>JAPYMA010000378.1:0-344960 GCA_035041965.1 Anisakis pegreffii | reverse complement strand
CAGTGAATAAATGAACGGAATTAATCAAGAGCAAAATGACATTCCAACAGATCAATTGATACATGAAAAAGCTGTTCAGTTGCTCTAATTAAGGAAGGTACCATGATCAAGAAACTTACCACGAATACCTTTTGTAGTTGGAAATGGCTTAGGCCGTCAAAGTAGCAACTGATTTTTCAGTTGTTATTCGCTCTAAGATAAAAAATACAAGCGTGAAATCAGTTTTCCGGAAAGTTGACGTTTCTACAGTTTTTCATCATATTTCTAGTTTGCAATTGTTGAAATCCCAGGGCATGTGACAAGTACAGGTTTCCATTACCGTCATTCGAATTATACAACCTTTTCTGCAATTTTAAATGAATCGTGCTAAGGAATTTCACTTTATATATACTGATCTGTAACTATAATGATGTCTCTATTCCAGTTAAACTATTCTATTCCTGTTCTATTCCAAGGAATAGAATAGAACAGTTCGCAAACGAGGAACGCACAGAATAGAATAGAAACGTTTCGGAGGCCGAAAGAATTGAATAGAACAGTTTTCAACAGATTTCGTCTGTTCCTCAAACTGTTCTTTGTGAAGACTGCAGTGAGATAAATTGCCATTGTTACATTATTGCTGTTATCATTTATTATTATTTATTATTAACTAATATTACTTTAATTATTATCATTTGCTAATACTATTATCATTTGTTATTATTATTGTTATTATTATTGTTATTATTATTATTATTATTGTTATTATTGTTATTATTATTATTATTATTATTATTATTATTATTATTATTATTATTATTATTATTATTATTATTATTATTATTATTATTATTATTATTATTATTATTATTATTATTATTATTATTATTTAACAGCTCATCAAGTGCAAGTTATCGTACTTAATTCTCAAAACTGCCAAAGACTGTTTGTGAGGAATTCCCTTAAGAAACAACTAAAGGATGCAACTGTGTTTCCACATGAACACCCTACTTTCAAATGTTGGTCTACTCTAAACTCTATCACAAAAATTGTTCACATTTTACGCCTTCAATAAAAGTTTATGCTTGCAGGATTTGAGTCTGATTGAGCAAATTAGTTCATGCCAGACTCATCAATACAGGAAACCAAATCCGATAATGAGTGATAAAAACTAGAAAAGAATCGATAAATGAATCTCATTTGGCACATCACTGAATTTCATCTGTTTTAAAGTTCAAAGTAGGCAAACCTCATGAAACAATTTGTCACTCGACGGTATTATCTCAACGCATCAAGCATTCAAACATATCTGAGAAATTGCTTAATTTGGTAAAAGATCATAATCAATAATCTTGTGAAAGAATTTACTCAAATGTTCTAGCATAACCACATCAATCAGTGAAGTTTGATCGAAGGAAACAAACATTCTCTGGAAGAATTTCTTTCATCTCTACACATAAAAATTTATTTCAAAATTCAAAACTGAAATGAGTTGAAAAGGTGAACAAGGAAATCAGTGATAGTGTTTGTTGTTTATAATGCTCTGTTGAACGGGGTACCCGGTTAATCTGCCTAAGGACATTTTGCCTACCGACAGTTTGCCTAAAGACACATCGCCTAACGGACAATTTGCCTAGCGGACAGTTTGCCTAATTTACGGTTTTTTAAATGGATTTTTCGCCTATTAGGCAAACTGTTCCTTAGGCTTTAGGCAGATTGACCGGTCACACTTGAAAGGTCAACCACCTTGAATTCGCTCTTACAAATACACAAAATATTTGATTAGTCAATTTGTAAGCGAACATCTTTTTTTTTCATCACGTGGCCGTCAACAAATATGAATTTCATGAAGTTAAGCAAATGTAAAATTAATTCATAAAAGTCAATGATAGATCTCCGAATTTGACTCTGAAATTTATGAGCGATTATGCATGCCGTCTACTATTTACATTTCAACGTCTCGAAAGGCATGTTGAGAAGTGCTATCGTAATTTGCAATGCGAATGCATTGTAGTACAGTGCATTCGCATTGCAAATTATGAATTAAAACACGATTAACCTTCACTCATATGTCACGCTTCGGAAGATGCTGATTAAAATTATCAATGGAGATAGCGTTTGAGAGGGTTTTCGAGCATGACAAAAGTGTCTATTCAGAATAAATGTTCGGAACAGTAATGTCAACTATTCATTCATTTACTGCACAAAGTACTATCTGATTTGAGTGCTAATTTGACTCAAGAAATACGACTCGATTTTGTGATGAGTTTCCCGTAACTTCAATTTATCGAATTCGTTGTACCCTTAAAACAACATTTTCCTCATTTTCACTCATTTTATCGAACTCATGAAGATGTTTTCACTCAATCGTGAATCGATAATGTACGAATGCAACCAAAAACTCAACCAAAGGAAATTGATCACTTTCAAGAATGACTTTTCTATCTCGTAAGCGATAGTTGCTATTCACTGATGAACTTAGTCGATTCCCACTTCGACCGTTTCGACGAGCAATTGCCGATGTCATTGTAACAATGCAGTTTAATTAAGTGTACTACAATCAAATGAATTGTTACTTCCAAATAAACTGAATTTGTAGTGAACGTAACAATAGCGACTAACAGCAGTTGGGTGCGACAGTTGCAAATGCAATGAAAGCAGCTGGATGCGCAGCTGATCGTCTGTATATTTCAGGAAAATCATCAAAATTTAGCAAATTTAAAAAGAAAAAACAACGTTTCGGTAATTTTGTTCAAACTTGAGAAAATTAGGTGTGTTCATTGTGGGTTCTTCGTATGATACCGATAGTTTGAATGTGTCAATAAATGAAGCATAAGGAAGTGAAATTGGATCATGATTACCTTTGATCGCTTACCACAAACCAGTTTGCAGGAGAAGAGATGCATCAACACCGTTGATGCATCTCTTCGACGTAATCAACTCGAGAGATTTATAATATTTATATGTAGAGCAGATTAGCGATATGCAAAGGCAAGTGGAAACTCTTTTTGACTTTGTCAGCAAGATGAAGCCTAAACAAGTAAGTTTTGAACGATGGTGACATTGCGATTGAAACAATGAACTGCAAACTTCAAAGATCTCGCTGGGAGAAGAAGGGCTTCATTTTTGAATGCGATAAATATCGTTTGTGGAACGGAAATTACAGATTGAGTATGGGACAACTCACAAAAAGACAACATGTTGTTCACCGAAGTTATATTATTTTGCAACTTTGCTTTGACTTCGTAATACTTGTTGATTTCAATAATTGATCTAGCATGAGGGCAAATGAAAGTGAATGCGCACATAATTTTGTTACTCCCTGAAAATGACTATCTTTTATGCAAATGCGAGATCGCTGCTTGCCATCAGTGAGGCCATTATATTAATACGCTGATAGTGGTGTTGCTATTTCCAATTATGATATTAATGGTTGTTATTATTTACGTTATTATCGGTGCTATTATGATTATCAATATTGTTATTATCGCATAATAATGACTCAACTTGTGAATGCTATTGAATGATGACTCAATGACATCTACTTGATATTCTCACGTTAACACTACTCGGGCGTTTATCAATTCGTTCAAATGATTACGGAAACAAACAAACGTAATTTTTGATTTATTTGTATTGTCACGCAAACAAATAATGATTATCCATCATGATCAATTCATTTCGAAGATGTTCTCAAATGTAAATCTCGCATTTTTTTAAACAGAATGACGACGAAATGTTGCTATTCGCTGCGAGTGGTCGAACCATGAATGCGTATAATTGCCTATTGCCTATTTGCTGCATTTACACAATCTCGACTTACCCATCAGAAAATGCATAACTGCATCCTATGGTGCAAACCTGTTTGCCACGAAAACAACACAACAACTTACAGTACCTTTCCTCGTTTTCATTGTCTCGCATCTCAGCCATCCTGACCATGCCAACTCATTTATTCAAGGATGCATTTGCCGTGAATTCGTTCAACATTCCACGTTGTTTTCTACCTGCCGATAATTGCACTTCTTTTCAGCACTCAGTGAAGTTTTCAAAACAATGAATAAGCACATCGGGAAGGTTGTTTTATTGGCAGCTGCTGTGCGATCCCACGACCATGATAATGTTTACTCTGTGATCAGCTAACAAAACGAAATGATGCGCTCAGAGGATACGTCATTGCTCATTTAGGAATTCAGTTAGAAGAGGATTCATATGAAAAAGGCTTCTGTATTAATTCTTGTTGATGCCTCATCTTACTTAAAACGAGAATAAAACATATTTCCTCAGTGGTATTGCACTGAGGAAATATGTTTTGAAGAGCTTTTAGCAAAGGAAAAGTATCAATGAAGAAAGAATAATTTTTGAAACTGAAATTTTCTCCAACATTTTCGACTGCAAGCACATTGAAAGCACAAACTGAAAGCACATTTTGAATATATTTTCCATATTGAAGAATATTACATTATCGATACTTTATCTAAAAAACAAATCATACTCGTTTCCTAACGATGAGAACGATAGAAATGGTTATTGGATTATGTTGGATTGGATTATGTTGATTATGCAAGTTGATTGGATTATGCAAAATTGAATTTCTGGCATCTACCATTTTTATTCTTATTCCCTTCTGCAAATTTTCATACTATCAATTTTCAAGCTGACAAATTTTTCATCTGGAGTGAGAATTCATGCCATTTTTTGAGTCCCATATTAGGCATGAATAAAAACATGAATAGCCTCCAAAGGCTCACTGACCACAAAAGCCATCTTGAATTGTGTTCTCGGATCGAACAAATTCCAGAATTGGAGTTATCGCCAAATTTGCTTTCCCGAACTAAAATAATTCTGATGATCGACCTATTTCAAAACAAACAAACGAAGCATTCACTTCTTATAACTACAACATTTTGTGCAAACGAAGAACGAAAGGTCGTTCATTCTATCACTCAAAATAACGAAGCCCAGAACTAAGCTGATATTCGCTTATTATCAACGAACACAATTTTCATCTGTCTTCTTTAATCAATTTCATTTAATTCATTTTTCTTCAACGCATCTGATCCTCTTTACGTAGAATCGCTTATGAGGCAATAATTTTATAACAACATTGCATTCCTTAATGAAATAATATATTTTAGCAATAAGTTCATCAGAATTAATCTCAACTGATTGACACTCATAAGCACTGGTGGCAAAAAGAAAATCGTTCGAGCCTTATACGGTTTAAGGTATAATGTAAAAATCGCCAGTTTTCCTGAACGGTTGGGAAGGGATAATGTAAAATATCACTTATTGTTAATCCTTAAATGATTCAAGAATTGCTAAACCGCTAAATTTTAAAACGATCTGATGAATAATGCAAAGAATCATGGAATATTGAAGTAATGGTTCGAAAGATTGTTTTTCTACATTATTATCTTGAAAAATGATTATCGTCTCTCCAAAACTGCTCCTAATTAATAGTGAACATTTTGGCTATGTGATAACTGATGGGAAAGCGACGAGTCAATACATTTGATTAATGGCCACGAAATATATTCAGTTCCATCAAATAACTATATGTGGAACACAGTCGTTCATTAGTGTTAACTTTTCAACTACACTCTCGCGACATTTTCTCTTCAATCGAATTGAACTATATACATAGTCGGTGCATCAACAAGAGCGATAAAAAGCGTTAACTTCGGTCAGGAAATTTTCGATTCCAATTAATATAATGAACGTAAATTGAGCTAAACATTCGAGCAAAATGAACGTTTGCACTTATTCTCTGTGTGCCAACGATGCGAAGCATGATTTAAATAGCTTGATTTAAGGCATCAGCATTTATCACATCAACAGTTTTCGTGTAAACTCTGAAAGTTATAATCAACCCCAAGTTGACGTAAACCGATTGCGCATTCGACGAAAATGAACTGATAATTAATTATTGTTTATGCAAACCGTTTCTAAATCACGTGTCATCATCACATTATCCATTTTTGCTATAAACAGGATTCCCCTTGATATCAATAAGTACTTAATGCAATCAGCGTAGTCAACGTCTAAATAAGTTCCGTTTATATCGATGGAATAACTTCAACAAAACCAACAAAATAAAATGGATGCCACATTATTGAATGCGTTCAAATGCAAACACTGGAAAGAATGCAAGTCAATGAATTCGTACGACCAACAGTGTGCAAAATACAAAAAAGTTTGTTTTCATTAACACTTTGTTCTCATTAACAAATCCATGTCGAATCCGAGTGCTCTCCAGAGTTGAGGCGGAAGCTTGTTCCTTTATGAAGAATCGTTCGAATTGAATGAATTTCAGCTGAGGTTTATCTATAATTACTTGCTTTCTCGCATACTTTTCCCTTAGGAAACGTCAACGAGAAATGTGTATTGAACTACGTTAATTGTGAGAGTGATCATGCTGAAGGGAACAGGTGAGTGACAGATGGTACATTATAGAATTGTTCAGTTATAAAGCGGATGTAAGTAATGATAACTATTGATCTTTTGATCAATGACTCTATCAGTGAACTTCAGAAAAACGGGAAAAGCACAGCACGTCAACGTTGCAATTTCAGGCACAACAGTTTGAACAGGACCTGAACAACTGATCAACCGGATGATGAAAATTAAAGAGCGGAAACCAGTCT
Source organism: Anisakis pegreffii (assembly GCA_035041965.1). NCBI lineage: Eukaryota > Metazoa > Nematoda > Chromadorea > Rhabditida > Anisakidae > Anisakis > Anisakis pegreffii. The sequence continues at coordinate 338,334 of JAPYMA010000378.1, read as the reverse complement.
CAAATCAAAATTCCGTTAACTTCTGAAAGCTGATGCTGGATTACTTTTCAAATTTTCAGCACAACCAAATGTTTTTTTATCGGTGAACGGAGATTCCGACTGGAAGTTACTCCTACGCAGTTTTTCCAACGACTTTTTGGTTCGTGTCCCCACCGCTCCCCTCCCCCCGCCTCCACTTCTACTCAGACCAATTGCTTTCCTAGCCAAAAAATTGCTCCATGATTAACGAACTTCACATTTTATAATTGATAAATTCATTTTGACTAATCTTCAGCAATTTTATTTAGTCATGATGAGTGATCAAAGTGGAAACATTTGTACATCAGAAGTCTGAAAGTGAAATTGTTCGAAGTGTTCGAAGTCTTTTAAAGAATATAGACCAAAAAGAATATTTCGGAACAAAATTGCTTTGGAATAAAATAGCTAAAAATTGCTATGTAACAACGCAACAGCAAAACGAAACAGACAGCTCGGTGATGAATGTCACAACTGAGAAATGAAGCATATATGCGAGATTGATACATTATCACGTAGATGAAATATGATAGTATTCTTTAGTGATGATGTTTAATCAAAATGGGAACATTTGAATATGAGCATCGCTGATGAAAGCTAATGTTTATCTTGTTGTTAAAATGGTCTTTTACGCACATCCATCCATGCTGCCATTCATAACACTTTTCTAATTATGTCCATACGTTTTTGTTGACGATCGCTGACACGAACCATAAAACGCATCACTAATTAGATCTAATACTACGAGGGGGTATAGTATGTGTAAGGCTGTCCTACGTCACAGACCTGACCAGCCTGTGGTATGCTCCTTTTCTAAAAGGGTTTCACTTCGTTCTTCTGTTATTTATTGCAAGATGCAATCTTTACCAACGTGGCTGGGCAGTTCGGTCGGCCCCGACGAAAAATTTCAGCTTCAGTGATAATCACCAATGAAAATGAACTAATAGTAAATTTAAATAACACGGGTGCAGCTTTACACTGGAATTGTGTTGCTGAATGATGACGGCATCGTTTTTGAATTAGTATCGACTTCAACTTGGCTTTTAATGAATTAATCCTCAACAGTGGTCGAATAATATCGAATTACTTCTAGCTAATTAAATGGATTGCGGATGCAATGGGGAATGACGAGATTTTTTCGAAAATACTCTGAACTAACGCATGAAATCACTTACAAGGAACATATATTTCAAAATTGTGCGAATATTAGTTTCGATGATGTTCCATTGACCTTTATAAAATCATCATCTACATCATCTAAATCGAACGGACTACTATGTTTATTACCTGTAGTTGCGCCTTAACATTGTTATTGTTATCAGTGAGAATGCAATGAAGAGTCTCAAAATTTTCAGAATGATCTGAAATAAAGACAGCACGAGTGAGAAAAATTAAAGAATTGAATTTTTATTATGCATTTCCTGCAATCCAACTGTCTTCCAGTTTCATCTCTGCATTTATTTGGTTTCGTTGTGAAAACTTTTTTGTTTATAATCCCAACAAACCTTAGACTAAAGCGCAAAAATTGGGACAATCATCTCTCCCGGGGAATGTATTTTTTATCGAAAAGAATTCCAATACCCAACAGAAGTCAGCGAAAACTGTGCCCTATCCCATCAGACACATAAATTATTTGTATCTGACGAGTCAGCATCTGTTAGGGCTACCTTCCTCCGATCGCATGCGGTAATCAATCATCAGATATAATTTTTTATTTGAGTAAAAACAGAGAATGTATTCCTATATCTTCCCAAAAATGAAAATTAACAGTCAAAACATATTTGGCAATCATAAGCGCAATAGTCACAGTTAGGGTTTGCAAAATCCCGACGTTTTTTCAATCCTGGGATCGGGATTTGATCCCGGATCGAACAATTTTTGAAATATCGATGCGGAACATGTTTAAACACATTTTTTCGAACCACAATGTTAATTATTAATCAGAAAGGAGTTCATTCAAGAAATTACTGGACAAATCCAAGAAACCAAATTATTCAATTTCAAATTAATATTTCATATAATGATGCTGATGATCATGCCGCAAGGGTATACTGCATATTCTATGCTAAGGCATCTTGTCATCTCGGGTCTAAGCTAATAACAGTACACTTTCACGTGAATATGAAATTCTTGATTCTCAAACACTTATTTGCAATGCTTGAAGTCCATTTTCTTCCAGTATTAACGTCAGCTGAATTCTACCGTTTTGGAAATTTAGATTTTTTACGAAAGAAATGCATCTCATGAATTATATCATTTGAATTTTGAAAAAATTAAAAGTTCAGAGTTTGTCTAAAAAGTGAAAAAAGTATCCGCAATGAATTAACATCGAACCATCGAACACTTACATATTTGATAATTTCGATCACAAATCATGGAAATGTACTTGATATTCAAGCTTAAGATCCTTTTGAATGGAACAATTTTGCTCACTTCGACAGTGAATTCTCACTATGAGTGAACTCAGTGAGAATTAGAATTTATGTACATTTCGACTGGATGAAAGTGTTTTCAAATAGCGAAGTAAAAAGACTTGCAATCTTTAGAACATGCAGTTGAATTGACAGATGGGAGGAGTATATTGAAGCCGAACAAATCTTTTGGGAGGAAACGACTTAAAATTTCGTTGAACTCCGCTGCTCTTGGTTCTTGTTAGAAAATGTGAATATATCTGTTAGTCTACAGAGAAATGCATCCAGATGAGCGTGATATAAACCAGTGAAGAGTAGAATAATCAGTTGAATGTTCAATGAAATTTTACGTAAAAGTTCATCATGTCATCCGTCAAACTTGCGTCTATTTCCTCAGCTAGAGGGCAAACAGCAAAGACGACTGCATATGAATGAGATGGGAATGATTAAGGCTTGCTTCAAGATGGACATGCTATCAAAATTCACACAAATTGGCCTGTTTTAACAAATCCCGAGATCCCGCGATTTATCAAAATTTAAATCCCAAGATCAGGATCAGAACTGAAATCCCGGCATTCCGTGCAAACCCTAGTCGCAGTGAAATATCATCCATTAATATCACAAAGGACGATTACCGTCAATCAAATTCCGTCAATTTCGTGATGTATCAATGAATACACAAAACGAATCTTTTATACAATACGAATCAAATAATAATCTTTACAATACAATATAACAACATGATCATCCACTGATCAAAGACGATAGCTGAAATGAATAGAAAGCAATAAGCGAAATCGAAGTCGAAATGCATCTTGCGCAACCACCAAATCAAATAACAGAAAGATGTTCGTTTAAGCACTGATCGTATTTTCCCTCTTCAATAAGCTTTTGCATATGTCGATTGAAAGGGCTGAAATCGAGACTTTTCCTTATTCATTACAAATAACAACATTCATACAAACCCTTTTATTAACAACTATTTATCATGTTCTATACACTACATCATGATGATGAATGCATGATATATTCATCGATGGGCAATAGCGCTCTGGTTGCATTTCTACTACCATCGGAGCTACTTTTTTCGCTAGCGCTGTAGCTTGCTAGTCTTAAACATAATGAAAATTTGTAGCGATAATTTTCACCACAATAATTTTTTGGCAGCATAAAGAAATGGTAATCTGCGCTATTTTCTTTCATTCGCATTTTAGCGAGTTATTTTTTCAGACTTCTTCTAACTCGCTTTACATTTGTTGACCTCAAGTCAAGTCGGCAAGCCACAGAAAAACAGTTCCGAGTTGCATATGGATATATTAGTTCAGAACACAGTTTCCTCCCTTAACAACTCGTATTAGAACTCTGCAAACTCGCAAAATAGACATGAGAGGAACTATATTATTAAGGAATATTTTAAGCACCATATTCTTGCCAGCAATATAACAGTTTTTTGGCAAAGGCGCATAGAAGAGATTTTCTACTATCAGAAAACTTTATGTGATGTTGAGGAATTCTGCTTATTTTCAGTGACAGAGTGATTTACATATCGGAAGACCGGAAAGATTCGTTGATCAAACTAAACCAGGTGATGCAGGTAACTCTTACTAAAGCCCCGGTTTCTGATTTCAAAGAGGATATCAAACGTCTCTGCTAAGTTTTCAATTGATTGATTCATATGTTGACCAAACCCCGTCATTATCAGACTGGGCATCTTAAGTGAAGGATTTCAAAATTTCATCGCATGATCAGTAAAGATGTTTTCTTCATCAGCAGTGGAGAGGAGATGTGAGTGGGTAAAGAGTTCCTGAATAGGCGAAGAATTTGATTATCTCATTATTGACTCCTAAAGACTTTGACTGTTGGCTACGGCAGTCATCCTAATTGCCATAATTTACTGCTAGTTTTCACTTTCCTCTCGACAATTGCTTTTACACGAAAACAAAGAAGGATCGATATATATAACTCTCAACATCCCTAACATGATTTTCACTGCTAGCCCATTTCCACAAATATTTGCGGGATATGAAAAAGGCGAGCGATTGCACAAAAGGAGAATATCAGTCGAATTACTCACATATATTTCGCATTCGAACTGTTCCACAAGTAAATCGCATCATCACAGCAACGTTCTAAATTGAACCCATCTCGTTGTAAGTTCACTTTCTTCAGTTTGAACGTTCCTCAAATATTCTTTCGTTCACCTCCTATAGTCATTTATACTGACAAAAATCCCTGCCACGAAACGAACTTAATTTGTTCCGTAATAGCAACTGAGAATGACATTTCGATCAAACCTTTAAAAGTTAAAAGAGACAGTTAGCGTTACGTCAGTGGATTCGTATTCTGGCTCAATCTGTCTCTTATATCGAGAATCACTCCACTTTTATACTTTTTCATTACTCGACTTATTCGACGATAACGTTCAAACTTTGAGCTTTATTGTTCAAAATTTATTGAATGTATTGTTTAGTCATTTATAATAGGTGTCACATGAGAGCGAAACAGATTGATAAATTACAAAATTCCTCTCTAGAAGACCTCCAATCAAAACAATTGCAGTGTCAGCTGTACGATGAAAGTAAAATATCAGTTATCTTATTACACATGTTGTTAATTTATTACATTCATCAGAAAAACTGTTTTGTTCAAAAAACGAGCGTTTTGTTCGACGCGAATAAAATAACTGGCAACGAGATTGACACTTAACTTCAATTCTATCATGCATTGTCTTCAAAGAATCAGAAGACAGCTTTGATTATGACATGACAGTTTTATTAAACTTTTCTACTCACCAGTCATATCAAGTTTATCACAAAACCGCAAGAAAACTGGTATCGCATACTGAGGTAAATTAGCTTTCAAACGGCTTGAGATTTTGTCGATCAGTTGCTGAAATTGATCACATGCAGTGGTTTTGTTAATCATTTATCCAATAAAATAAAGAAAATTCCTCGTTCACTAAACCGTTCATTGTTCGTCAATTTCTTGACTTATCATTTGTTCAAATTTGCCTAACTTTCAAAATCAGTTTTCATGTCTTTTTCAGTTATTCATCCTTCAATTCGATTCAATAAGCACATTATTCCAATGAACAATAGTAACGTTCAAGAGTGTATTGATGAAAGTTGTATTGATCGAAAGTTGAAATGAACAAATGATAAATCATTCGAAGCGTATGAATTCATAAGAGCAAACAAGTTTTTTCTTAAATGTTTGACACTCACTAAATCATTTTTGTGTTCATTCACTTCCCGGTAACACATTCATCCAGCTAAAATAAGAGTAAGTTCTCTCATTGTCACATAAAACCAGGAACTAAGCGCAATAACTCACATCATGTGACGTACCCTCTTTTGAGATTACCGCTACCATACCTGCACGACCTTCTTGTTCTGTAACACAAAAAATGACAGCTGAAGAAACATCATAATATCAAACAAAGTTGAATGTCAGTTGATGACATAAATTTAATCCAATCGATCAGAGAAACTTCTTAAAATCAATCTGATGTCACACAAATGAGCATGCAGATAAGAAATTGAACAGAAGTTCGAACGGGCAGATATCAACTGCGGATTGTGAACGAGACCATTCTTGAGAGCAAATAGCAGACATTCCAATGAATATCAATACGGAGTGTTCAGATCATATGGCATTAATTTTGCGCAGCTATTAGACGAATGTTTAAAATGATGACTCTTTAAAAGATCCAATCAAAAAACAAGGTAATCATCCAACGAACTTGGTATTTCCACACCATAAACGGTGATATTCGAGAGTTCTTTGATTGGCTGCAAAATACCCTCCACTTCTGTTGTACTCACATTTTCACCTTTCCATCTTTAATATGAAAAGTTCGTTAATGCCGGCTTTTTGAAATACTCAGCTTAACATTCGAGAATCTTCAGTTTGACACTGATAAATGAAAATGACAACTGCTGAACTTCATGTTTGAGCAATCACTACTCGACTTCATCAGCAGTGATTCTCAAAACAGAATTAAAATATTGCGGATGGATTATCAAATTTAATGTGTTCATAAAATAGAACATGCTTATATGTGCACAAAAGACAACTCGCAAAAAACGGAAAAGGTAATACTGAATAAAAGATGTTTCGTGGACTGCATTTGTTATCGATTCTGATTCTGATTCAGCTTTTCCGACGGTTCCAGATATGCGACTCTTTTCTACGTATCATCGTCCGTTCCCGAGTTATGGTATCACATAAGTTTATCACTGTGGTGATAACACTTATCGGCATGATGCCGAGGTATTTTCCGCTCGGATTGATTTTCAATCGATTCTAGAAATCGTCCGAGAGGCAACTGTCCAAGCCTGGTACCACTGCATCGATAAACTCATCTCACACCAAACTCACGAACAAATGATGACACGGTAGAACGGATAAAATGTGAAAATCATGCAGAAAAATAAAATATGAAAAAAATCTTGCAGTTGAAAAACTTCAGTCAACAAAACACCCTTAAAAGTCCATTATCTAGTGTAACCGCAATAACAATGATGATGATAATATTTAAAATGAATACTACCTAAAAGTATCACCACGTCGGTCCTTGAAGTACAAGTAGCCATACTCATCCCAATAGATCAAATCACCAGAACTGAAAACTGCATCACCAAATCGAAAGGCATTCCTAATGATCTTCTTGTTCGTTTCTTCGTTATTCACATAACCCTCAAACCTGCAGCATTTCCCATTAAAAATAATCAAAAATGCATAGACATTCCTGCAATTAACGTTGCCTGCTAGTTGCAGAGATGATCACTCATCAAGACAGAGATCAACTGCGATTATATTCGACAATATCGAGAGAGTCAATTTCCAAAAAAATTGTTGCACAGATGTTCGAGATATTCTTTTCGGTGAAAAACAATTCACTTTCTTATAAAATGAAATGATTTCGATAAACGAATTAAATGTTCACCGGACTACTAATATTTCCTGAAGTGATTCTAATGAACAAACGACTAAGTGGAAACGAGTGCAATGAAGAGAACGTCGTAATAAATGCACCAACAGTAATGATGATATATAATAACGACACTGATAGCAATAATATTATTAACAATAAGGATAACCAAATGAATGTTCAAATAAGTAATTACCTAAGAAGTAAATCATTATTTTTTATGAGACCCACCATCTCACCAGTTTCACCAGGTCTACAAGCAATACACAAACCATTCTTATTTCTTAATATTTCACCTGTCTTTTCATCTGTCTTCAGTAAACGAACAGGATATACAGGCGCAAGAAATGCATATACTGGAAAGAAACCACATGCGCCGATTCGATTATCGATATTCACTGTAATAAAATTTATTCCGACTATACAACTGATGTAAGAACTGTTATTTTTATAATCAGTAATGAGAGACTCGCGAGCACAACTAGTATTCGAGGGCATGTGCAGTGAGCGGGCACTACAGTGAACAAAAAATAACCGACGAGCATGAGCATCAGCAGCTCAAACATTTCTTCTTCTCTGAGCGAATGGCTCTTTTCTCGCGAGCGCCCATTACTGACTGTTATGATGATTCTTTATTGGTACCTCCAATATTCTTATTGATCATCAAAATCAAATAACTATTTGTTAGGTGAGAAAAGTTTTCTATCACAATAGGTTTGATCATAGTTATTCCGGTAGATATTCTAGAAGTTGTCTTGACAGAATCATTTGAATGATTATTAGCCTATAGCAATACTTGGACGTTATTGAATACAAATAATGCAACAATGAACCAATATTCGAGTTCCCCTCGGTGCTACCATAAAACTCTCCGATTTTAGCGATATGAAAACGAGTTACGAAATCACGCCATATTTCAATACGAAGTCCATTACCGTACATCAAACGCACCTTGTGAAGTTTCTCTTCGGGTATTTCTTTTTGTGCTAATAAATATCTGAAAGATCCCCTTACACTCTTTATTCTACGAGATATTGCAGCAATTTCATTACTCATTTAATGATCATTATTATTAAATACATTAGTTAATATTTGCTAAATTGATCATATGATTTAACCGGTGGTGGGCAATATCGTGCTATTTGTTATTCCGCTACTAGATAGCTACTTGTTTCGGTAGCGAAGTAACTCGTTACTATTTTCACATAGCGGAAAATAGCAATAATAACTTCCGTCAAAATAATTTTTAGCGGCACAAAGTAGCGATCATCTGCGCCATTTTCTTTGGCCGGTGATTTAGCGAGCTACTTTTTTTCAAACTTCCGCTGATTCAAGTAAAAATATCCGCAAGGTACCGACTTTAAGGAAATGTTTGTCGTTTCCAACACTAATTGTAAGATATTGCCCGATGACAAGTACTAAATTCGAACTTGGGTACTTTTACTATTCTAAAAGGTCCGAGTTGAACACTCAAACATATCTCAAATGCCTGCTTTAAGGCAACACTATCAGTCCGTTTGAGCTCTCTAAGTTATGTGACTTCGAATAAGTTACATAACAATTCAATGAAGTTTTCTTCATTTGCGTTTTCGTTAGGAAACAATGTACTGAGAGCCAAACAATCCAGACTCTCGAACGAATTGTTCAGCATGTTGATATTCTTAGAAGGAAATGAAAAATGTAGTGCAGATTGCCGCCACTTGATTATTTTTTACTGTTGACTTTGTTTCTATTGTTGTCTCGTTTATTTTTGAAAACATCTTTTGTTTGTGGATGATATGATAAGAAATTTAAATCGATCAGCTGTAATGGCGTAATGAGGATTTCACCAAAAAAGGGATGCTTTTCTATGAACTTCCATGCTTACAATAATTTTAAACTTCAATTTTCTTTGTTGGTTCAGAATACACTCACATTTAAATGAAAGCAAAACAGCAGAACTACCCAAAAATTTCGCCGCAGAATAAAATAGGCGTTTACAGTCATCGACAGTTGCATCTTAAAGGACATCAAATTTTTTACTGACTGATTGTGTTGAACAAACAGGAATGAGCATTTGCCTGATACCGTATATGAGTTTTGAAAAGTATGTTGCGATGATCTCTCTCGGTTGTTGTTTTTCGAGAAAAGCGAAAACGAAATGAAACATCAACAGTCGTATTCAAACGTGAAGAGAGGCAATCGATTACTGCGAAATATCAACTTACCGACACATCTCTCCAATATATTGACTCACAGTACATTCATAATTGATGCAATCAATCCAAAAATTACTCGCCGAGAATTTTTTTCGAATAACACATGTAGAAGCATTTAAAAGTGCTTGTCCAACACCAATTATTCCAGCTGAACTATGATACATTGGCATTGTTACATAAATGCGATCTGTCGACATTATGTTGAACGATTTTCCGCATCCCATCACCATCACATAGAATCTTAATTTTGGTTCATTACATGCCTGCATTATGGCATTCATCTCATTCACATAATGGCAGAACGTGTTGAGTTCAATATGGCAATGACTATGAGTTACAGCTTTTTACTAACGTTTACGGAAAAACCCTCTCCTAGGTGTAATCAACGAGTCACGAGCGATCTAACTCTTCTCTGCAATTGTTTAAGTTATCTTCTAGGCTTTCGCATTCCTCGTTAAGCGATTTCCTAAGATATTGCATAACCACATACATCTAGCTCATCATTACAAAAGTACCTTCGAGAAATCTCTTAATATCGCTTTTAGTTCGAACCAACATTCTACTTCAGTCTCATTTGATATCGAAAGAGCTTTGTTTTTGATGTGTCATTCTGAGTTTGAGCATTGCAGAGAAGACATAAAAAGCCAATGTCCGCAGAACAGAGTGATGGAGGTTGCAAAACATATCGCACCGAGGCAGATTTATCGTTGGCTATGCAATATGGTGGTAGGAATTCTCAGCGAAAATTTTGTTTGCAATTGAACAAAAAGTTCGGGATGGGCTTTGGTCGAACATTTTTAGATTTCGAATAGTTGCAATTAGGAGTATTCTCGTGAAAACGACCTAGCGTAGTTGACTAATTACTATAAGCGCGTTTTCATACTATTTTGAATGGTTCGTTGCGTTGAATCCAGTATACAACGCAAAGAATTTTCGTTATTTTTCAAAACCAAACTTGCGGCACTAATTAGCAAAAGTATTCGAATTTCCAATAAATCATCTTCGTCTTCATTTTATAGACAAAATATATTCAACAAAATGTGTTCAGAATCAAATTTTTTGACGGATGATCCAAAATGAACAATATCTTTATGACAGTTCAATTGCAAAGAATTTGTCTCTAATATACTCCATTTTCTGTTGGACTTTCTCGAGATGATTCAATGGTTTCATTTTCGGATTGAAAAACTGACGGAACTTCATCTCATCACTTAAATTTACTTTAAGAATATAATAGATCGTTCTTCGATGAGTCAATTCAATTCATTTGTTCTTTAAAAGCATTGATGAATGTTACTAAATAAATAATTTTTGAAATCAAATTCAAACAGATGAATTCAAGAGATTACCTAAAATGTTTAATAATCGCTGGTTTGGGGTGGCCAGTAGTACCAGATGTGTAGATGTAGCAAAGAATAGCTGAAATTAACAAAACGTGATTATTGATATCACCAGTTAACAAAACGTGATATAAATATTTCAGTGAAGATGATATCACTAAACAGTTTCATCAACGCATCGGTCCACGTCTTAAATGATGAACGTGAGAGTGAACGAATTCAGCGAGTGACTGAGCACCTGCTTTTGTACTCCAAAAGCACGCATAAGCTGTCAGTGTATCAAATTTCAAATCACAGATCATATCCAAGTCATAGATAAACACTATTAATGTATTGTCATAATAAATCAGAAATCGGACAGGAAATGAAATGAGTGAGAATTGCATGAAATGAATATCAGAGGGAACACAAACACTGAAAATTAAGCGATGATGGAGATTTTGGCTCATCCGTTTTCTGTTTTAAAATCTTATCCTTTATGTGAAATACGTTCAGATGATTCTCAGCTGTTGTGTCGATGACATATATTTTGCATTGATTCATAAGACCATTTCCGAATATTGTCTCCAGCGCTGCAAAAGTTAACGATATGAAAACAGTCTCATAAATGCTTAAAAGGCTGCATTCAGAGGTTTCACCAACTGTAAATGACAAACTGAATTTGAAATATAAGCGTTGAATTAGTGTTACGATTTCGTGAATGCTTTTACTAATATCAATGATCTTATTACTACAATTGCAACTGATGATGTGGAGAATCATAAATGAGAAATGATAAATATCCAATAAAATGTGATCAAAAAGCGATAAAACTAAAAGCAACTTAAATTCAACTAAAATCATGGAATAGGATGACACGATGATCATCACATCAAATCATTCAGCCTGATTATTTCAGTTTTGATCATTTTACTGACATTTCTGTTTATCTGTTTGTATTCTAATCGTAACACTGATAACAATTACCGAATAACAGAGAAATGGTGCATTAAAATAAACAAATATGATGGCAATTAACTAGGCAGTAATTGAGACGTTGTAATGACAGCCTTGGAATTTGATGATTTAATTGAGTGAATGAGCGATTCTAATTTGAGATTCGAATTAATCCATGCCGATATAACGCCTAATTTGCTCAAACCCATCCAGACTGCAACATAATCAATACTGTTACTCATAAATAACGATATCACATCTCCAAATTCATATCCTTCATCCTGAAATATTACAGTTATACTTTTTTCATGCATTTATAATTATGGTACCATGTTCGAATCCAACACAACTGTCCATCAAACACTAGCGAGCGGTTATGTTCAGAGATCACAACGGGAGATTGCTTTGAAGCTTAATGTGCTTTGAAGCTTCGAAACAAAAAAAATCGATGAAACAAAACAAAAACGTTTCATTATTTGCTGAACGATATTGGTCTGTTTCAAATGATGATGGATAATAATGACGATCTGAGAATTACAACAATGAGAAAGTAATAGATAATGATGAACTTAATGCATCTCAACGACGAAATAATTTACATAATATGCGATTTCGATTTATTCAATCAGCAATGACCCTTTATCATGAATCAAAGCCTGTTCAATGTGACGGTGATATAATGGTAAATCATTTTTGTGTGTCGAGTACATTAAACACAGCAAACTGCTGAAGTTATCACATTAATAAAATTCATATCATTTCCCAACTCATTATCCTACATCAGCGTGCAACAATTGCTAATTCGTCCATAAAACTGCACATACTTCAGGAATTATGTCCCTACTATAGTTACTGTAATATTATCGCATCCTTAATGTCCTCATTTTTCTTTTCCTTTCTTGTTTCATTGCTGTTATTTTCGTGCTCTCTCCAATTTCACTCGTCATTCATCTTGAATTCACGCATTCTTCCAGACAAAAACAAAAGTTCTGACATGATTTTTCACAGGCATTTGGATGTTTATTTTCCAGTTTATTGTTTCTACTTTCACAAAGAAATCTTCATTCAATTCGATTTTGCTGCATTATTGTGTTTTTATAATCACTCTATGGTTATCAAATTCCGATGTAATTTTCACTATTCATTTTCCAACATCACATCACTACCATTACGCCTTTTATGCTATTTTACTGACGGCACACTAATGAGAAAATTTTCTTTTCGAATCGGAATTTCTCAGGCCCCGGCTCAAAATAGTACGCCACCTGATCCCGAAACTACCTATGCGAAAGTTCGCTTCGAAAAATTAGTTTGTAATGGCAGTTTCTGGAATTTCCAGCCTTATATATCAACAAGATACCTTCTAACCCAAATATGAACCATCTGAAACCATGCTTCAAAAAACTTATTCTGAGAGGCAAAGAAGATGCGTCAAATTGTTGTTCTACCAGTCTGAGAATACGGTAGCCGATGAGACTTTTCAATATAGTTTTTTCGATAAATTTTCACTTGGGTTGTTTCCGACCGAAAAAACACTCTTCTGGATGAAGAGACCAAGAAAATTCCAAAATCGAAATTCGTGCATTAATACATCTGAGGCCAGAGGAAAACTGATAAGACTCCTTTTCATTTTTCTTGTTTTTTTCCGACGAAATTTTACACAGATTGTTCTTACAACAAAAGATTTCTTTTTCTAAAACTTGGAACTGCACTTTTCAGAGTTCCAACTTTTTTAATTCGAAAATATCTCCCCCTACTACACATATTTTCGTTGAGCAATGAATACCACTGCCGGAAATTGTAAACATTACGCAATTAACAGCTAAACTACATGAGATCATCGTTTAAACTTCAAAATGCTAATCGTAAATGGTTGCTCAGTGAATTTATGATACGTAACATCTTCACGTTTCGACTCATTAGTGCTTCTTTATTGGTTTTTGCCAAATTTGGCTGCTTAAAAGTGATCTTTGTTAGGGGTGAAATTACCCATTTTGGGTAAATTTGGAGGTGTGAAGTGATAATGGAGGGAGCCGGGAAATTAGTATTTCGCGCAGTTGTTATTTCATGATGGTGTTTTTTAAGTTGAGCACATAAATACGGTTGGTTGATGGCAACACTTTTCATTTTCCTATTTTCTAAGTATCATTAGTTCGTCCAGGCCTAACAGGGTTTTCATTCGTTTTAACAGGTTTTTCATTCTTCTCCTTGCTGTTGCAATCACTCCATAACTTTTATCACCAAAAATGTTCTCTTTTGCTAATTTCTTATTCATTTCACTCAACAACTAAGGCCAAATTCTTATTCTATCAAATACACTCTATAATTGGGCATTTGACTGTCAAATATTGTTGAGCAATAATATTTGATTGCTGTGTTGTTGATTTCGGCTGTCAACACTCGTCAACGTATCCAGTAAATAGGATATGCTACAGCATAAGAAATTGATTCCAACTGTGAAGTGAAATAAGACGGAATAAGAAAAAGTCATCAAGCGAACATTATTCACATGGAATAGCTATGAGAGTGAATACAACATGTCTGAAAAGAATGAGAATTCATCTAAATCAGTTTGAATTAAGCGTGTCATAGACAGCAAGCGTGAAGTAAGCGTGTCACAGCTTTTCATGCAATCATAATCGATTGCAGTAGTAAGGAACACATAGTCTAAGAGGAAGTCCAGCGATGTTGAATACCATCGTGAACGTGCTAACAAGATCTGCGATTCCCGTATGCAATGGTAATGTTAAACAATCAATCCACAAAATCCGGAGAATTGACATTACCTAGAATCGATTCATGATATATGATTCCATGAAGGCTCATTGCCACCGCGTGCAAACTAAACTGAGAGCAATAAAATACCAGAAATTGCATTCAAAATCGGTGAGAAATTTCTGGGCCGCCTTTCCGTTTGTTCCTGACCTTATACGTAGAAATATTAAGTTCTTGCATGAAGCGGGGGGGAGGGGGTAACGAAGACCTACTAGATCATCAAAAGGGGCAATGGAGCACCCGAACGTGAGAAGCACTGGGTTACCATATTTAGCGGTTGACCAAAGATTGCTTAGTGTTTAATATAACGCAGTGCTCTTGGGTATAGCCTCATACCATGCTCATAGGACATCAGCTATACATTCAGTAGCACTTCTCGCAATCGTATTTCATTCAGTAGAGTACTAAAACAGATTTGAACAAAATTTTGAATGAAGAATAGTTTTCGAATTGTGGATCTGTATCAAACACGTATTTCTCAACCAAACAATTGCTTTCGAACAGTAACTTATGGATGGAAATTACTACAACTGGATTGTGTAATGGAAATCGCGCGTGATGATTTCAAGTAGATGTCATGATTTTATCGCAGAAAACGTTATGTGTTCAAACTATACACTGAATTCGCTCACCCTTATCAAGACGTGATTGCATATTATCACATCAAATTCTCGAATTTTTGCTTCAATGACTAATGATAAAAATTGTGAACAAAACACGACTGATTTCAGTTCCTTCTTTACAGCTATGGACTTGCATTACTCGTTTCACTGCTTTACTTTGAACTTCTAGCGTTTCTTGTGTCAACACAAGAAAGATTCGTCAAATAACACCGTCCTTTTACTGTGAGCAAAACGGCGAAAAACAATACTGGGTGGAATTTTTTGGTATTGTTTTCCGCTGTTTTGCAAAAATGAAATGAGAAGGTTACTGATCAAATTCATCATGATCGATCAGTGTTGATGATCTCAAAAAACTCGACATTAGTATTTTCCAACTGATTCGCGCAATTTTTCTATTTTTGCAAAGGACTTGCATGTGTGATGTTTTAAAGATAAACAAAATGAGAAATGCTCCGTTTCAGATGAATAAAATGAACAATGACTAATTTTCATATAGCGAACGTCTGAAATGCATAACGACGCATCCGTTGAAGCGACATCGATCACACAAATAAAGCGGATGGATTTGCATAAACAAAATAATCACGTTAAAAGAACACTGTTACAAATGGAATGAAGTGAAACCTTGAAAAAATTAGCGTATCGATTGGTGAGATCGTTGAATTGCATAAAGGTGACTCTTCGATGTGTACCGATCTCAACGTACGCTTCTTTATTTGGACATTTTCTAACATTTTCCAGAAATATTTCATGCATCGGACGATTCGCTATCATTCTGCACTTAATGTTCCATTTGACACGCATCAACAATAAAAGACCTCTGTAATAAAGAACGAAAATGAACATTTACGATAACATAAGTTAACATTAAAATAATATTCTCAGTTGACAAGAGGTGAATTTAACTCATTCGAATATACATCCTTGTTCATCACCGATAGGCCGATGAAGGTTTTTTCAGAGCGTGTTGGAAACTTGAATCTCAAATCTTTTTCTCTGTGTGAGAAACAAAATTAATTTTACAGGGTAAATCCTTTTTCAACTACCAAAAATTAATTGACTTCGCATGAAAATAGTGACAATGCAATTATTTTTGATAAGGTCACATACAATTTGTAGGGAAAAAATACATCTCTGCATGAACATCAGTCTGTTCAAGAATGAATTGACATGTCGATTGAAATTAATGATAACATTTGAAATGATTTATTACAGTTCGTATGAAAATGAAAACAGACTGATGAAAAAAACTGATGATAATAGATCACCGAAAATAGATTGATGGAATGAATACGCAAATTTGCAATGGAAAAGATAATTTAAAAAAAAAAAAAAACTAACCGAATATCGCGTGGTATCGTGATAGAGAAATGATGTAAGGTGTTCGGACTGAAGCAGCAATATGCAATGCCCACAGCAAGTGAATATATCCAACATTTACAAAGTAACAACAGCAACGCAAATATAAATAAACTCAGGCGTAATATCGAATTATACTTAACAAGCATAGGATCCATTCGTTATGCACATACAACACTTCGATTAAAAACTCCAACTTATTGCGCCTAAAATTGCGATCTGAAAAGAATCAGTGTATTGAATTGTTGAAATACTCACTCCATTGACACTCTTATCAATTCAATAGACGACTTTTCGTCCAATAAGAAAAACGTTCGTATTTGATCGATCAGAACAGATCAATACACAATACGACGATGCTAGCGACGATGGTGCAACGAGTTAGCAGCACGTTTTATAGCAGCAGTTATTCTTACAGCTGGATGCAAAGACGCGGAATAAATTTCTTGCTCGATGTGTCAAAAGCACAACGAGAAGACTGCACGATAACTTTCGAAAGCAATCGATGAGAACATACAGTCGTATTCATTCAGTAAAATCACCGAATAATGAAAATCACCCTCTGCATCATTCGTTGAAGCGGAGTGTGACAGCACTCTCGCCGCTCTCAAATTCGCGGACAACAAGCAGATTCGCGACTCAAGTGAGCACTGAAGATTGCATACACTGACGAACGTTCTTTAAAAGCTACGCACAACGGAAACATCAAACGATTTATGATAAAGCAATTTTCAATGATAACAGAAAGACGCACATATATACTTGATGAGCTGCTTATCACTCACTTAAAAATGCACCGATCGTTCAGAATTGTTTCATAGTTTAATGGATCCCAGTGGTGGCATTTAATCGTCATAAAACACAAACAACTCGCACCTTATCACAAATTCGTTATCTGACAGGGAGTGGTCATTTGTATCGACGGCATATCAAACTGCATGATAAGATAAGCAACAATAACTATCCAAGTAAACACATATACCACAAACGATCTCGTAAGAGAATTGGTGATCATTTATGATCGATGTGAATCGACATCAACAGCTCAGCGTTTCAAGTGATTCCGTCCGTACTCAATGGTTCTTCGTCAAATCATTTTCGTATCGGAATCACCAGGATCGAAACGAAACAATCAATGATAAATAATGCAACACGAAACGACTTGATGGCATAGTTTCCGCAACTGACATAAAACGAATAAAGTCTTAATACGAAAACATTAATTAATGTTTCAGAAACACTGTTCTCTCGCATCCACTTATCAAAGATTTCACTCACCAAATCAATCGCATTCATCCGAACAATTAAATCATCGCCTAAGGAAATCGCTCGCTACGCATTCCAACAACACCCCACTAATCAACCACAACATGTGAATTTATACGGCCGTTTCTCAATCGCCTCGTCCCATCTTTCATACATACGTGCACTGTGGGATCAGATCGAGAACCCCGAGCATGCACAACATCTCCCATTCCCGACCTTATCCCCTACCTTCGCCGGCCTCGAACCTGATTATGCCCTCAGCTCAACCTCAACCGATCATATCAGTTATTCAATAATGTTCTTATGATATTATTGCATATTATTTTTAAAAATGTATATGAAAGCATTTATTTTATGCGTCAGACTAATATATACAATAACTAATAGTAAGTATTATCAGACATAATTCACGATAAAGTTTTAAGCATAATGCCACAATGGGAAATACTTTCAATAATCGAGTGCATATTGTTTCACGAAACGATCTCACCTAAGTGATGAGTAGAAACATCTCCCTTCCTATCTTCAACAATCAACGTTTCAATCTCTTCATTCCACATTCAATCAATCGGATACATTACGAATTCGGATATCGTCACTCACTCTAATAACCACTCAATTAACATTCAACGTTTCCAAACAAACATAAACGATTCCAATGTTCAAAAATTGGATATAAACAGTACAATGTAATCAAAAACACAGTCGCACTAACTGCTGATATAATTTGTGACATTTTATAATAATTAGCACTAATATTATTATTATCGCTGTCAATATTACCAATAATAATCATTACTATTATTTACGGTTACTTATCATTATTTACCAGTTATTATTATAATTGTTATTATTTTTCTTATTAGTACCGTTATCGTTATTATTGCTACTGTAAATACCTTAAGTCACTTTCATTATCACTGGTTAAACTGTTATTAAGATACACGTAATGCGATTCTATTTATTAATAAAACGAAAATCAGGTCAGCATTCTAATATAAGTTATGACACACATACACGGTTCATATTGGACAAAATAATAAATTCTGGTTTACGAAGCACCGTTATAATTTATAGTAAATTGAAAACATTCGAATTAGTTGCTGAGAACGAAAAGACGTCGAGAAGTGAAATATATCGATAATACTGATGGAGATGCGCATGAAAATGCTGATCGCTGAAAAGGTATTATCAACAGATGAATTAGAGCCACTATAGAGTATGCATGTGCAACTGTTAGAATATAACTTATTCTTATGCACGGGAATAATGCTCAGCATATGTGATTTATGATATTCCACTGACAATCAATCAACTCAACTTGAGCATCACATAAATAAACGCAGATGAATGCTGAATAATCCACGAATGCATTTAAAATATGTACGAAAAAGTCTAATTAATCAATGACATTCAATTTAGCTGAGTGAAAGTAATACGAAAAAAATATATATCTTAAGGCAACAATGAGATCACAATAATAAGACTGCTCTATCGCACATTCTTCTTATTGATCAATTTGAGAATATCTGCCTAAAACAAGGCAGTGAGGTAATGAATATATGAAATAAGCAGCATGCTGTAATACGCTCGGCAAATACTCATAGCAGTAATTAGGCAGTAATGATCGAATGGTAATTGGAAAACGATAAAAGACAGGTAGAGTGAAATAATCTAGATATATCTGAAATTACTCTGTCATAGTTAAAGTTAAAGGAAAGTGGAAGAGTAAGCGGCTGATTTCAAAGAATATGCACAATTCCTTTTTGATAGCACCAGTGCTGAGAAAGCTCGAAGTAACCATTTCATGAAATGCATTCGAATTTCACTTGATAATATTTCAACGCAAGAAGAGAAGCACTGATACAAATAGACTGATAAGGCGATAAGAGAAGCAACTAATGTTTACGATTATTCAAATTGCCTTGTGAGTTTTGAAAATAATTTTGTTTATATACTTCACTGTTACGTAACATTATTACACTGACAACTCAATCGAGTCTGGCCAGAAAATATTCAAGTTAGCAATGAAGATAAACAACTGGGAAAGGAAGTCATCCACTGTCAAAATTTTTCGTTCTCCCAAAAACATTCGCATTTACCATTTAGCTGAACGAAAAGTCAAACTATTCACATAAACGACTTTCGGAAGTTTTCTGACAATGCGTATACGAATCCTACTGTTATTTACTCAAATCATTAAGGAACCCAAATGCGATGAGAAAAAATAGAGATAAACACAGAGATGACTGAGCAGGAAGAAAGAATGTGATATGAAGGTGATAACTGAGAGGCACAAACTCGCAATGAGTTGTAATTGCTGACGAAATAAATAAGTGAATAAACTTAGCATTAATTATTTGAAGAAAGGCATGCAATCAATTACTCGAAGTGATCTAATGTAAGCATTAAAGAATGCACCTAAAACAACCCGTCGTCGAATCAAGAATCAATACTAAAATACAAATCACAAAATAACCCGTCGTCTCATCGTGAGATACAATTATCAAAAAGTTTACCGCCATATTGATTAGTGTCGTGATTGACACGAGATAATTACTTCAAGACAACTCAATGATAACCTTTCAACCCAGGCAGTGACCTGCTCATTACGAGCGACAGTGTCACTGACAGTACACTGGAGAATAATGCACTATACATCTCATTAAACAATCAACGCATCATGGCCCTCAAGGAAATAGCATTGCGAAACGCCATCGATAGCGAGGACTGCAACCACTTATAAGAAGCTTGATGAAGACGATAACTGGCTGACTGGTAAACTTATGGGTTGCACAAGCCAGGCTTCGATTACAAGCCGACGTGTTCTAAATGAAAGAAATCCGAAGAAAGAAGAGAATGATGAGAAGAAGGAATAATTAAAAAGAGTTGGTTTGTATACTTATTGTATACTCAATATACTCGTGCAAAGCTATACGGCAGCACTTGAAAGTGGACTTCATAAGGCTTAAGATGAATAAATGAAAGGAAGCTGCAGAGGGACGATAAAGTTTGAAGAAAAGCGGGCGAAGATTGGCTCTGTACAAACCAGAGATCACAACAATAAGAAGATATGATGTACAGATAGTGAGACATAAAAGTGAAATGGATGAACTACGCAAAACTTCCTACACCAATCTGTTTAACTCGGTTCTTAGCCCCTTCACCACAAAAAGCAGAAGAGGTGCCACCAGTTCCAGTTTGCGAGATCTAGAGTGTTCTCCAACTGACCAAAAATGAAAATGCGATTAGAAACGACGGGATAAGATCAGAAATGATTAAATGTGCAAGGGAACTCTTCTTCTAGAGAGCTGTTGCTGTATCTTCCAATAAATATCTCAAATAGACTAAGATTATGCCACAAGACTACCTTAAGATCTGGATTAAAAACAGTCCAGGGAACAAGCAAAATTCCGAAGAAACTATAAAACGATGAACTATATATTCGTCCTGAAACAGCTAATAGATCGGGTGAGAAAACACGAGAAAACACTCGCTGCACAGCATTCGTGACTTTTGATAGCGTCTAAATTGAGTAGCGCTGAATTCTCATGAGGAACAGGGAATCGAGGACCAATACATTTACTCAAAGAGGCGAACTCGCATTAAAACACCGATAAGCCAACTATTTACTTCCGAAGCATCCCTGCTGAAAAAGGGAAGAATACCTTCACAACGGAGGGAACCAAATACCACTCTGCTATATAAGAAGGGAGATAAAGAAGATTTGATTGAAGAATTATGATTCTATTTGTCAGCTATCCTGTCAAGCAACTTTTCACGGTTTATCTTGAAATGATTATTCGAGAAATCGACTGAGATTTTTAATGATCGTCGATTTGCAGACTGCACAAAGATTGCATACTTGTCGACAGCACAATGTATTGTGCTCATCGCTGAAACCATAAATGAATTAAAGGCCATCCTAACCAAGCTCATCACTGCAATTGACGCTGTTGGCTTAAGACTAAATCGCAAGAAAACAGAATTAATGCGGTCAAAAAACACTGCACCGGGCCAAAAAAACTGGATGACGATGAAATGGAAAAAGTGGATGAATGTGCATGCTTAGGACAACTGGTAAATGCTGGCCGAGAAATGAAGGTGGAAACTGGAAGAAGGTTAAAGATCTGGACGGAAGCCGTTCAACTCGATAACGGATGTGCCGAAAAAGAAAATAGACAAATCCCTTCGCGTCCACCTCTTTATTTTATCTGCACTGCCATACGCGAGTGGAACGTGGGCCATAGCAAAGAGGGAAAAACAACGCTTAAATAACAACACGAAGAGCGATGGAGAGATGCTTGTTAGGAATATCGTTGTTGGAACACATCCGATGTGATGAGATCCGCCGACGGAGTGGAGTAAGAGACGTGATCGCAGAGTACTGGAAGAGAAGGTTACAATGGGCAAACCAAGTAGCACGAATAAAGGATGACGGATGGAGTTAAGCAGTTGCGCGCACTGGTATCCAAGGGAAATGAAAAGATCATTCGAGAGACCTCCAATACCATGGAAGACGTAACTATGAAGAAACTCGGTAACACCAGGCAAAGGAGGGCGTAGTCGAGGACCAAATGGAAATGCATTGTGGCCAGCAACATTACCAACGTTCGATAGTCTGACCAATCAAAGTAATCTAGATGTTGTTGAAGTAATTGGATTCGAAAATTAAATGTTGCGAATAAATGAAAATGAGAAGCAAAATAGAAAATAAATGAATTTATTTCATAAGGGCGGAAAAATGTAGATACAAAGAGATTAACAGAGACATTTAGAAGAGACACCACCGATTCCACGAACAACGACAAAACAAATAAACATTTACGACAATAAACTAACTCCGAAATGATCCTTTAAACAATTATTTGCATCATTCACATTTCTTTTATGAGACCAAAGTGATCAACATTATTATAATTATGATTATTATTAGTATCATCAACGCATAGGTTATCAACAAAAACCCATTACTCTTTTGTATTGTAACACAAATAGAATCACCATGAAAAAAATACCATCAAATCTTCACATACTGTTCAAATGTTCAAACGAAAATAAGAATGCGACAATCCTCAAAACATAAATCCAAAAATACATTTGCAATAACTTCCATTGGCTGATCATACACATCGCACCAACAACAACCAATCCCGCGAACGCAATCCAATTAGATTACTTGAAACGAATAATTTTTGGACGTACTTTCAAAATCGTTCATTGCAAAACAAATCTGTTTGATGTTAATTCACAAACAGTGAATATCTCACGAGACTGCCTCCGTGCGAAGAGTTCACAAAGTTATTGAGACAGTAAAGTATTTACGAAAACACCGTTCAAATTCCTAAATAAGAGTTATCAATCAAAAATTTGGAAGAGTGAAAAGAAACATATTAATCAATAATATGCAGATCAGTTTCTGGTCGATCACAAACATCAGATTAGTTTCTGGTCGATCACAAACAGGGTGATACTTTCGGAACAAAAGATCAGATAATGAAATGAATTATAGTAACGAATAAAATAGGTTCTGAAGTATATGACATAATATAACTGGTTGTAAAATAATATAGTACAATACAACATCATGTTGACTCTTTCACATATTGTTGACAATACTCCTAGAATTATGTATTATGAAAACTAGATAAATGAATAATGAAAAAAATCACAGCGTTAACAAGTTAGTAACGAAATCTTACTAGTTCATCATCGACTCTGGATATTATCGTCAAATAAACATCCATAATTCCACATCATCAGCAAATTATTGAGAACATATTTGAATACGATATAAAATCATCAATTACCGATATGGTATATGCAAATGAAGATTACATGTGGCCATAACACAAACACTGATCGAAACAACAATAATCTAATTAAAGTTACGAAAAACAATTAAAGGACTCTTTCATAAAAGAGAATATAAGCTTCAGCAGCTAAAACTCTCGACTCAGGAACAATACTAATACGACTATCACTTGCGTAATACCATTCACCTTTGCACAACGCCGATGACGATTCTGGTGACGCGCAATCGTTCTCTTCGCTAGAAAATAGTCATTCTGATACATACATTTCACATTTCATTCAGTAGCAAACCAACAGACTTTAACGATTGCATCAGATCCTAACTGAGCGTATTGGCGTCATCTCGCGCAAGAATGGCAATACCAAAACAAATGCGTATGTCAAGGAAATTCATAAGAAATTACATGTTCAACATGTAATTTATTCATCCGTTATGGTGGTTAATGAACAGAAGGAGCCAGAATAAGAAAAAAACTGTCACGAAACATAAAATTGTTATCATTCTCATCTCAATATGAAAAACTTCTCTGAATAACAAAAGAAAACAAGTTTGAAGTGTTTTTTGTAACACTAAATGAGCGATTTTTGTTTGTGACGCAACTGTGGCAGCATCAATGTCATTTTAATTTGCAGCTACAATTACTAAGGACTGATCAGTTAAACACATTTTTGCAATGTCGTAAAAGAAATAAGCAAAAAAAATCAAGTGGACGTTATCTGAACACTTACTAAGAATTATTTCATTCAACCGGCTAATCCATCACAAAAAAATGAAGTATTACGAAAGAGGCGAACACGAAAAAGTTTTAAAAACTCGTTACTATGGTGAACAGGATACGTAAGAAATGTAGTAATTTCAAACACTCTCAATGAAGGAAGCTACAATGAATGGAATTATTCACATTACAACATTCCATTTCTCAAAATTTGAACACTATTTAAAGATTGGTACTCAGTTTAGAATAATCAAATAAAACGCACGTTTTAATCTGAACGTTACTGAGAACATACTCGAAAAATAACCTTTGTGCATTGCGATTGACACCATTTGAAGTGAAAAAATGATTCTGGGATGAATTCAACGCTTCAACAAAGAATTTATTAGCAATTTGAGATTTGGATCGACTTCGTACATACGCAACGTAATGACCACCTGATAGATCACCCGAATGCGATACGACGCCATATAATGAATATAAAACCTCTTTCGAACCATTCGCAACCCTCTGAACAACATTTTATATTAGTGATTCATTTTTATTCCTATTTCCTACGAAGTATCTGAATGTGCAGTAAAAGAGAATTACAATGTGCAGTTAAAGAGACTGTCATCATCACCATATATTTCAGCATTTACTTCTTCAGTGAAATGAATGGACTCAATTCTTCAGAAGCTATGTACGTTTCGATTTTGCCTCACTGAAGTTTACCTTATTTCATACTCAACTAATTGCTCCTTGAGAAATCTTCCAGAATATGATATTCATTTTCAAATCTCCACGACTGAAAGTGAAAATTGCATATTTGCAGTGGGAAATTAATCAGTCGAAAATACCAGTTCAAATGATCATTAAATTCGGATTATCTGTATTACATATACGCACAGCTTATCTCAACATTTGATGCAAATCAACTGAAATCAAAAAAAATCTTCGAGCCAAAAAGATCGCCTCTGTAAATTTATCATTTAACAGAAACTTTCTCAATGGACAATATTACCCGCGTAAACGACAAGCGAAGAGAGCGAATTCGGTGAAACGATGAAAATTTCTTGAAATTGTCGCAATACTTTCTTCGTAATTTGGAAATGGCTCCTACTACTGTATTCGAAAGGAGATGATTGGGAAGCGATATTAGGCAAGATGAGCCGCGTGGGCGAGAACGCTTGATAATCACTGGCGGCTACACTGATACAAGTGGATCGAATTCAGTCAGAACGAAACCTTTGCAATTCGAGTGCAGAACGGTGCGAGATCGAGCACAACTGGAAAGGCAACATGCCCGGATACTTTTCGCGTCGAAACACGCCCACTTACTGAATGAGTCTGAAGCTGACAAGATCTTATTCCATAGTACAATATTACAACGAAGTTGTGAGTAGGTCAGGTCATTCGAATCGTGAACATTCCACGTCGCAATGCAGTAAAATGAACGAACTACATGATCAAAGCTTTCATCTTTATCGATAATTATTCGAGAAGAAAATTTTATGATTCATATCAAATCAAACCTGTTCAAATCGTTTCAAATGAAGCGTGAGTACAGCGGGCGGTTCATAGACGAGATAACGCTTTGATGCTTCTACACTTCTCTTCTTCAGTCCATTACAAATCTGCACGATGAATAATGATCAGTACATCGTTTCGTTTTCAAATGATTTGATCGGTTGGGAATAACTGGCAACTACCAATCATTTAAGTAAATTGCTTGAAGGATGATATGCAGCAGGATCTGAAGGAATCGTTGACATGATAATTAACCTTTTTGTTATACGGAAGACAGCACTTCTCACATTCGTACGCATTCGGAGCAGAGAGTGTTTCGGTAGCAGTGAACGCTTTAAGACACGACGAAAGTGTCGAAGCGCAATCGTCAATCGGCGTATCGCTCAACAACAACGAACACTCGTCGATATCTTCATCGCCATTCATTTCATTCAATTTCATCGACTTATTCAAATTATCACACAAATCTTCTGAATAATTTGTTTCGGATTAAATTTTATATAATTAGTTGTGAGACACGTAAACCTCAATTAAAAGACAACTATTCTAGATTTTAAATCATTTAATAACAACGATTTTTTCTACTTTTCAGTACTGAATAAAACTGAACGACTAACTAAAATTTAGGTCTATAATTAGCTCTCACTACCAAAAACAGCTTATGCTGCAATCAAACAGGCATGCATGAAAATGCACTGAAGATGGATTGAACAACTGTCATCGGACAATCTTAGAAATAATGAATCAAATTAGCAATTGAGTAACCTTTAGATGACGAAATGCCGTTATCATTCTGTAAGTCGTCATTTCCATCGTTATCATTCAAGTCATCATCATCGTCATCAATATTTGGCATCTCCCCTGACATATCCAAATTGGTCTCATTCACATGATTCGCCTCATTATTACCATCTACCGACACACTCTCACCGTGTGATTTACGTCGATTCCTCTACAATTATCCGTTTTGAAATTTATGCAGAGTATTACAGATATCGAAACACCATAAACCAATATCTATGGCCACAACTGCTAAAATTGCTTTATTATCTGAGACTTTATTCACAAGATATTCAGTGAGAAACTACTCAGTCTGCAGTGGTAAATTGTGGACGGGAAGAAATGAATGCGAAGATGCAAATTAAGTACACCGCAACAAAAAAAATATTTGCAAAAAAGTGATAAACCTTTCTGGCGTTCGCTTTTTCCTTCTTCTTCTGATGTTTGCTAAGAGTTGCGGATGCAGACTTGTGCATTCGATACGCGTTTACACCGAACACGGTTCTGGATGATGTTGACGGCAAAGGCAACGACAAATCGAGCATCTCCTCGAAAGTTCTCGACAGATGACCACACTTCGAACACTTCACCGTCTGCAGCAGAGTACCACCGAACACCGCGTCCAATAACGGTCGTCCACAACCTTTCAACATTCCCTACAGCTTTTGATTCATTATCACTTACATTTGAAGTGCTACATACTACGGTTACTATTTTAATATTATAACAGCATCTGACGATAGTGAGCAGACATCCACTTGAAGTTCATTAGCTGATTACAAGTTGATCAGATTAAACATGATATATTGCCACTCTGAAAAATCACAAATCTAGCACTGATTGGCAAAGATCAAAAACTCAATCTAAAACAATTACGAATGGCTGATACAAATGGGTAAGACTGGAACGAGAAAACAGATTGAATTCAGGTAATGAGTTTATTTGATGACAGCAAAGAATTAATTTTGATAGGTATAAATAAATGAAAAACCTTGGCAAGTACGACAATATCGGGTTGAACAGATCTGGAATTGACATTCTTCGGCAACTTTAGATGATCGGATATAGCTGCTTTGTATCGATTCAGTTCCTCGCTCCGCAATCCATCGAGCAAATAACGCAACAATTCGTGTGCATCCTGCTGTGCCCAACCACGAAAACGTGGTGCTCTGAACGTATTGAATGAGATGAATTATAAACAACTTCTAATCCACATTTCCAAAAATTATACAGTTTTATGAAAACAAGACATCAATAGTGAATATTTTAAATTTGCACTGAATTTTCATTCTTAACATTCGCCAGTGCAGTTCATTTGTTTACTTTACGAAACGCTGGAAATATCTGGAAAGTGTGAGTTCAGTATACATCTCGCCTGCGATATCAGACCGTCGAAGTATTGTTAACGATCGCACATTAATTTCACGGTTAGTAATTTGAAACTTATGCTTTCATTTATCGAAAAATGCATTCATTTAGACTTGATAAATAAGTAAGTTGGGACAGAAAGAATGAATTGATACTTTTTGGCGATTTCACTGAATAATGACGAAGGATGAAGGGCTTTTTCGGCAAGAAAATCACGAAGAAAATATGCAAAATGTTCGTTCAGTGGACCATTGAACGGCTCCAATTCCAAATGAACACTTGGTACCTGAACAGTGACTGGTACACTTCTTAAAACGATCTTAATGATAACTGCACTAAAAATACCAACATTACCGAACGAAACGTTAGTTAAATTGCTGATATAAAACGATATTGAAATGAAAGTTATCGTTTGATTTTCAAAAACTAAAAATAAACGACTACTCACGCATCCGATCTATCTTCTGAGCAATTCATCAATTATAAAATGAATTATGAACAACAAATAACCACTGAATGGAAGTGATCTATCATAAATCGAAAGAATTTATGGAAAACAGATGATAAAGAGTGAAACAATACTCAACTTTAAATCAACCTGTATTGCTTTGTCCGCAATAAAAACCTTCATCGAAGGTATGTCGACTGAAGTTTGTTTCCCAACCAATTCGACATATAATGATAATGCCTTCGTGTGAAGCATACATTGCACTATTGAATTAAAGAAGCACGTGTTACCCAGATTCACCAACCCCTTCAAAATTATTCATCAATAGTTTATCATCTCATCCCAATATCCAAATAAATTCACTTAAAAGTTTCGCACTCACTTCGCATTTCGCATATTTTTCACTCTTAATTCACACCATTTCAAACGATGCTCAAACAAAAATCACAAATGTCTCAAATGAATTAAACTAACAACTTCCAAAATAAACTGAACATCAACAACTAATCAGGCGTTTTACACATCAACTATGACTACATGATAACATTAATATTGAAAACTCACTCTGACTGGAACGAAAGCACCCTTTTTGTCTTCTTTTTTGAGACTATTTTCGATGAAAGATTTTGCGATTCTTTTTTTATCTTTATCCTTCTCTTTCTTCGATGAATTTATAATTTTAGTTGCACTACTAATTGGCATGGTATTGCTTGACGATTGTTCTTCCGATGTGGAATTTGTTGTACTCGCCGCATCAGCCATTAGGTGATCATCACTTTTTGATTTAGTTTTCATGAATGAATTATATTCGTTTATGAATGATTTCATTGGATGATTTCCTTCCTCAACCACATCAACATTCACTTCACACGAAAAACACCTGAAATTAACTTTATCACTCTGTCCGAGCACGGTTGAACTTGTCAGCAGAGCATCTTTGATGAACAAACCCAACTACCGGACACACCATACGAATTCAAACAACAAAATGGAAGATCTCATGATACTGCAACCAAATATGATCTTTCAGATGATTCGCGTTTCTACGTCAGTGTGCCATTCACAAGAATACTATGCATAGGCATTTTATATGCGTGAATATTGAAAGTTATCATTTAGTGGTTATCATCTCAAGATGAAGTTTTGCTTCAACTAGGATCGAACTTTTGTTTAGTTCGTCTTTTGAAACACATTCGGAACGATGAGTATGAAAACGAAACGACAGTCTTAAACATTAACTAAAAAAAGAAATGATTAAATCAAGTTCATTCAGTTAAACGTTAACGACCAAATCTCATTTTGCATACTTTACTGTTTGGTTAAATTTAATTTTCAGAACGTGAATGACATTTATTCAAATTAAACTCATTGATATACTCGAGTTGAACGGAAATTTTGAACAAATTGATTGCATATGGAATCTGATGAATTAAAAAAAAGGCGATAACGAACCGAAATATTTTATTAGCAGGTGAGAAGAAGAGTGAATGCTCGACACCGGATCGAACTGCTCTACAATGTTTAAGAGCGTGTTGTTCTTTGTCGCTATCACATCCCATATAACCGCACGATACACACAACCAAACCTACACAAATTCATTCTATAATTAATGTGTTGCAAGTTACGACGTTCCTCGACCTACTTTTCCTTCCGCACAACACACTGATCATGTTAACATAATCATCTTTAATAACTCAGTTTCGTAAATTAAACAAAACTAAACTCTCCAACAAATGAGAAAAATATGAAAACAGTTGGTAATCAATCAATCATCACCTTCTACGATCGATAAGTTGTACGCAAAAAAAACATTTAATTTCCCTTCAATAATTTTATAACGCTCAGTATTTTCTGAATCATTAACATGAATATTTCTTTGATTATATTCTTGCCATAAGAGTGGAAAGCTTCAGAAAACGCGTGTACGGGACAGGATGATTATAAATGTAACCATTTCGGAATAACACAAAGAGTAACGAATGAATATTAAAGTTTTTTTGCTGACTTACAGCAGGAAACGGAGATTTGCTCGCAAGTCGAACACATTCTTCACAAAAATCGTTTGATATGTTTCGTTTCAAATTCGACTTCAACTTCTTACGAACTTCACTTGACTTGAAAAGGCTTTTCTTGTTTTTGTGAATACATTCCTTGACGTCCTTTATATTATCTCAAATCAGTCACATTCATTGATGTTTCATTTCCATTGGGAGAGATCAACCAGCAGCTTGAGTTTAAATTAGAAGAAATGAGAGTAGACTAGTAGAGTGAACACTGAAATTTCCCACAACGAACAAAATTCACTTACTTCTATCAGAGAACTTAGAATTCGCGTCAACGAATCATGTCTAGAGAGTATTAGAATTTTTCCGGATTTCATCCACCGAATGCTGGAGTACAATTTGGCAAACAATGTTGAACCTACGTCCCATGTAAACCTTAGCACAAGCCTCAGCGAAAGCAAATGGAAAAATAACATTTCAGCACCACAGTCTCTCGGTTCTTCAACCCTTTCGAATGATGAGTTCGGTCTTTCAGTTTCTGGGCTTCCGCATTCAGACAATATATTCTACGCAATTCGAAACAATAAGTTAAAATTATAAATGAATTAAATTATATTTAATCAAATTGTTCAAACAACACTTAGTCAACGAATCAAAAGAAATAAGTCAAGTACCATTCATATGATCCGCGTTTTGTTGAACAGATGTTATTATTTTAGGATCAGTTTCTTTCTCTTCTTCATTCATTGTGAAACAACTCGTAAATATTTATAAAATATATTCCATTCACAACACACCACTCTTCACGTCAAATAAATTCGCCTCAAATTAAACTGAAAAGATAATTTGCAAACGGAAACGAATGACCATTCCAAATTACCAACGTCTTCATCAAAATGCGTTCCATCAGTCTCATACCAAAACAACAACACTAACAGTAAAAACACCTAGTAGCCACTTAAAAATAAATAATCTCAACATGTTTCCAATCAATAACACTGGTATTTTTTCAACCGTTTTGCACGATACCAATTGTAAATCAAAACTTCAATGCGTTGTGGATAAATGAACTGAATTTGATACTATCAAAGCTTATTCATAAATGACTGAGCAGAAAGAGCACATCAACCCAGACCTAGAGTCGAGAAGTTCGTTCGATCGGAACCGGTTCACACTATGGTTCACTTAGTTTCAACAAAGCACTGCTAATTCGAGATAATCATAAGGAACAAAATCAATGACCAATTTCATTTTGTGATTACAGCACAAGTCAAACGTGGTTATCAATTGCAAACGATATGAACGTGGAGATTCAGTAACCCATCAACTGACAAAGTGATAATATGAACGTGACACTGAGGTCTAGTTTTCAACGGACTCCAACTGAAAATTCGCTGACAGGTAAAAAAGTGATATAATTGTAAAGCAAATCACGCAAGGAAAAATCGCGGTAGGCGAATCGATTTTTAATGAGTGAATGACGGTTTGAATCGACAGCCTGCGAAATACACCCGAAATAGGTTCAATAACAAGCTCATTCCAATTACAGACGGATACATTATGTGGATTTTACAGGATGCTATTTAGCCGATTCACAATGGAAGGTGCCCATAAAGACCGCATACCGCAAAATCACTTCACATCGATAGCGGAAAACGTCGTACAGGACCCAAGATGAGGATGAGTCTCGACTTGTGGGCAGCCTCAAATCAAGGCGAAACTCAATCCAGACTTGCGATGAGTTCAACCTCGAAGTCATCCCACACCGATGTTCAATTTCGATTTGGTTTCTTCCTACATGTGCCTTCGGAATCTGCTGCACAACTCACTTTCACGTCGAGGGTGTCGGCATTTTCTGCGAAAAAGTTAGGCAGTCAGAGGAGCAGACATACATGAATGGATTGCGACAATAGCAAGCGATTCGAAAGTTTCTTGCTTTTTACAGAACAATTGCACAAGAAGTGTTGCACACAGTTATCTCTCTTTGTAAAGCTTGCAGAGATCAGTGCTGATCCGATTTTGGTTTGAATATTTTGCAGGCATCTTTCAAAAGTGATCTCGCCAAAACGTCTGCGATTTTTAAAAACAATGGCTATAACTAAAATTACCGTATGGTCAAAGTGTCAACGGTAAAAACGCAGATATACGACTTAGACAGGGGAAAATGCGACTCAGAATTTGTGATGACATCCGACCGACGTTTGGTCGGAAAAATCCCATAAATTTCGGTGAAAACGAATACATACGGCAATATATTGCAATTTTGAATGAGCGAATGAGTTTGAATCGACAGCCTACGAAATACGATACTGATATACGATGTATACGGCACCGTTCGGTTAGAATTCCGAGATTCAGACTCCGACCAGACAATTTTAAAGTTCGATCGGAATTCCAAATATCGGTGTTGAAAAGTCGATTCCATCGGATTCTGAAGGAAGAATTTTGAAATTCGATCGGAATTCCTAATGTTGGAATGTTGATTCGGACGGATTCTGACCGATCTGAAATTTCGTCTGATTTCCACCACTATTCCGGTCAAGGAAAACGATGATATATGGCGAATATGTACCCCTCAGAATACTTCCTCAGCTGGAATTTATCGGAGAACTTTTTTCAGAAGTCGTCAATCCAAAGGGTCTAAGTTCACCAAAAATGGTCATTAAAACATTCGCCTTCCAAGGACGGGATAAGATTGTCGATTAAATTTCACACTGTTCACGGGATTCACGTTTTGTTTTCACTGATTGTTTGATGCACACTGCCATTTGTTTGTTGTGATGAATGATACGGACAAACAGACGATGTTCATTTCGCTCTTGATGTGATCATCATGACGGCTATTTATGATGAGCCATACGGATGATGACTTCTATCTGTATTGTTGGTAACAGCGATCGCGTTATATCTGACAAATGTTGCCTAATTATTTCAGTATCATGTGCATCCCCATACCAAAACATATTTTAATCATCGTTATCATCAACTCTTCTCATCATCCCTCGACGACCAGAATGCAATAAAAACGAACACTTAAGACTGAGACATTTGGAATGCATGTCACATTCAGGAACTTTTTTTTCAGAAGAATGACCGTGAGGTTCATTCAAGTATCCTTCACAATTTCAGCAGTACCTTCGGCCATCACACTAATGCAATAAAATTGAGAATTTGGAACTTCGTGAAAATTTTGTCCATTTAGTTAGGTATCTGATTCTTACGATCTAATGGTATGCTTGAGTAAATGAATCTGAAAACAGCTCTTCAAATCAAAAGAGTGAAATTTTCGCTTTTCTCGATAACCACTCAAAATCAATGATACAATTTATTGAATTGAACGATCCAATAACGATGAAAATAATAACAATAAAAACATAGAAAATGATGCATAAATGGTGAAAATTTGAACTAATGGAACATATAAAGAAGTAATATCTCCCTAAAGCCGAGGACATATAAGATTACTTTGCTATTATCAAGTAGAAATTTATTACAATCGGTAAGTCAACTGAAAACCGAAATTTTATTTTAAGATCCATCTCACTGTAAGCATTCGAGTCACACAACACACAGACACGTTCATTAAAAAACAAAGTGATCGATATACAATACAACGAACTCATCAAAATAATCATCCTATGAACATATTCAAACTCATTTCGCAATTATCAACAAAACTCGATGTTGCCAGCAATTACATGGTGATGGGCTCTAAGGATTAATTCAATAGACAAAACGACAAATTTACTTCTCTTCTTTACAAATATGATGCATTACATTATTCCTACACAAACAGAAAAAACAAATCCAAATTAAAATATTTTACTTAATCGTCATTCGGATGAACGCTAATGAACAAAATATGATTCAAGATCAAATTTCAGAGAATTAATATGAATTAAGACATGAACGACTGATGAAATCACATAGAGGGTTTGAATAATTTACTAATATGTAAAATTACATGAGAACATGCGGTATCGTTCCCTTCTCGTTCAACTCAATTTTTGATGCTTATTTTGAATATGAAAACAGGTCTTGAAAGCACCTGAGTGAAATTTTCGCATTTCTCGAGAACTTTTCAAAATTAGCACTACAATTTATTGTATTGAACGAAGCAATAATAATGAAAATAATTATATTAAAACGGAAACCGATGCAAAAATGATGAAAAATTTGATGGGTAGAGCATATAAGGAAGGAATATCTCCCTAAATCCGAGGGCGCATGAGACTATCCTGCTAATATCAAATCAACCAAAAAGCATGTACAAAATTATCCTCAAGAATGAAACACAAGTCAATACACAATGAGTCATTATCGTTTCAAGTTACGCAATGACATACTGCGACATCAATTCATACGAGTTTATTTGATTGCTAATTGATGCAGACGAATTGAACGACTTCATGAATTAGCGATCGAATAAAGCCGTACGGCGCCGATCTGGTGTTGAATTTTATTCAGGGTCGATACATTTTGAGAACATCATTCAAAACGATAATAATTAAAACGTAAGCTGAATGCCGACACAACCATAAAAATAAGCTTGAGCTAGCTCACGACTGAAATTTGTTGCTGAATTAAGGCTGATTGTTGACGCTGCTTCGCGCATTATTATCATTCAGATGTCGGTTTCAGCTGAGCTCGTTGTGTTTCAATTCGTCCTTTTTGCATCGTTATAACAATTTGTGAGATATCTTCATCAGGGATCGTATTCGGCAATTCGCTGCGCTGCTCATTGATTCGATCGCTTTGACTTCGTAACAACATCTCATAAAGACTATGTGCGTCTTCCGATTTCGACCGTTCACTCTTTCTTATTTCATCACTGAAACATTCTTATCATCTTTTATCTGAAATCATCCGCTAGTGATATTGTTTCATTATTCACAACATCAATGAACAACACTAAAACGCATTTGTAAACAGAGAACTAAGAATACTGATAGCGAACGGAGTCGAACCTGGTTTCTTTCGGTTCGTCGGTGCCACTTTCAGATACCGAAACAGATTCAGCATTGACACTCAGATGAGCTCGTTGTTCTTCCATACGACGTCCTTGAAGACTCTCTATCAAATCCAGCATATCTTCGGCACCATCTTAAATTCTCATTAATACTTGATTGAAAGCACGCATTTTAAATTCGTCACTGACATTCAAGTGCTTTTCTAAAAGAATTTCATTTCTTATTCAATGAAATCTCTTTGTTATTCTACTAAACACATTCATAGTTTCGATTGTTTGGTATTGCATAATTATTGCACATTTCTGATACGGATACATATGTTTAGTGCGCAAATGAAATCAACTTGAATGAGAAGATAAAGCAGGCAAGCTTCTCGCTGAAATTGGAAAATAACACTGAAGCTTAGAGTAAGTAAGTAAAGTCGCTGTAAAAAATTCATACATATTCATTTATTCGCTTAATCGAAAAAGAACGCGACATTTTGTTCAGAATTAATGATGCTAATCCCGAACAAATCTACTGAATGGTATTCAAGAATGAAACATGGAATTCTTTAGCTTACAACTACTACTCACAATAAGATGAACTACACACCTTAGAAGTGCTAGTGAAACAAGAAAGTAATCATATAGTTTATAAAATACTGCAACACTGGAGCATGCACACAATTCAGAAGGAAAATTTAATTAGCAAACGAAACTAAACAACAACATAATATGAAATATTGGTCGATAAGTAAACAAAACTTGAAGAATTCCCGTTACTGAAACATCAATTAAATTGGATGGAAAATTAGCGCGCAAACAAACGAAAAAAAATTGGAAACGAAAGAAAATAACTGAAAAATAGGCAAGTAACATAAATCAATAAATAAATATGCAAAGAAAACTGACTGCGACGTTTATTAGGTACAGATGGGGTGTTATGCGATTGAGTTGTGGAGCGATTAAATGAAGGGACATCATTCATGCCTGACACATTTTGAATGCGTTGGTCTCGTTTTCTTGCTGGTGGCAATAAAGGCCTTCGAAATAGAATTTCCTTTGATCCCATGTTGGGCTCACTGGTTGAGGTGACCGTATTTGCTGCTTCTGATTGCTCAGATTCACGTGATTTAGAAAAACGAGTTTGGTTTTGATGAAGGTCCGTTCGTATTTCCGAAGTGCTTTTATGTGTGGCAAATTGAGATGATGATGATGATGATGATGATATATCTAAGTTGTCTTCGAAACTGCGTGATAATTTTGTCGATGACGACTTCAGTTTGAAATCGTTTTTGGTGACGGGAGTTAGTACGAACGAGTGACTATGAAGAGCGGTTGCATTCATGTTCGGTGTGGAATCATTTGCACTAACATTCGAGTTCATGAAGAAGTCGTCACCATTAGCGGCATGATTTTCATTGCTGAATGGTGCAAGTACTAAGCGTGGAGTGGATGTCTTTGTTGGATCGAAGAGCATGACTCTTGATGATGCAGATAACGTTCGTTGACGATGCTTGCTTCGCTTAGTCTGATTAGCAGAATTATGGTTTTTTTGCCTTAGTGTATGACGTGCTGCTTCACTGACTCGTCCGAATATTACCGATAAACGATTCCTCGTTTTCTGACGTTCTGTGCTGTCTTCTGCACCTAAGGCTTTTTAGAAAATATTATTCATTCAAGCACAACACAACACTTATTTATAGCACATCACATCACCACAAAACACAATAATAATCTACTTCCTTCTATGCTCATGTGAACTACACTCGTCCTCATCAATTATCTTCATGCACACTGACTTTCAGCAAATTATAATGCATTATCACATTTTCAAATGTAAAATAAGACACTAATCATCTACTTTCGAACGAACCGGACCATAATCATTAGCACACCATCACCACAAACTTGATAACACTAAATCACCAAACAATAAACCATAGAAGAAAAATACAAGTTGAAAATCAATCACGAAGCCCAACCAATTAATCACTGTCATAAAATAAGCATTCTAAAACTGTTCGCAATAATTGCGAAAGAATGAGGAAAACAAAAAGCGAAAAAATGTATAAAAGAAACTAGAACGAAAATTATTATTATAGTCGAACAAATTAAAAAACGAATTATATAAATCTCCTAAAAACCTAGAAAAGAATTATACACAGCACACATTCAAACCAATGAACCCATATACAGATAGCTATCTGTATATGGGTTGATTGGTTTGAATGTGGGCTGTGTTGAATTCTCAGTTAAGACTGAATTGAACCCAAGGATTGAATTCTCAGTTATCTTTCTCATCTGCATAACGACAATGATCATTTCTTGATGGATGCAATATGAAGATATCAAAAAATTCTAGTCTATGAGACGTGTGTATAATAGTTTTCAAAATCAATTCAAACTGAATTAACTATAATAGGATTTCTATTGATACGGCGAACGAAAGCATTTGTCTTAAGTAATCTCATTATTGATATACGACTGTTCATACCCCTTTCTCATTCAATCTTAGTTGATTCAATCATGTAGCACCATTCTTTACTAAACAAAAGATTCAATAATCACTAAAGAACCTCATCAACTCTATTCAAATATGTGCACCATCTATCTATTTATGCGATGATTTTTTAATCAATTTCACTTAGTTCTCAACAAAAATCATTTTCGAAATCGTGAAAACAATCATAACAACCGATTCTTTCTAATAAACTGAAAGCAATGAACGAGAGTAAGACAACAGCAATAATAGTATCAATAATAATAAAAAGACATACCGCACACAAGAGAGTCAGACTGCCGAGCGATGCCCTTGGAACGATTGGTGAGATCAGTCAAAATATTTGGATCACAACGCTGTTCATTGATCCTTTTGGACTGCATTCGCGTTAACATATCGAAAAAATCATCTTCTAAAGTTATTACGGATGGCCTTTGCTGAAAGCAAAATTACTTTTATTACTTGCGAATTTCATTCACCTTTCAAATCGTCACGCAAAACAATTAAATCCTTCATGATTGAGTCAGCAATCAATAATCAAGTCAAAAGTATTCCTTCATGCATGACAATTTCGTCGACACTCCAAAATTGTTCTAACTTTGGCGATAGGAAGAAATGTTTGAATATGATATGTTTGAGCATGTTAACTACACTAAATCAGAAAATA
This sequence comes from Anisakis pegreffii, assembly GCA_035041965.1. Taxonomy (NCBI): domain Eukaryota; kingdom Metazoa; phylum Nematoda; class Chromadorea; order Rhabditida; family Anisakidae; genus Anisakis; species Anisakis pegreffii. Next base: position 299,718 of record JAPYMA010000378.1, on the reverse strand, counting down.
AAATTTAGAGAATAAATAATACCAAGTCGTTGAGTGTAGAAGTTGATGTATTTATAGCTGTATTCCTTGATAAGCCGCAATCATTATTCGTATTTCGATCAGTGAACAACAAAGACTGTAATGAAACTGAAAGACGATTCAAAGGTTGCGGCGACGGATCACCGGATGAATCGATAATATCATCCAAATGACACTCTTTGCGGGTCGAAGATACTGATGGCGCACATGACCTTTTACTGACGTCATCACTGTCATTATTATCAGTTGCTGCACCTTCGTCATTCACAGTATCATTATTATCATCGTTTGCCGCGTTGATATTCTTGATCATATCACTCACTGCTAAACGAGTATTTACTTCACTTGAGTGATCACCAACCTGAAATATCCATACTTCATTCAAAATATTCATACTTCATGACTATACTATCATTGTGCAGAACTGAAGACACTCCATATTGGAATCATAATAATTACTTTTTTAAATCGACAACCACAATGTCGTCTAAACATTTCCAATTAAAAATCGTCTTCAGTCAACAATCAGAATATCGTTTAACTATTTCCAATTAACAATCACAATACCGTCTCACTAACTAAACTCAGCGAAATACATACAACGTGAACCTCAAAACAGGATGAAATGAAAGCGATATCATCAGCATGCTCCTAAAAGAGCGAATCACATCATTCAAATGATCTAATCCAAATGTTGAATTGCCTTCATAAACAACGTACCCATCATCTCGTTAATTAGTTTGTTTCTCTTGTTCTCTCGAACGGAAACATCCGATTGAGTATTTAGCAAATACTGCGATGAATACGAAATGAATAATGACAATGATGATCACGATGCACACTCATGCATACGAAATCAAGTCGACTCGAATCTCGACAAGAGTGAGTCGAATAAATTTTTGGTATTGTTGTCGAATAGGACAGAAGAGAAAGAGGATACGATGAGGGTGAGAGAATGAGTATCGATAAAAATGATATCAGCAGATTGTTGTGAGTTGTGAGATGAGTATTGCTTAGATGTGTATTGGAAGTGGAACAAGCTGAAGTGAGCCTAATGAAGGAAGTCAATCAAAATTAAGAACTTTTAGAAATGTTCTTAACGATGCGTGAATAAGTGCACAATGTCAGCAAGATAGAACATGATCATTCACTATGACGTTTTCTTTGAAGGCATTCATAAATGTGGATGCAAATCCTGATTGACTGATGGATAGAAGGACATGAGAATTATAGCTGTGCTTCACTCATGAGTAAAGAAAAATAACAGTGCGAACAACGCAGTATTTCATTCGTTCTTTTTCCTAATAAAAATGATGATAAATATCGAAATTTGAATTTCATCACAAAGAAAATATTCCTTTGATAGCTCGACGAAATTCAGATGTCAAATTTCTTTATCCTATGACATATCGCTTAGATTGATGAGTGGGAAGGAATGGCGATATTCGCACGATTAAAGGGAGCACGCAGCGCAACAGGATAAAAGTGACTGTTTCGAACAGAAAATGCTTATGGAATTGAAGCAACTCGATATCGATGCGTGTATCTTTAGGTAACTGTTTACATTCGCTATCAACTTTAATTCAGCACTCATATAATTTCAATATTACGTTCAAACCTAAACTGATCAGTAAGATCGGCAAAAAAAAGCACTTTCCTTGCTATAAATGTAAATGCAAATGTAAAATAATCTGTAGGTTATGAAAAAAAAAAATTAATGCCAGAGATGTTTCTTTAGACAATTATCACGAATGATCACCATCAATTTTCACTTTACCTAAGATTATAACCTAAAGAATGTCGTAAAGGGAGATGCTGTTAAGGGTATGTCATATGAGCTGTAACAAGCACTATATTCATTTCAGCTGAATCACTTCACTATCGGCAAACATCAAACAACAGAATGATATCCCGATGAAGGAAGACAAGGTGGAAGAAGATGAACAGACCATCGAAGAACAAGTTACATTCGGGCAGAGATGAATAGATACAATCGGTGCAATAATAAAATGGGATGGAAAGATGTTCGAGACGGAGTGGATCAAGGGATAGCTGAAGAATAAGGTTAGCAATTAAATAGGTTCACACAGAAACAGCTTTTTCACACTCAGTAATTTGCTCGTATTTGTTGTCATAACACAACTTAGAGGAGAGTTTCTTCAATCTATATAGCGACGAGACATTTAATGGAAGAAAAATATTCGATTGACACGAATCCTCTATGCTTCAATAGCCATCAACACAAATTCATCTTTCAATTGATGCTTGCCTCGAACGAATCCGATTAACACGAACTGCCATTTTTGTTGCACCATACAGTGTTGTGCAATTAAGAAGTATAAAAAGCATCAAGTGGAATCATTATTAGCTAATGTGCCATCAACTACTAGGGATGTGCCTTCCGAATTCGATCTTTCAGCTCACTTTTCCTCTGACTCTTCCGGTATCAATGTTTTTCTCGACTTAATTGCGAGCAAAAAAAATTGCAACTGAGGAACAACAACCATTTTTTTGAATTATCTCATCCACAACATTTCCAAAAGACTTTGGTGCTTGCTTGCTCGTTATCGTGCACTTCTTCCGATTCTAGCCTTCCATCAATTCTGGCAACTTTTTCACCTTCCTAGTTCCAATTCCAGCGATTTTTCTAATTCGCTCCAACCCTCAACTAACACATATCCGATTCATTATCACTTTAGAGCTATTATCCTAACTCAGCATCATAGGTAGAATATGTCCATACCTATCAATTGCACCACCTTCTATTTATCGAATTCATCTCGATCAAAGCGGTAGGTACAAAAATTTTTTTTCTACAATATATGAGCGAATTAATTACAGTAAACAAGTGTTGTGCAATTAACAAGCACAAAAAATAATTATCCCGTAGTGAGTAGGTGTTGCAAGATTCAAAAACCTATCTGCTGAATGGGAATGAGTGATGAACATGAGTATGAATGCAATAATAATTAAGTCACATCACGAGCGGTGCAATATTGTTGCAAAGCGAAACAAACAGCGTCGAACAAAAAAATTCACTGATTTCACACGCATAGTCAACGCTCCACAAAACATTTCCCCATGAGCGGACATCGAACGTGTATTCATCATGCATCTCCTCTATGAACAGCTATGTGATAAGTCTAATATATGTCGCGCTTCGATTGCTAGTCTGGTGGGAAAATTTCGTAGGTTTGAATAATGGATCAACCAACTGCAAATCACCAAACTTAGCCAAAAAATGCATTCACTTCAGTTACTTACATAAGAAACACAAAATAGCATAAAACATTAATGCTGTTTGCAGTTGTATACTTTGGAATGAAACGAAAACGACTGAGTGAGTAAAATGTTGAAGGAAGAGTGAATGATGGCGATATTGAAAGTGTGAACGGAGTTCAAGCAATTGGTTGTGTCAGTGAATCAAGAATAATTCGCACTGAAACACTGCTGAGCGAGTGATGAATAAAATAAGTAATTTTTATTTGAGTTATTTTGTTGCTACTATATGCGTCTATTAGCACTGCTAGTGTACATCATCACTTAATCTGCTCGTCATTCCTGCATATAAATGTTTATGGGTTTCAAAAAAATAAAAATCCACTGCAATGCTGCGCTTGTTGAATGAGAAATAAGTGTTAATAATTGGAATGAGACTAAAATGGAAATTTTGAGTGCTGCAAAAAAAGCTTTAAATTCTGAATTGAATACATGAAAATGATGACGAAACTGGTAAATAATATAAGCAGATGTATTTTCAGAACTGACGAAAAAAGTACCAAATATAGAATGAGCGATCGATAAATTTCTAGACAGATTCAAATGCGTCAAGTTGAGAAAGTCCTTTAGGGCACGCACATCAGATGAACAAAAATAACAAGATAACCTCGAGGGAAAACGATGCCTAGACTCACTATCAATGAATGATTGACAAACAGCGATTCCACATTGAAATTATCGCGGGCAAAAAAATTGTACATTCATAGAGGCAATAAAACATCGCTAGGGTAATGCATTACTGTGCACATTACCACATTAGTTGTTCGTCACGGACAATTTGTTTTTATGAGAGAATAAATGATACCAAAACCTATAGTATTCGTCCCAAGTTTACACACAAATTCAGCACAGTTTCAAATGTCAACAACTTTCAGCAAATTATTTCCAGATAATCCATGCCTCAAAAGAGCAAAATTGAAAGTTGAGGGGGGTGGGCATACGCGATATTCACTTATTCCGAAACATAATCAATTTGTAGCGTGAATTAAAAACAGCGGGGGACCAAAACGTACACGCTCAGTAATCGAAATGAGTTTGCAGATATGCAGAGGATAAGAAGAAGGCAATTTATAAAAAAAGATGCGATGATTAAACATGAGAATCCAGATAATATTCCAGATAATCCAGATAACGTAATATTCAACAAGATCGAATTCTAACAATATTCAACAAGAAAGTCAAAATTTCTATTCCTAATTGAATTTAAAAATCCATGGTAACTCGAGTAAAATCGATTGAATGATTGAAATTAGATGAACTCACTTCAACTGAAAGTTGGATATTCAATATATAGAAATAGATGGCTTTCTTGATTTGTCCTAGCTCAGTGTAGACTTCAGCCAACGCCAAACACGCACGTGCCTCTCCACAACGATCGCCTAATTTCCGTGCTAACTTCAGATGACGTGTGTGGTATTCAACAGCTGGAAAAAAATATAGAGAATAAGATTAATCTGAATCGATCCGGTACATAATTTCTTGTGGTTCAAGATCACAAATTTATTTGCCCTTTCCATTCTTTGCCCTTTTTTTTGTGGTACCACTATTTCTGAGACGGATGCCCTTTTCGCTTGGAGCGACTACAAAATATAACATCTAATAAATAAATTAATGGATAATCGAATGATTAACTCACGATTTACAAATAAATATAAATAAACATGCAAAAAGCACAGATATAGAACATCATGACAGATCAATGATCGTCAATGAACAAAACCATGAATGTTACTTGCAGTCTTTACAAACAATAAAATCAAACATCCGTCTGAAATCATCAAAACCCTGCTGCTTATTCGTTTCGCTCCTTTTATCGTCGATTCTACCATGCTCATATCAGCACTCTCAAGTAAGTACATTGCCTCGCTTACATTCAATTTGACGAAGGATACACGTATTTTTTTCATATACTGGATGCAAAATTTTTTCCAAATCAGATTACGACCAGAACAGAACAGAAGCAAAGGGTAACATACTGGTGAGATCAACATCTTGGGAGCACGAATGCCAATAATGTTATTAACCTTAATAGCTATCACTTTAAAAATGATACAAGTAATGACAACAACCTGTTAAAAAATCTTTGGATATAGCGCTCGCAGAGCCAAGGCTGAAACAACACTGCGCTTCAGAAACCTCATCACATAATTCAGTAGCCATCGAAAGTGCCAATCTACAAAAAACATTTGATGCAATCATACCCATGAACAATTTTGCATACTTTCAACCTTTTTGTTCTTCTTATCTCTACTCGGTCAATCCATAAACAAAGTATTCACTTAATTGTATCAATCGATCAACTCATACAAATCGTTTACTATACCGTTGTTGAATTTCTTAATGAAGCATTTCGAATCGTCGCTATGTCTGTTACATAATCACCAATCATGATCAATTGAGCTGTGCTTCACCGAATAGAAATAATGGATAAATCTAAGAATATGAGTTGAGTCACGGGAATGCAATTATTCACCTGTAATATTCGAGGGCTTTTGCATTCTGTGACAGGAATATATGTGCGTTACCAAGATTTGTGTAAGCACGCTTCATGGCAGCACGATCGCCGAACTGCCGAGCTATTTCGAGTCGCTGAATCAATAAATCAATTGACGATTAAAATAATACGTGATCAACAAGAATGATTTAACGGCAACAACATAATACGATTTATCTAATTTTAAAATACTGTGATGTACTCCAAAAATCAATTATGCATCTTATACTGATCACTGCATATTTTATCACGATTTGACTCAGTCGAAGTTTTCTTTCACACTTTATTGTTATTCTTTCACAACGTGTTAGATAAACAAACCTTATTATGATATTCGATTGCAGTCTCGTAAGCACCCAGCATATAATAGCTATTACCGATATTACCATATGTACGACCACACGCTGCAAGATCATCCATTGCTTCGATAATCTTCAGGTTTTGTCTGGAAAAAATTAGTTGTACATTCACAAAATCTTCTTCTCAGAACGATTTATACTTGCAGAGATTAGAGTTTCACATAAATTAAATTCGTGTTACGCATCTGCTTATATCATTTTATTGGTAAGGCACCTTGGTAATTGATATCTGCGCTCAAAAATAGATGAATATGGGCTGTTTTCCGAAACTGGTTCATAATACATCATCATTGATAGATCCACAACAACAATTAATATTGATAATTGTAATAAAATCGGTATATTTGCAGAAAAATAGAAAGAGGTGAATAGTAACATACAAATAACAATCAATGGCAGTATGTAAATCGGACGTAATGTTTCGATTGTCAGTAGCCACTGGCCTCGATGGGTTGCGGTGAAATGTAACAGACTTCACTCTTGACTTCGCACTACTCTGATATATTGAACCAATATTGTACAGTGCTCGCGCTTCCGAATCCTAAGTATGGTAACATTTTAATTATCATTATGTGACAGAATGTGATAACATCAGTTTCTTGCATTATTCCCAACGAAAACTAAATACCTTATCGTTCAACTCTCTAGCCACCTTCAAATGAACCACCGCGTTATCATATGCACTATCAAAATCACCTAATGTCTTATATGTAGTAGAAATATTGCCATATGCCCTTGCTAATGAATTACGATCGTTCAGAAATCTGAAATATTCATTCATTACTTGCACCATTCATCGATTCAATCAAAAATTATTGGTGAAAATTTCATTTATTCGGAATTGTTATCGATCATATCAAGGACGAAGTAGTGCAATAATGAAACAAAATGAAAAGAGGTGTACTTGGCAGCTTTCAAATCGAGTTGATGATACTCCAGTGCTTTTTGGAAATTGCGCAATCCGAAATAGGCATTACCAAGCTGTGAATATATTGCCGATACAGCTTCAACACTATCTGCACCAAGATCTATCTTCTTCTCCAGGGCCAGTTCCAAATACTTTATGCCTAGAACGCTTATCAATTACTTTATCAATATCACTGCTAATGAATCTACGTATATAAAAATGTGTAAAAAAGCAAGAAATCTGATGAGAAATGAAATCTTACCAGCTTTGAAATTGTACTCACGGCACAATCGTTCACCCTCTTGAGCTAACGCCAACGCATCCATACCTTCAATTGCCAGAGGGACGCTCATTGATGAAAACCGTTGTTTTATTCCTTGCTGATAAGCCTGAACTACATTTCATGATGCTCAATCAAATCCAAGTTTGAACGAATGGTCTACGTGCGTGAATTGATGTTAATATTTTCATAAGTAAATCGTCGTTAGACGCATTTCATTCAAGTAAATCGTAGCAATAAAAATACTGAGTTTCATTTCAAAAAAACTTAAAAAGTAACGATCTACAGAAAAACGCATGGATGAAATGAAACCTAGAGTTTAGCCACTTCTACGTGAGAAGTGGTTACACTTCTGTAGATCGCTACAACGGATGATATGAACAGAAAGAAGAGTAATCACTTCCAATCAACGCACAGCATCAAAAAACTGAACGTAAATAAACTATAATATTTTCCAAGGCATCAATAAATCCTAATATCAACTTTCCACACAAAAATTAGCGCTACTATAACCAAAAAATCAAGTTATAAATCAATACATAAATAAATCCAGTGTTCATCCCTTCATTAATCTGACGCTTGTTCATCGATTCGCAACAACGCGGCTGGGAGAGCGAGACGAACTGGACAATAGGCGCCTCTCAAATCCGCATAAGAACGAAAAAGAGAGAGCATTGAGCGTCGCTAGTATCAGAGAGCACATCGCAGACATGCGAACGAGTGTGTTTACGATAGAGACAGGGTTTGTGTTGTTCAAATAATTGGAATATTTGAGATATTATCGAGGAAATTTTGTGGTGTCTCAGATGAGCGGTGTTTGAGTTTGTGTTGACGAAAGACAGTTTTAACTTTTTCGTAAATTAAAGCCGAGACATTGCTTCACAATACGAATGATGGCGAGTATTTAATCGTTGAAAATAACCGAACTACAAGAAAATGGATTGAAATATGAGTTGTTGGAGCACGGAAATTAATGAGTCATGTGAAACATCATCAGTTTGTATGAGAAAGCAACTGCAACGTAGAATCACTATTCGGTTTTGAATTTTCATGAACTTTCTTAAGAAGTCACTTCGCCGAATTAAGAATGTTCATGATTTTCGGTGATAAATGTGGAAATAAGGTGCGAGTGAGTGATCTGTAACGTTTACTTGCTAGTCACCGCATAGTAAGGCTAATGAAAAATGACAAATGAATCGTTGCGACGCTAACTAGTTGATGCACCATGATGACCATTTCAAAAAAATGATAACCACTGTGAAAAAGGTATCACAAACTTTGAGAAACTGCTTAAGCGGCAGTGAACACGCTATCAACAACCGTAATCATGAAACGGTTTGAATATTCTAAACTGCTATTGGTATGATATTCAGTTTTCAAACGAACAGGAGTACGCCTTTCAGATGGTGGTAATTTTTAGGATGAAGAGACACTGGCAATGCTAAGGCATTGATACATTACGCTTCGCTTTAGATTTGCTACACCTTCTATTGGAACATTATGTATGTTGATGGGCTGCGAGTGCTATTGAACAAATGGTAGTCCAAATATCCGTTTCAAACGATCGGAAGGGAGAAATGCCGTCTGAGTATAGTGGAATGAGCAAAAAAATTGTTAGTTGGTTTATTTTTCGAAGCAATGCAATTTATGAAAGTCTTCATTTTAACGATTCTAATAGTGAACACTTTCCAGCAGTTGTGTTTAGACTCAATTCTTTTTCAACAGCGATGCCCACAAGTTTCTGCAGTGCTTACCTCACTTCCTTTACAGATATTCGAAATTGGTTTTACAATTTTATGGCCCACATTTTTTTTCTTTCGTTCCTGTCCAACATAGAAGGCGTTGTTTTTTGTCCAAAAATGTGAGTTCAAATCTTATTCTCTGCGGATTTATTGTTCGCGATTGTTATTTCTAATGGACCATTATCAAATTGTCGTTTCTATCTTGTACACGAACGATTCTCCCTAATGTTTCGGAGCTGAATTTTTCTCGAATTTAGTTTTTTAGCAGTCTTCTCGTTATTTCTCCTCATCGCAACTCAGTCGCCATGGTTTCGTCATCTGTTCACATAATAACATCGCAATGAACAGTTCCCAAACAAAAAGCGATTAGTCCACCTTGAAATCCATTACCTAAGAGAGCATATCACCACAGTGTTTTAAAAACAATTATCGCTTTTCGATGTGCATTCATTCATTTTATGCGTTCCTCTATTGAAATGTACATAGCAATATTTGCTTCGGCATTCATCTTACATCTTATGCATTCGTTAATGCATTTTCTCATGTCATTAGCATTTGTTGCATTTTGATTCGAATTCTTCGCAGAAATAATTACGGGACAAAAAATGTATTAAAAGATATATGGCAAAAATGTGTACCTTTTACTCATTCCACGAATTTTCCCGCAACTTTTTTCTGCTCTGCATATGCAGTTATGCTTTCCAAATTAACTCAAGCCAAAATTTTGTATGAAAATTGTTACCTTTGTAGTGTTTTTGCATTGTTTTATCATTTACTGCATTATATTTCATTTTTTTCTGGTTTATTTGTTCCTCTAATTTTGTTGAAGTGTTATCAATAAAATGTTATAAAAACCTACATTTTTGTTATTTTCATCGACGTTCTCGTTTCATCTCACAATCAGTGATAAAAACAAGACGAACAAATGACAATAAACAAGAAGTTTTTTAAATTAATAGTAGCAAAGTGAAAACAAATCACTTTTATCACTTGTATGTTGCAACAATTAATGATAAAAATCAGCAAAAAATAATGATTAAACGCAGAATTCGAACACATATAAAATATTTTCTAGTTACTGTTTCGTAAAAACTATTTTCGACCTTTTTATTTTGTCGAATTTAGAGTTTGCGAAACGTACTCGGGTACATTTCACTTTCCATTCCAACCAGTTTCTAAACGTTAGCCTATGTTTTCGCTGGAGAATAAGCCTAAGCGCAATTCAAATAGAAATAGTCAGTCATGAAGGCCACAATGCTCAAAGTTATCAATATCATGATAGAATATCTTGTAGATATTAAAAACAATTAATAGACGACACAATGAAAGTTACACGGAATGAATTCTACTACAAAACGCTCTGCTTACATACAGTTGCTGCTTATATGCCGATCAAACATAAAGATCAATTTCAACGAATATCACAATTCATATCACCCACTGATATTTAATCACATAGATCATATCGCAACAGAATATCACTCCCCCCCCCCCCCCTCTCCCGCTACAATAATTTACTAGTTTCACGTGAAACATCAGAAAAGAACCAAGAACAAGTCTTACTCACAATCTGTAAATTCCTCAGTGGCGTGAAAGAAATTGATTTCCTGGAATGAAACAATTATTTTCAGAACTCTATTCATCAATTGCAACAACAGTATGAACCTCGGCAGTTAGCAATAAAACGTAGTGAAAAAAACTTTCGTCAGCGGTGAAAAGAAAAGAATTATATCAACGAGTTCATTTATTTATGAAAACGGAAAATGTGACGAAACTTTGAGAAATTATCGTCGAGATGAACGGAAAACCAATCGTTTCTAAGATATTCACCTAAGATATTCTTGGAGGAAATGAAGCAAACTGAAAAAAATATCAATTTGATTTTTTTGGAATAATGGATACCGTAAAGGCATTGATAGAAAATTTATTCACTATCAGTTGGAATTTCACATGTTCTTGCTAGAGGGAATGAAAGAATCTGGGGTGTTCCATTGGAGAACTGATGATTACCGATCCGGAGGGAAGGGAATTATCACTGATATGCCATTAGGTGAAGGAATGAATGACAGTTTATTGAACAAATGGAATCGTTTTACTTTTGAATCAGAAATGCGACGATGAAGCACGAGGAAGCTGCTTAGTGACTGTCGTAACCTACGAATTGAAGGCATCAGTTTGATTTTTAAAATGTTATCACTGACTATAAGTTGAATGCTGGCTAATCAGCAAGGTGGCTTATGCAGATTCATGCGAAGAAATGACCATTCGGTGGATAGAGATGGCTGATATTCGTGGAGCATTGAGGCGGTTCTTGTCGATGTATTCAGCAGATTGCATTCACCCCACTGCAAATTATAATAAACAAATAAAAATACCTAAAACTGCGCAAACCATTTAAACCTATCGAAAATGAGCGACCATATTAGATCAAAAAATGCAGAAGTTTTCGTTGATTTTGACGCAGAATTTGCGAAGATGTACTGTAATAGAACTTGTTGGAATTTCAATTTGCAACCGAATCCCGCTCGCCGACTACAGCAGAGAACATGAACTGCTCACGGTAGAATGATTTTATAAAGCATATAGACTTCATTTAAAGAAACGAATATGTCGCTTCGAGGAGTTTAATGCTCGCGGACTTTTGACTGTGTTGTGTTTTGCAGTTAGCAGCATGACACTGTTTGCGATGTTATCGAGTACTGTGTTGAGTAAATTTACTGAATTATTACTTCGATGAGATAATGTTCGGAAATAATTCCAATTCTCACGAGATGCCTTTTCAGTGTTTTTTGTTGTGTAGTATTTCGATTCAAATTTATCATGAAAGTTGCTCATTAGCATCGAATTGCTGTGTATTACTCTGTGAAATCGAAAGCTGGAAGCTTTATAATAATGGCTAGTACTACTTAGATACAATGAAAGCTCAGCTTATGAACACAATTTAATCCAACAGTTTCTTCGTAATGCGAATAGTTCGTGTGAAGAAACACTTTTGCATCGTGCTCAATGAAAAATGATTTAATTCATTCCAGTCAATGTAATTTTTACTAGTGCAAATTTATACTGATGACTTAGAGTATTAACAGTCTCGCTGACAGAACCTTTGCGGAGTTCGGATAAAGTATACATCGAAAGGACTGACAAAGACTGTATCCAATGAGCTCTCACAATACAAAATTCCTAAACAAAAATCACCATTGGACCATGAATAATTCTGATAAAGCTTTCAATACGTGTCGGCAAAATGCCGTCCATTTTCCAATCCTGGAATCATCCCAGAATTCAGCGATTTTGATATACTGAGGCGCCACATGTACACAGCGCATTGTTTTTGAATCATCGCATTCATAACTGCTTGAGAAGCAGTTTATTTAACGAATTGTAGCGATAATAGCATTCTAAAGTGCGGACATAGAGCATCGACATTACAACAGAGGTGCAATTCAGATCTCGTATCAACAATCAAATTCTGTGTGGCAATATTGGAACTTCTTCTATGAACAACTTCAATGGATCATTTTTTTTATGGCATTACATATGGCTGAAATACATTTTATTACATGTGTGCTCTGTTACTCGAATTGCCGATGCTTATGTCTGAAAATAACAAATATTCCTCGTGAACAATTTTTGTTTTGTTGAAAATCTCTGAAATTTCAAACTCATCAAAATTGTATTACACATGTTTCGAATCGTAAAAACAAAAATTAGTGAAAATTGAATCGTTAACAAGTTGAAATGATGATCGAAATTGTAACCAAACAAAAGAAATATTAACAATCCAATAGAACATTCAAGGAATGCACTTCATTGAAATCAAAAATTACACTGTGAGTAACGTTCAAAGGTTGAATGTCAAAGCGCTTATTCGTGTTCTCACTTCAGTTTCGTGCAGAAAAAGGAAAATGCAGAGAAAGCTCGTTGATTTTTGATGTTTGTCGATGGAATCGTTTTCATCGAGCCAACAATTTTCTTTCGTTCACTTATTCGCACAACCACATTCTGAGGATTATTATACGCGTTAAAACGTATAAGATTTTAGGGGCATAACGTATGCTTTATTATTTTTTTGACGATGAGACATCATTTTCATCCCCATCCTGAGATGAACCAATTGCCGTCGATTCATCATTAGTTGATTCGAGCTCATCATTATTTTCATTCCTCACGCCAATAATCATCGAAGATGAATTATATAAAACGGTGTGTCCTGTCATATCTCGAAATCCAGGAGTTTTTCAGAGAATAAATGCCGAGATCGCAATTCAAATGTGGGATCTCAGGATCTCGTGAAAACAGTACTTTTAATGCGCTTCAGTTTTGCGAACAACAATTCCGTCATATTATAATCGCGCCTGGTATGCCTGTTTGTTCGCATTCTCTTTTGGAATTCTCATTAAACTGATCATTTTTAGTAGACAATCACGACCTCATCTGAAAGCAAATAATGAAATGTTTGTGCATCACCAATAAGAAATGCATGCATGATATCTTAAAATGATATTTGTGATTCTAAGCGCGAGTGCAATAGATGTGATTGCAAACTGCGTGTGATATAGTTCAATAAAATTCGGAATGATTCAGTTCAAAGTGTTTACGTTTATGTTAACGTACGTCAAAATCATATTCTAAAAAACTGTTCCATAGCGGGTATAAAATAGTGTGTTGCGGGGGTCGGGGATTTTCGGGGACCCCGTCTCCAACTTTTTTGGAACGACCAGATTATCAGAGTCATCGACTGCAAAATTTCATCCTCGATTCTCCCAGTCTCCGACCCTTTTTCCGTCTCCGCAACACACTAGAATTGAAGCCCATTGTGTTGCGTTACAATACCAAATGTCCTGGTACCTATACAGGCATATATGATACGCCTTACTCGAGGATGCCTCATAAGAGAATCGATGAAAATACTCATTCAAGCCAAAAATAAATTACGAGTGGATATAGTAGGATTGAAATACCGCGATGGATTACATTTCGTCTCATGTTTGGACTCATAGATTGAAACACCTAATTTTTTAATAGAAGCCTCAATGTGGTATGACAAAATCATCACTTTATTTAATAGGTACCTTAACCCAGTATGATCTTCAGCCCCAGCGTTCTCTGAGAATATTCACATTTCCCACTAATGTATGGTTGCAATTGTGATCAAAATTTCAAATTTACTCTTAGACAGAGGAATGATTTTCAGTGGATTCATCTTTGCAATGAGCAGTGTCATTTACCATCTTTTCAACGCTGAATGTCGTGTCTCTCTAGGTGAACAATGCTCATATTGCTACTCCTTTGAGAGTGAGTGCATATGATGAGGGTGTAACTGGCCATTGAGCATTTCGATAATCATTTGGGAATATTTATTTGACTTTGTTCGTCACATAATTGGGACGATGCTATGTTATCGTTCTATTATTACTGTTGATCTGATATGTCGGGTTTTGCTATCGCATTTTGTAGTTTCCGTTTCCAGTAGTTTTTCGAATTTATTGAGGTTTAATAAAAGTATGGTTGTGGAGACGGTTTGATGTATACCATGATATGTTTGGTTTCAGATCAGTTATCTGTTGCTCGTAAAGAAAATCGCTTCTCTCTAAAAACGCTGCTAATGTCCAGATTTCATTGATCCTTTGAAAAATTACCTGAAAGTCTTGAACGATGATGACTCGCATTGCTTTGACGCGTCCAATTGTTGAACTTTTTTCAAAGATGAGTTGTTTTTATAGGATTCTTGGACACTCACATCTCAGCGTAAGCGAAACGATTAGCAATGGCTGTTAAGAAGCAGGTTTGTGAAAACTCTGGAGTAGATTAACACAGGCTGAGATGGACAGTGCGCCGGAGCTTGTTTTAATGTGAAGGAGTTTTTACATGATGAACAAACACCATCGGTTGCATGTCCTTATCGGTTTTGTTTTCGTTGTAATCTTTCACCCTTCCCTGATGTTTCATTTCAGTTGAGCAGTTGAATGTGTTTTGCACAAATCTGTTTTTTGGTAAATGCCAAATCTTTCAGAACGTATCAAAATTTAGGGTGAAATTTCAAGCTATAACCAAGGACAGGGATAAATTTTTTTTCGTGTAGAAATTAAGTTTGCAATCGTTTTGCAGAAGAAATCAGCGGAAAACATCAATGCCCGATTAGCAATGGTCATGAAAAGCGGTAAATTCTGCTTGGGTTACAAACAAACATTGAAGACGTTGCGGGCTGGCAAAGCAAAACTTGTTATAATCGCCAATAATACACCTCCACTGAGGTGTGTCACACTTGTTTTTTGCTCAGTGAATTCCCCACCTGACCTGTTCAATTGCTTTCAGTGCCTTTTCAATAATGCATCCATTTGCAGAAAAAGTGAAATTGAATACTACGCGATG
This sequence comes from Anisakis pegreffii, assembly GCA_035041965.1. Classification (NCBI taxonomy): domain Eukaryota; kingdom Metazoa; phylum Nematoda; class Chromadorea; order Rhabditida; family Anisakidae; genus Anisakis; species Anisakis pegreffii. The sequence continues at coordinate 284,267 of JAPYMA010000378.1, read as the reverse complement.
TTAGCCAAAACTGGTGTGCATCACTACAACGGTAATAACATTGAGCTGGGAACAGCTTGCGGTAAATTATTCCGAGTGTGCACAATGTCGATAACAGACCCTGGTGATTCGGATATCATTCGTAGTATGCCGTCGGATACCGCTTGAACGCGTTCGGCAAAACCAATGATCGTTTAATATTTATAAATTGTTGTTGTTTCTTGTTTGATGAAATGAAAATAAAGTATTTGTTATATTAAAGATTACTGTTCCACATAATAATTACACTCGAACGTTTGGTTCTACATCCTCAAGCAGGTTACCAATGTTTAGCGTGCGATCATGTGGTAGGCATAAATTTTGAGGGTACTCGTGGTCAAAGGAAGTTTCTTTTTTCTGATTTTAACGGAAAACAAACGTATATCTAATGCTCAAGAAGCAAGGAAGATTTTTGCTGCAGCATTTAAACTTTCTGAATCCAATTGCACCAAGCATTCACCATAACTCGCATATCTTTCTGAATTCGATCTTTACAACCACATAATCCAAATTATGTTTGTTCAATTCTTCACTTGATATCGAGAGCGCATCAAACAGTAAATGTACGACTGTATACGGTTCGCTTAACATACCGTAGCGGTCGTCTTTTGTTTACACATGCATAGCTCTGGATCATCATGAATGATCATAAAGCATCTTAAAGACGTGAGATATATTAGCTTTTGTCAAGGTTCTGATTTTTTAACCATTCGCAAAATGAATAGTTAGATGCATTCATATTCAAGATCAATTGATTCATTATCGTTCTGCAACGAACAAAAATCACCCCGCAAATGTGTCTCGAAACCAGCAACATTATTTGTTAATGTAGAAGTTGGTTTGTTAAGGTAAATAAATAATTGTATATGAACCGGCATCAGTGAAGAATGCAACCAACACGATTACCGTTTATAATTGGTGTGGCCGGTGGTACTGCGTCGGGCAAGGTTCGTTGATGTAATGATAAATGCGAGATTGATTCAGTTTAGGTACACTTAATTTAGAGTATTTATGCATACAGCATGTATCGTCGTCTCGTTAGTTCTTCACTGCATCATTCCACTTCCTTTTCATTTGAAGGAAACTCGTTTATTTTCATCTCGGAAAAGACTTGTGAACACGCTCGGTCTAAGCGATTTCTCATTACAATTTAGTTGATCCGCATTGCGTTCTTCTCGTATTACCATTTAATCATTTTCATGATCAGTGACATCATTATCTTTGTTATTCTAATTATCAAAAATATTTATCATTAGATAAATATCGAATGAGATTAAACTTAAGTCATCAGTATGTGCACGTATTATTGAACGTTTGGGAAAGGAGCACAAAAGGAGGGTGGTTGCGATATCTCAAGATTCATTTTATCGTGATCTCACCGAGGAAGAAGGTCTTCGAGCTAAACGTGGTGATTTCAATTTTGATCACCCAGGTGAGGAAAGTTCGGGATTACAATATGTTCATTGATATGTCTCTCTTTTCAGTCATTCCAATCTTTTTGTTTTCTTATATTTGCAGTGTTTCTAAGCAACAACAAAAGACATTATAAATATGATAATATTAAATAGTAATGTAATAGGTCAGCGGAGATTCTTCTCGCTTTAAATTAAAACTAATAGTAAGCGTTGTTTTAAGTGGAATTCTAATAGGAAGATATTTTCTGGGCCTTTTTTGAGCCTTTTTGATCACATTTCGATAGCTTTCTCTACTGTTGCCCCCTGGTTTCAGAAGAATCAGATGTTTGTTGAAGGCATCTCACAAAAGAATCCCGACATAGTTCCTACGACTCCTGCATTATATGTTGTAGAAGAAAAGAAAAGTATTCGATTGCGATGAATTAATTACAGATGCGTTCGAACATACTCTGATGCTGTCGCTCCTCAACAAATTACGTAAAGGTGAAGCTGTCAAAGTACCGAAGTATGACTTTGTTCAAAACACTAGGTATTTATTTCTGTGTTATTTTGTTCATAAATTCATTTATTTTTAGAGGAATGTATTATAGGTTTCCAATTTTTATATAGTCAGTCAACGAAGTAGAAATCTTCTCAAGATCAATTCTATAAAGCAATATTCATCGTAAACTATTAGTGATCGCTCAATAAAATAAGTATTCTGTAAATTTCAGCGCTGCCATTCATCCAAATTTATAACGTTCGCTCATCTAAGCGAACGTTACATATTCCGATAGGAAGAGATTAGTCATTGTAAATTCCATTTTGTCAGATGAATGAGGTAGTTACAATGAGTTAAAATAAATTGAATTAAGAGTGAAAGATGAATACACGTTGATCGAGCCAGCCGATGTGATTTTGGTTGAAGGAATCTTAATATTCTATGAGAAATCACTACGAAAACTTTTCGATATGAAACTATTCGTAGACGCGGATTCAGATGATCGCCTAGCGCGTAGATTGATGCGAGATACATGCGAACGAGGTCGAAGTCTTAAACAGGCTGGTTTATTTTCGTTCGTTTTTAAATTTGTAATGTTGAAACGGTCCAGTGGATAATGAGTAATTGCTTGGAATAATCGGAATTTATGATTCGAATTATTGAAGAGAATTTGTTCTCTTTATTTGATTTGCATACATGAAAACGCTTCTGTTCGATTAAGAATGATTGGCGAATTTATGCAGGTATTTCATTCATGTGAACAAAGTTAATCTTATAAAAACGATGTGTGAATGGTCAAAATGAAGAGTAAATGAGAAATGTTATGAATGACTTTAAGAATAAAATGGTAACAACAATTAAAGTTGCAGGTGTTACATCAATATCTACATTCAGTGAAGCCAGCGTTCGAAGAGTTTTGTTTACCGACGAAGAAGTATGCTGATGTGGTGATCCCGAGGGGTGTAGATAACGAAGTGGCAATTGATTTGATATTGCATCATATTCATGAGATCTTACGATCACCGCATTCGTCGGTCGATGGCCTGGATGATCATTTGTCAACCACTGATCAAGATTCGTGTAGTTTGAGTGGTGGTGTGGGCGATAATGAACGTTGCTCGTCTTCAATTTCAACGAGACCACACTAAACACGACAGTCGGTTGAGTTGATGACTGCATTTAGAGTTATTTTAGTGATGTTTCTTTGGGCTCATTCATTCCTTTGCAGTTAGTTACACTTCTAAACTTTTTGGTTCTTCTTCTGCTTTGCACTCTTTGAAAGACAGATGGCCATAATGTGGGATGAAATTTCATATTGTTTAGGAAGTGGATTTTGTAGTTGCACGCCTTCTCGCTCGAGCAATCGTCATCGTGTTCGTTTGTCTGATTTGGGAATAGCTTGTTGTGGCTGGTTTTTGTATGATTACAGTTTTTAAAGTAACTGAATTTTGAACACGTTGTTGTGCCAATTTCGTTGATTCAGCTAACAATAAGCAAGAAAATTTTCGATTCAAATAATTACAATTTAAATTTGATTACGGTTATTTTTTTGGCAATTTCATAATTTATAATATATTACAGTAATTTGATAATTTCGATTTAACAATAATTCAAATATTATGTGTCGTTTGTCATCACTCAATGTGAATCGTTGTAAATTAAGTGAAGTGTTGAATTGTTCATAATAGCTAAAGGCAATTCCTAATTCTGCTTTAGCTTACAGCAGTTTGAATATTTATTCTGCATTCTTTTCCCATTCTGCAATCTTTTTCTTTGTAATTCTGCATTCAAATTAGTATATTTGAGTGGTTAAACTCACAGTCAGCATCATTCACTTTTTTTAAATCATCCCTTTTCGTAATTATCAAATTTAACATTTTTTTTTCATTTCTGAGGTTAAAGGTGGAAACTCATTTAAAAGTTTTAAATAAACGGAAATGCTCCTGCGATTCGGAAAAAAACAACCCAGCATAACCGTTTGATTCTTTCCAGACGACTTATTCGCACTTATGACTGAAGCAATGTTTCGCCGATAGTTGAATCACACTTCAGAATTCAGTTTTAATGTGTCCGAAAGTTTATTTTCACGAGTGGTTTAAAAATTTATGAAATGAATTTATCTGTGATATTGTGTGTAAATGTTAACAAGATTAGATTATTCCGACTTAAGTTCGAGGCGATTCAAATAATTCTTGTTGTGATTTTAATACTTCATAAATTGTTTTGAATTGATATTCATTTATGCGCACTGCTGATGTTGTTAATGTGTGCAACGAGAGAGCGATTGATTCATTATTGTTGTGTTCATTGAGATTTGTTGTGATTACTTCTGAACAATTGATTCGTTTTATCGATGTGTCTTTTTGTTGTCCAAAAATATGAACGTACCGAAACGTACCCTCATATAGAAATTTACGCCTGATCCTAAGCCGGAGTCTGATAACTGTGATCTGATGATAGGTCTGTCTATCTTCGTCAACCTTCTCCTATTGTTGCGATTTATGTTCGATTATACTGTTATTCGTAAATATCGTTCTGATTTAAACGTTGATTATTTTAACAACTTCATCATCAAATTTGTTGGTAATAAAGATTCATGTTCTTTTTTCGTGAAATTCATATTTGATATATGCATCTATGAAATAGTGGTTAATCGAATCCATTTGTTTGTTTGTTGTTAACCAACAATGAATCTATACTGTAACCATAGGTGAAGCGATACGTTCTCATCCAGTTTTCTGTGTGTGAATTTCTTGAGTTGTCTTCTTGTCGCATTCTGTTCAGCTAATTAAATTACCGCAACAATATTAGTTTCAAGATCAACCAGTCGTTCACTTGAAGTTGAAGAAAATCTAGTAAAATAATTGAAAGCACCTTATGAGATGGTAATTGAAATTAAGTTGTTGATTACGAGCGTGTAAATAGTCTGGGTCGAGGGGGGGGTGATAGGGATCTCTTAAGTGATCGAAACTCCGCGAACTCTACCCCACCCAAACCCAGTCTGCACTATGTCGAACGTTTTTGCTTTCGATGGTCAATTGAATAAGTGAATGAAGCGAAGTGACTATATTCAGATAGATGTATGAGTGTCGAACAAAGTCACGATGGAATCAGCAAGAGAATCGGTTGATAAGCACTGTCGGGCATGTCTGAGTGTTGAGGAATTGATGAAACGTGCGCGCGAAATGTCGCGGAAATTAAAGTCGAAAACGACCTCGGAGAGTGGTGACCGTCATACTGACCATACGAACCAACCATCTTCATCTATTGAACAAAATCACAGCGGTGCGAGTAAGGAGCAAGAAAATGTTCGTATCATTTAGTATTCAGCAACTTTTATTGTATCCATTCCACAATTCCAATGTTTTTGTCTGTTAATCAGCGATATTTGGTCGTTTCAAATGCAAATTCTGTACGCGATTAATCATTGGTTTTCACCCGATTTATTCAATCAAATTTCGAATCGAACGACGGTGAGTGTGAGGACTCGAAGAGTTATTCGATGAATTCATTTCTGAACGCAATCATCAGATGAGTCGATCAGTGCTGTGGTGATAATGCTATTAATAATGGTCAATTTCAGGAAAATCGCGCGCAAAAGACGACAATAAGAGCGGATTGCCCCTTAGATACTGAGCAGCTGGGAAAATCAACGTGGAATTTTCTGCATACAATGGCGGCGTATTATCCGGAACGTCCATCTGAAGAGGAGAAGAATAATGCTCGAACGATGATGAATTTATTGGGAAAGGTAAACCTTATCGATCTCGGTTCGCAAATTCCGAATGCACATGAATGATTTTTTGTTGTTGCACTGATCACAGAGTATTATATGATCGTAACTGGTAAACCTTCATGGTTCGATGAAACGTCGTTCTTGATTTGATCGTTGCTCGTTGTTTTTAGACATTCACCGCCCGTAAAATGAATTTTTTTGGATGTACGGTGAATTTCATTCAAGTCTTTACATATCGACTCTATCAGAATGTAAGAAGCGCTAAAGTCAACTTCTAGAGTGAGCTTCTCAAGTGAACAAATTCGAATAAGTAGTAAAAGAATGAGAATTGAATAGTGGATGAAATAAAAGAATAGTTTAATGCAATAAGACGTAATCAGTTGATAATGATCAACGAAATTCAGCTGTATCCATGTGCGCCATGTGCAGAAGGTTTACGTAAAGATTTGGGCAAGTATCCACCAAGAGTGGATAGCCGTGAGGTGTTCTCGAGATATATGTGTGAAATGCATAATCGGGTCAGCGAAAAACTTGGAAAGGAACAATTTGATTGTTCAAAATGGAAGGAACGATGGTTGGATGGTTGGAAGGATGGATCATGTGATTACTAATTGGCGATCATTATTACATCATTCATTTTTCTGAAAGAAACTGAATTCAATATCAGCTTTACCTATTGAAAATTTTTTACTTTGTTCACCCGGTCATTACGAAACGTTCTATTAGAGGATAATTTTGAAATAAACGATATTAATTTTTGAACATCTATCATTATTGGCATCGCTTTCGTTTAAATTTCATTAAGTTTTTCCTCATTCGAGTATGTCGTTGTTAAATTGCACATTAATTAAAGTATTGCAATTGTACACTCAAGATTATTGACGTGGTTTGCTCGAAAGGGAAGTTATTGTTCTGAAATATCAAAATTTGAATTGTTCATTTCATCGTTGTCAATTGTCATCACTGAATCAATATAAATTTTGCTGCTGTGAAAATGCGTCCTGACTGTATAGTCGATATGCTCTATCACAGAACTGTATCATAGTCTTATTCTGATGATTGCAAATCTTATTTTTTATTTGTAATTGACAATGAAGTATTGGTAGTTGTATGGACTGTTTTAGAGTGTGTATTCATGTACTGATTTTGAGATTTCTATTTTCGTTGGCCGTGTTGATGATTCGTTTTGTACATTATCAAATAAATGCATCAGAATGGGTTGTTAGTGATCGATTCTTTTTTGGTTCATTTCATTCCACTTATTATTTTATATCTTCATACTTAGGACAACTCATTTTGTCTTTGTTCACTTATCATCATTATACTGAAGTTATCACTTATTCAGACTGTTCTTATGAACGACGAAAAAATCAGAGACGTATCGTTTGGCATCAAATTCCACTCTCATTTGTTTTCATATAATTGCAGAACTCTTTTCACCGAGAATTTTTTAAAAATTTCAATCTGTTTACAGCTAAGAGATGATTAGTTTGAGCAATTGTATGATCAGTGCACGATTGGAGAAATGAATCGATTAGATGTTAAACGTGTTGATGTCTTTTTTTTTGCAATGAAACAATCGTTTTTGTAGAAGGGAACTGTTCTCGAGGAAGGCGTATGGGTTTGGTATCTGATAGCGATGCTGACGATAAGTCTAAATCGGATTGCACTTGGGCAGAACAAGTTGATGAATTTCTGGGATCACCGCCATTGGCTGTCGAATATGCAGGTGAAGAAACGTTTTCATTTATGTGATTTGTGTTCGTTCAGATGCCGGTCAATCTCTGAAACAGTCACAATTGAAGGTGATGCGCAAAATTCGTTGGTGTTACGTCGAATAGAACGTAACGATCGTCACAAAACTGCACATGAAACGGGTCTTACTGCGGCCACTTCAAACAAACAACGCATATTGCAAATTGTTTTTGCTGCATTCATCGATCTGATGTGTGAAGCTGTACCGAAGGAAACGAGAGAACAACTCAGAAGTGGTAATGTAATGCTCGTTTTGTTTTGTTTCGATGTTTATTCGTTCATCTCATCGTTCATGATAATCGCTTATGGCTGACATACGACGGTTTATCAGCTTTTTTGAAGGTTTATCGGAATTAGGCGTCTTTTTGATTTCTAACAATATGCATTATGCATTCAGAAGTGAAAATTGGGTAGATAAGATGGACACACTCTCATTAATGCATTTAATTCTTTAACTTCAAATAGCGATCTATGCATCACTGAATGGCCATCTGTCAGTGGTCACTGTGAACTAGTGTCCGTCGCGGTCCCTCCCCGTCCACTTCGTTTCCCGACGGGACGAACACTACTGTGGACCGCGTCTTGTTGGCGCCAATACGCGAATTTTATCGGATTAGCTCACAGTTAGGGATTTGAAGGATATTTTATTAATCGAAAGAACATAATTTTCAGTTTTGAATCGTACGGTAATTCAATGTCGACTCATTCCGGCTGCATATTTATCGGACGATTTAATTCCTTTGCGATCAGCGTTCGTGAGTCGAATCGCACAATTGGTTAGCAACAATTTCAATCTTTCAGCGAATATGGAAAATCCGTTAGTTTCATTGAACTTCTTCCATTTCATTTTCATTCAAAAAAGTCTTCTTATCCATTGAAGAACGCAGAGAATTATTTATTTCTTCACGTCATTCGTACGCTTATCATTCGAACTATTTGTTTGTATCAGAGACGTTTTTGAGACATTTTACTCACGAATTGCAAACATTTTTCAGATTGTCGTTCCGAGATTCTGCTGCAAATTTATTTTTTCACAGTCGCTATCGTAGTGATTTCGAAGAGATTCGAATGATAGGCAAAGGAGGATTTGGAACCGTTTTTCTGGTTAATTCTGTTGTATTTTTTCCTTCAAAACTAATTTTGATACGTCGACTATTTGAACTGCAAGAGTTATATTGTTGTTGTTATTATTAGTGTTGCTATGCACATAATAATGATTGTTGCGATCATAGAATCAATGTGAGACCATAAAGTCATGTAACCATCATTATTGAAACCGTGACCGTTCATTTGCCATGAGAAGTTTGAATAAATATACAGCTAAGGTTAAGGTGCGTTCTCGAATCGATAATTGTAATTATGCGATAAAGAAGATTCCGTTCTCTTTGGCCCGAAATTCTCAGATGCTGAAAGTGAGTAAAACATTCTTTCCGCTTTTTCGAAGTTCCTTCAATAATTTCTCGTTGCTTTTCAGTTAGCCATTTAATTGTAATGAACAGTAACATTCATTGTTATCTGTAAATCAGTCAATTATTGAAACGTAATCCAACTAAATTGAAGGTAATAAATGAAGTTCGATTGTTAGCATCGTTGCAACACGCGAATATCGTTCGATATTTCGGTGCATGGGCTGAAATTAACTCGGTGCAAACACCGTTACTCCCCTCTCCCAATGCAAATATTCGAGAAGTCAGGTGAATAAATTATTGAATTTTCTGCCAAATTCACTGTTTATTCTTATTGCTATACGTATCAGTTGTTTGAATTCGTTTTATTCGTTTGATAACGAGTAATATGTTACGAATAATTTTGCATTGATTTTTGACTGATTACAGAAATTGTTCGGAAACAGAAAGTCAACACGCAGCTCGATTGTTAATGCTCGATGAGAATAGCAGTGCAGAAGAAGAGGGAGATTGTTGTAAGGAAATAAAACAGATCAAATCAGGATGTTGTCGGTGCGAGGACGTGCTTGAAGGTACGAGTGAGCGCATCCACCCCTTGAAGGATGCGCTCGAAGATACGAGTGAGGTAGAGTGTGCATTCTCATTGTTCTTTCGCTTCAGCTTTCAGTGTTCCACTGCAATTCATAAATTGTTCGACGATATTGATATGGATATTAACAGTAGTTCTATCATTATTGTCATCATTTTTATTATTGTTTTCATCATCATGAGTGACTGAGTTCGTCGTCCATCCTGTTAGTATGAGTATTTAATCAGAAACAGTCTCATTCGGCATGACTTTTTTTCATACTTCTGGATTGAATGAAATATTTCATTGATTTCCAGACAGAATCATGGCAGCAATCAGCATCTTTGAAGAATGTTGAAGCAAAAAGAGTTCCAAGTAAATTTTGGTCTAATAAAGTATCTTCTTCAAAATCTTCAATCCCGTCCACACTTGCATCATCTTCTACGTCTTCTTTTCATCACCTGTCACCTACGAATTCAACTGATAACACTAACAATAGCTCTGATAATAGTATCAAGAGCAACAGTCGGGTACTTGCTATTCAACGATCACTGTCGCCAAGGAGGAATCAAATTCAACGAAATAGCTTTCCTGTAAGTCATTTCTGTTCGAGTTCTGTCCTCATTTAGCAAATAAGCGTCTGTTCACATTCTTTTTTTTTGTTTGTATTTCCTAATTCATTAAGATATTGCAGAATGAAGCGACGATGTTCGTACAAATGGAATTGTGCTCTCGTACACTTAATGATTATATTGAATTTCGCAATTCAAGTTCGTTATTTTGATGAAATACATTTTGTTGGTGTTTTCATTGGATGCAGTGAATTGTTGACAAGTAACATGTGTATGTATATAAAGAAGCACTGCTTTGTTGATGAAACTGCAACAGAGTCTCTTAACGAATAATTATAAATTTTCAGGTGTAACTCATAGAAAAGTTGATTGTGATTTTAACATTTCTGTTCTAAAACAGTTATTCTCGGCATTAAACTATATACATTCGAAAAATATTATCCATCGTGATATTAAAGTGAGTCAGTTGTTTATACGAATGCGATATTTAAGTTATTGTTCATGTGCACTTTTCGTTCATCATATATTTCATCATTCCGAGTGATCCATCACCTTAATTTTTATTCTCATCGAATATTTGAACAAACAAGTAAGTCCGTAATAGGCAAGAATGTTACTGTTTAGTTGACTGATTGAGTTTTCAAATAATATCAGTGAGTTATAGCCGTGTAATATATTTCTGCGTGATCAAAAAACGCAGTCATCAGCTGCATCTTCATCACCATTATGCTCACAAATACGAGTACTTATCGGTGATTTCGGATTGGCGTGTAATGATTTGAATCGATTTGAAACGATCGCAACGAAATCGTGCGATGATATGAGTGTCGTTGACGAGTGCGATGCCACAATTGAACGTTCATCATCAGTATTCATCGCACCAACAAACAACAAGTCGTCACGTCGAACTGATATGCAACACAGCATTGCCGTAGGCACATCCACATATGCAGCGCCAGAACAACTCACTTCCACTGATTACGATTGTTCTGTAAATGTTTTGTATTTCATTCTCATTCACCGTTCTCAGCTCTCATTCAGCCATTACTAAGCAAAACATACGAGTGCAATTTGGAATCGTTGTTATTTTTAGGTGGATATCTATAGTGCAGGGATTGTCTTTTATGAGTTGTATCGACCGTTCACAACTGCAATGGAACGTGTAAAGGCAATAATGAATTTGCGAGATGGTTATTTCGATGAAGAGTTCGTCAGTGACTGGCCCAATGAAGTGAGTCGGTTATTTCACATATTAGCAAAGAATCAGTAGCAGTTTCAACCGTTTGTTCAGTAAGCAATAATTAAATTCTTTCTGGACGATTCATATTCATTGGTGTAACCGTACAAATTATCCAAGATAACCGTATAAATTATCAGAGGTAACCGTATAAATTTAGTTTATCAGAATCCGTTTTATGAGAGAGTGATGTATTTTGTTTCAGTCTTCGTTGATCAGGTCTTTGTGTCAGTCTGAACCGAGTGAACGTCCGCGTGCATTTGAGGTGCTCAATAAAATCGAATGTTTCCCTGGGCAAAATAATGATGTTGATAGTTTGAAGGAGGAAATAGTATCATTGAAAGAAATTTTGAGGAATAAAAATGAAAGGATTCGTCGATTAGAAAAGAGAATTAAGTCATTAACGCAGTTATGTCGCCGATATGATGTGCCATTTTATGATCTCAATGTTGATTTATGATCTAATTTTTTAAACTTGTTGTTGTTAGAGTCTCAACGACAGTATTGCTGTGATTATTATTAATTTCGTTGGTGTCGATCGCACACTCACTGATATTATTCATTGTCATCAATCGTTCTCATTATGGCTGTCGCAACAACCGAACTTCGTATCAGCCGAATGAGTTCTTGTCACAGCGTTGAATTTCTTTTAACAAGGGAAGGTCATGAATTTCCCGCCATATCTTCCGTCCCCTTTGTCCGCCGCAAAAAAATTTTGCATATTCATAACCAGCTCGGTGAGTCCTACAATATGATATGCGTCTCACCCCGAAACGTTGGGGTAAGTTCATGACCTTCCCTTGTAAGAAAACTAGATAAGTCATCATGAAACTGTACTGTATATCTTTGTTTTTGGTGCTTTAATTATAATTATTGCTCAACATCATCGCTTATCAGTTCCTTTATTGATATGTGATGATAATCCTATCGTGAGACATTGATTGTAATGATTTTGCACTGATTTTTGCATCGATTCATGTTGTTATTTTTGTTTAGGGATTAAAGTGATATGTATAAACAGTGGTATTACTTGAAGTTATGTACTCTTCTATTGAATCACTCGTAGAGTGTTTCAACTGACACAGTTATCATGAATGCATTGATTATATCTGCAATTATTTATCATTCATGAAAATAACTTCAGTTGTTTCGAATCGAGACAATTCTATGGAAGTCGTCTCATTCGACTGATTATTTTACGCATTTTGGTGGTTTCAGATGCAGTTTTTGTCGTGCTAAGACAGCTTCACTGTCTCTTCATTTCATTCGATTCACCATCTGAGTACCGAATGGTCTTTTGTTCAGCAGCTGTTTGTCATCGTTGCCTTTTTAAATGTTTTGTTTTCAAATTCTGTTCCCGCAGCGTACAGATATGCCTTATTAGGCTCGGTTTGAGGCGAAGAAATGCAGAATTTTGAATTTGAGTGCTCAGTCTTCTTTCAGAAACGTTGCAAACCACATTTTTGAAAAATCTGTTCGTCTGGATTATGAACATCTTCAAACGGAATTGATTTGTTGTCCACGAAAATCCAAATCGCCCATTCGCATCTAATCTAAATTAATCGCTCCTTCAGCTCGTTTGAGTTGCCGCCTTACCTGCCCAATCCTAACATTCAGCCTAGAAATAAACCTTAAACTAAGCCTAAGCTCAATTCAAGCAAATGAGGCGAATGAAACTGAGACGAATATGGTTGATGTATTGGGTGCACTTTGCCCTTCAATTTTCAAAAGCTATTTTAGAACTGTTGCATGAGAGTATATTAGCCAAACACTTATCTGATCATTAATGAATCAACTCAATATTTTGTCATCTGAAACGTCCAGTTCTCAAAGCACAATTAAGCGTTGATTATGCACCACAAATTGAATGTTATCAGATATTTCATCTGACAATATTATTAAATACTTTATCAGATCTCCTCTTCATTCATATAGCCACTCGTTTTTCATCATAAGTTTCATCGAAAACAACTGCACACTGATGATGTATTCCAACGAAAATGATGCTGTTGAAATCTTAAGAAATTTCAAATGACAATAATACCAGATTTTTTAAAATGAGATATTGTTGGCATTTGAAATGTGATTCAAATTGAACATTGATGCAGAACAACGGTCCACTCGATTTCTTAGATAGGTAATTAAATGCTCATCGAAAATGAGCCATCTGTCGACAGATCGTCACGGACATTCCGCAGTATAGACGTAATGTTCTGTTGAGAATAATTCACTGATAACGTTACATTATTGCCATTACTCAATATATCACACAAAACATCACTTTTAAATCAATCATTGTGCCCACTCAATTTAATCCACTTGTACATTATTTTCTGGTAGCATTTCAATACGCTTTCCATAATCTAATTGTTACTGAATCATCAATATTAACTCAAATGTTCAAGTTTGTAGTGATCATAATTCATCTTACTCGCGTAATCATCTTTAATCAGCATGCTCGATTGCATACAGTCGCGATTGTTTTCGACGAAAAGTGTCGAACTCAACTCAGTCAAATTCCATCCATCCCTCAAAATTCTCATGGAATGCATGTCGTTATTCGGCGTACTCTCATCAAAGGAAACAACTATCATAATAATTTTCATTCAGAGATGGATGCATTTTTGAATTTGGCAAGAAACGATGTGGAGATTTCATCAAATGCACCAAAACAACTAACTCTTGAACTGCATTCAAAATTCATTAGCAATTATGAAAAGAACAAACAATCTTATGTGAGTTGTTGTCATTTTCATTCGGTTGGGTCTCGTTCCAGCATGCAACTTTCGATGTTCCGTATTCCAACAAGTAATTAATTAAGTTGAAAATGTCAAAATCAATTTGAAATTGTGAATTCTTAGAAGATGTATTTGAATTGATGTGTTTGAGGAATTTATAATGTCCGAATATTTACAAATGAGTGGAATGTATTGGTGCTTAACTGCGATGGATATTATGGGAAAATTATCCGAGTTAGATGATCTCAACGCTATCGTCGATTACATCAAAAAATGTCAACAACCGAATGGTGGATTCGCATCAGCAGTCTCACACGATGCTCATCTTCTTCATACACTTTCTGCTGTTCAGGTGATGGATGCATATTCACTCGTTAATTGATAGATAGCGATAAATATGTAAACTTTTGTAATTTCCTCATTAAACAATATGTTAATGAGTGACCGAGGCTCGTTAGTGACCAACTGAATCAGTTTATTACTCGTTAACGGGCGAGTTATTCTTGATTAACGAGCGAGTGATTGCGGCCTGGATTATCGTCTCTACTTTTCTTGATCAATGAAATGGGCTGAGAGATGTCCACCACATAGTACGGCACATTCAGTAATCATATATGTATTTATCCACAAACACATAACCGCATACACACACCTGTCCCTAATCGTTTAATGTGACCGATGTGATGTAAGTAATGTGCTGGTGGTATTGTGTGTGAATATGTTTGATTTGTCGATAGGCGTTGTTTCATCTCCATTCCGAAGTCAAAAAGATGACCGTCAGCGAATAACGATAGACGATGCAATAATCGAGCATAAAACACTTCTAATTAGCGCAAATATTAATTAAAGCATTAACGCATACCCGATGCTTGCATAATATTTAGATGCATTCGCATTTCACTCACTAATATTGTTCACGTTCACCTTTTCATTAATTACTCAACACGTCGCATTTATTCGATCGTTTCGCTGCTAACCTATTAGCAATCATTTTTTATTGAGATTAAAAGAGACCGATCGTAATCATTTCTACATCACTTCATCAGTATACGCTTTCAGTTGACCTCTTCATTGCATGTTGTTGCTTTTTTGACCTTTTTTAATACTGTCTTTCGCCATGCTTTATTTGATTGCGTTTTGCACTTAACATACGTTCAGCATTTCATTCATCTGTCTGTGTTCTCAATCACTTCTAATTGTTTGTGTCTACTCGGACTTCTGGTTTTCAGTATTGCCCATTGCCTGATAAAACTGAAGAATTCTAGTAAATGCACAAATATCGAAAAAAGAGATAGCTGAAACTCTTAAAATCCCATCAAACGATGGTTCAGTGTGGAGAAGCACTAATGAGTTCGAAAAGCTTTTTGATCAATCATTCAAATTTATTTACGGTCAGCGTGACATAATAGCAACATGTTCTGATCAGTTTGCTGTTTGATTTGCACTCATCAAATATGATTACAGTAGATTTCTTGCAGATATTAGTGATGCTGAATAGATTGAATGAAGTGGATTTGAGTGGAGTTGAGAAATATGTTGTTGAACGACAAAATGAAGATGGAAGTTTCGGAGGGGATTGCTCGAACGAAATTGACACGCGATTCTCATTTTGTGCGATTGCGACACTTTATCTTATTGTTAGTCTTCATTTCGATTGTTAGTTCATTGTTATTTTATGTAAGCGGTATTCTTACTATTTTATTGCGTGTGCGTAATTGTATATGATCAATGTTTTATCACAGAATCGTTTGGAAGTGATCAATGTGAACAGGGCGATTGAATATGTTTTGAAATGTTACAACTTTGATGGTGGATTTGGTACGAGACCAGGATCAGAGAGTCATGCTGGACAGGTTCGTTTGTTTCATTGGAAAATGCACAAGTTTAAATTTCTTATCTTAAATTCACGCTTGTTGATTGCAAAGATATATTGATATTCTCTTAGTTGTATTTGCATTTGAGGTTCGACTTTAGAAGAAAGTTCAACATTTTCACTTAATTCTCAGGTGTACTGTTGTTTGGGATCATTGGCACTAACTGGTCGTTTAGAGAAGATTAATATCGATAGAACGGGTCGTTGGCTTGCTGAGAGACAATGCCCATCAGGTGGATTGAACGGTATGGATCGGCTTTTAACGTTTCATATTCACATAATTTCTGTGCCTATTATTTTGAGCACATTTCGTCTCATTTTGGACTTATAACTTCTATCTCAATAATAAAATGAAGGGATCTTGATTTCCAGTTCGGGTTCATGGGATTGGTAATGATGGGAATTTTCTGAATTTCTTGAATTGTTTACTCGAAAAATTTGTCTAATTTATGCGAGGGATGAAATTTCAATATGATGGCATTGATTGCTTGGTTAATTTATCAAGATCGAGAGCTGTTGAGGTTGGTTGATTGATGATGACAACATAATAGGTTTAAAACAAAGTATGGAAACAAAAATGAGTGTAATTAAATTATCGATGAATGAATCAGCGTTGATTACAGTACGATTACCTGTTCATAATTGGTTGTATATACGTAATGCAAAAGTATTGTTGTGCTGAGGGAATTATTCTTTTTTGTGTTCTTATTGCGCAATTAAACCCTTGGAGATGGGCTCAACTGGGACGTGTTGAGTTCATCTCATTTACACTCATTATTACGTTTACATTAGCACTTCTTTCTTAATGAATACCTCAATTACGTTGACGGTCATAAAACTATTGCGTTATCCTATCGAAAGAGTATTGTGGTGATTATTTTGGCTGTGTGAAGCCAAATCAAATCGTTTTATTCAATCTTGCATTCAAAATCTTTGAGAAACATTTTTAAGAAATGAAAAAATCTTGCATTTTCTTTATCTTTTCAATAATAATCCCTTCATTAGGATGTGCACTTCAAGGTTTTGAAGCAAAATTTTTGATAAACATTTCGCGATCATATTTTCTAAAATCGCTTTTACCATTTGTATACATTATTATCGTTTAAAATGATGGCACCGAATGCCCTCCAATTTTTTGAACTGAAGTGAAGTGAAAAAGTGAATTGTTCGCGTTATACGGTGGTGTATTGGTAAATAAGGATTGAATAGAAACATAATTCTAGTCGAAGAAATAATAGAGGAAGGGTTGAAACATGTTGAATGAATATCAGCATAAGTAATTGATGAACTCTGATTGGTGATTTATGTGCGCGATGAGATATGGTATGGTTAGCAGATATTGAACGCAGATATGAAAACGAATGGTATAGTAATTATTACTATCATTATCAGATTCATCATCACCAACACAGAAACAACAGTAGCAGAAAGTGGCGTGCGTTCATTGCACATCATAAATTAGAGTTGATGATGTTCCATATTCTTTTAGTAAGAAGATTGTGTGGAACGTGAAGAAGTGATTGATGATGACAGCAACAATTTCACATTTTCATGCATCATTTAGCATATTCTCATCTCGTTTTTTGACTGCCACTGAAATTCATTGTGACATTTTTAATGATGCAATTTGATTTGCATTTCGCAGTCACCCATTTATGATGTCAGTTCGCATTCCAAACAGACATTTTGGAAGCGTTCTCAAAATTTTTTATCCATATTAATGGCAGTTTGATTTGAACGTTTCTTTCATCAATGAACTATTAAGATTTGAATTTTCGCTTTTGACTGCGACAAAAAATGTGGTATTGTTGGGATTTTTAGAAGTTGTTGTGAATGCGTTTAGAATGACGGACATGATGTGATCTCTTGATGCGTTTTCACTACAGATAAAAGTTTCTTTTTTTTTGCATAAGACGATTGTTTTTGAACTGATGCGGACGAATGACAGAATAATTGATTCAGTATGCTGATAACGTTGACTTGGGGTAACTATCAAAATGATCAGTGTGAATGAGCATGCAACATTGACAAAACTGTACGAATGGACTGTTTTAAGGTCGACCAGAGAAGTTACCAGATGTTTGCTATTCGTGGTGGGTTGTTGCATCGTTGGCCATCATTCAACGTATTCATTGGATTGATCGAGTATTCTTTCGCTTTGAATCTTTTTTGAATTCATCTGGAACTGTATGTGAGGAACATTACGAATCGAATAAAGTTGCCTGATTTTTTGCAGTTCCTTTCTTTTTCATAAATTCATCGATTACTTCTGATTTGTGAGTTAGAAATACTCTTCATTATTTATTTTAAAGGATCTCTTGAGAAAATTCATATTGGCGTGTCAAGATGAGGATGGTGGATTTGCAGATCGACCTGGCGATATGGTTTGTCTTTTGCTTATTCATCATCCAATCACAGTCTGTATCACGTACTTCTGTAGGATAGATAAGAGACTTCCATCGTACTTGAATCTACCAGTGCGATATATAATCAGTTAAATGAATTACAGTCGGGAGGTTTTAGGGTTGTTGAGTAATTTTATAGTTCTCTTCATATCCAGCAATGAAGCAAGCCAATCTATTTTACCGACATCAGTTCAAACATTCAGATGTTTTGATGTAATTTTGTCAAATGTTTGTTGCAGCCAGATCCGTTTCATACGTTATTTGGTTTGGCTGGACTGAGTCTACTCGGTAATGAACGATCACTAGCACCCGTAGATGCTGTTTTATGTATGACAAAGCGATCGTTGTCAAAATTATCAATCTATTAGTTCCATATGTCCACAGTCCATTTATGATCCATCACTTCATATGTACTTTGACAGTTTGATAATTCTTTATAAGAACATAATTAATTCATGGTTACTTTCAGTTTATAATCATCATTTCATTGTGATATTTTATTCCTCATTTGATAAATGTTATGTTCTGTTCGTGTTATTTAATTTGTTTCGCAATTCATTCCTTATCAACTATCTTACAAATCAGTTCTGGAGGAACACAATCATTCAATGAATGTTTTGCACCGTTATCATGAAATTTTGCATTCAGTCGATTACCCGTCCGTCGATATGTTATTTATTCCACTTCATAGCGAAATCCCATGAATAATCTGTGTGTAAATACTGCATTGTTTCATTCATTATATCTCTGAATTCTCCCGAAGGGTAATCATTAGATTCGCTATTCAGTTCGATGTGATCATGAATCATGAGATTTCTTAATTGATGTTTTTTGGCTTGATTGTAGATTAACGATGATAACGACACATTGCGATCGAATTGCTGAGGGTGTTGCAATTGAAGATATTTGCTAAAAGTGTTTTGTTCGATACAATTATGCTAGATTTAATCTGAAACCGTTGAATGTAGTCACAATCGTTCACTGTGAATTACAGTGATAAATTATGCACTCAGTGACATCAAATCACTTATATCTCATGTTTGCCACACGACTCACTGCATTTGATACGCACCCATTCATCAAATGTTGCCACGTTACTCTACTTTTTCGTATTCTTGCGCGAATTGTCCCCATTCAAAGTTTTCACTCATCCTTCATCGATACGGTATGACTCACAAATCATACAGTATGCCAGCATAATGAATGAATTTGAGTCGGTGATAATAATACGATTGCGAGCTCATTGATAAACATAAATGGTTTTAGTCCGTTACAAAATGTGGAATGCGTTACGTGATGTTTCGCTACTTAATTACCCTTTTTTGACTCAATGCAACGGCATAACAATTCCTGCTGGAAAGCATTAACCATTGTAATCCTCATTCCACTGTGCTTAGATTTTCCTTAATTACTACCTACACCAGTATCATATGGACGGCGTAACATCTGGACTATTCTGAATTACGAATCTGTGAGAATGCTTTCATTTCGGGTATTTTGTTTGTCTTTTAATGTCTTGCGAACGAATAACTGATCTGTGTACAGTATTTTGAGAGAAATCGTTTCTTTTTCAAAATTTTCTAAAATAACATACGAGCAATCTTGGGGTAAACGATTTACTTTAACCTTTCGGCTCTGGAACCGATCTAAATTTGAATCATTTTCATTTCTCTTCAGCAATTTCATTTGTGCTTATTACCTCAAGTCACAATTTGTGTATTGAAAGCTGCCATCAATCAATGACTGCTGAATAAATACAAAAGCATGAAAGTAATCTGACATAACATCTGTATTCATGTCTTCTAAAGACTAACCGCCAATGTGATCACTCGAAGTGAATGTTGCGGCAGTGGCATGATGATGTTTATAGCAGTTATTACAACACTTATTACATCTGTTTATGCATCATTAACTAGTCAGTAAAGGTCATTTCAACGAATAAAATAATTCTTCTTCATCTCAATATCACTTCACATCTTTACATCGCAACTCTGTTGCATTCAACACGAATTCGATTTGAATGTTGCCATTAAGTACTGCAAATTTTGCACCTCTATGGAAGCAGAGTTCAATTGCTTGGAGCAAATGTTTCAATTTTTGTGCAGCTATACGAAGAAGAATAATGCTAATTATGAGCAATAATATTCCATTGCTTTCCTGTTTCATGACTTGATCAAAACTTGGATACATTTGTTGGTTGAAGGCATGATGAGATGCAAAGGTGAAGAATGCTTCAATTCGATTAAAAACTTGCTGAAATTCCCAATCGAATAAACATATTCAGAGCAGATTAACTTCGCAGAAGCCTAGAAATTGGCATCGGTAAGGGACTTAATCTCAAACATTGAATTTAGTTAGTACGTCTGATATCACACATTTTCATGGATTTTTAGCCAAAATTCTTTCATTCAGGATAATTAAAAAATTATTTGAAGGCATCGTTGCATCAGGAAGAGCATTCAACCGATTCGATTTGCGTCTCAAACCTTACTCCGTTGAGGAGTCATGCGTGCACTCAGTCCCTTATCTATCTCAGCCATCTTATCAACACTTGCCTCAGTTCAGTTACCGTACCCTACCTCATTTCATTAGAAAGGCGTGACCAAAAACGCTTAACTCCGCCCGTTTTCTTAAGATATTCATCGCAAAAATGAGGCAATCTGGAGGATGAGCGCACCAAAACAATAGTCGTATTGAGAGGAATGATGGCAACGAGTTGGCATATCACTCAAATGCCTCAACAGATGTCGATCAGTCCCAGCAGCACCCCATCACCCAACTATGGTTTCATGCCAGCACGATACAGTAATCAGTACGATAATTATGCGACTTTCACTCATCAAAATTGTTTTGTGTTAAGGTTTGTTTCGAATTCATTATCTCTTGCAATTAGTCACTTCAAGAAATTGAACAATTTTGCAATTTTTATCTCAAAAATCAATTGCTGAGACGATTCAATATTTTCGATCATATATATCTGCTCGTTTCAATGGTCAATCTTTCATCTGTCATTCAGATGTTTCACTGTATTTCTAATCTGATGTGTTTGGTGAAATGATTTGTGATAAACTAAAATCGCATCCAAGCTATCTTGATGCTCATTATGATTTGCATTTTGTTTGAATATCAATAATTTTGTTAAGTAATTGATTGATAGCATTACTGTTGGACGATCTGATATTTTAACGCTCTCCAAGAGGTCTCAAATGCGAATCTTGTTTTGAGAATTTCGGAAACACCATTCCGAAAAAATATTTCTCCATTAACATTCCTCAGACTTCAACGATGATCTCAAAACACACGGTTGACCGTAGATTTTTGGTCTTTTAAACCTGCATCAAACTTCACTAAGACTGCATAATACAGACTGCTTCAAGTACGCTTCAAAGTGCTGGAACAAATTGTGTCAACAAGTCTTTCTTATCGCAGCAGATCATGCAAAAGTGTCTCGTTCTAAATATGCTCAACTCATTAATGATTCATTTTCATATTCACCTATCATCACAAACGTGTCTTCTGCTAATTACAAGTAAAAATATCTTTCTCGAGAAGAATTTATCCATGTCACATCTCCTCCAAATTTTCACTCATTCGTCCAGTCGCAACCCGCTTACCACTTAACATTGTTTGTGATTCTGCGATTTTTTGCCTCAACAAAAGTATTGTAAATCACAGAAGTCTCCAACGGTGCTTCTCAATGCAGTTGCGATAAGCCTAAACAGAGCAGTCGACAATTCGTTATTTAGGAGTGCATTTTCTTGACAGTATCATATTTCCACCTCATAAACGGTTACTGATTGTGAGGAAATAATACCGTTCGGATGTGGCACAGTATTTTATCAATTTGATTAGAAATTTACGCACACCTCGAATAGACGCAAACAATTTCTTTCAAGAGAATTTGCATGTTTAACTTTAAAGAAGGGATCATAAAGATGTGAGTCTACTGATCGCTAATTGAATGAATATTGGCTGAACCATAAAATCTATGATGGATCGTTGTCGGATTTTAGGTGTTTCACTGGAAACTGATTCCACTTCTGTAAAATTGATTACGATTTCATTCCTAGAGTGACAGTTTCACTTAGATGCCATATGTTGCCAAGGAATTTGGTACAAAATAGAGTAACCTTTTGTCAAATCATGAAATTGAGTGGGAAATGAAACCATAGAAGGTGAGCTGGAAGGACAACTTTTGACTTATGCATCACATTATTTATCACACGCGAACAAGGATGGCGATGCTTTTAAGGAATAGATAACGATTTAATATGTTCAGAATGAATAATCCCATATGAACAAATCTATTACTCTGTTTATCTATGCGACAATGCAAAATATCACGCCGTCAGCCTAGCGATCTCACTAATTGATTTGAATGGCATTTAATCACTTAAAATCGGAAAATTGTTCTAGAAGATCCATAGGATAACCAAACTGCTCTAAGGAAATTTTATTGTAGGCTTCAAATTAAACTTAACAGTCAATTTTGCAATAACTCATATAAAATTGATATTTTACGAGATGATAATTCAGAGAGAACAGACGAATAGAATATCAACAACAACAACATCAACTCCAGCAGCAACAATATAAGCAAGATTCTTCTGATAATGATGAGCCGAGAAAGATGAGAGGTGGCTCAAGACGTTATAAGACACCAAGTCCACAGCTATTAAGGATGAGGCGGCAGGCAGCGAACGCTCGGGAGCGAAGGCGTATGAACAGTCTGAATGATGCATTCGATCAGGTTTGTTCCCTTCTCCCGGTTCCTTTCATTCATTCCAAACGATGACTCACAAGAACATTCACTCAATTGAAGCACTCCAAACAGTCTGAGAATTATTCCTCAAGCTGAGGTTAATTTTACTCGGAACAAAATAATTTAGCGATTAGATTGAATTCGATTAGTCGGGGCCATGAAGGGCCTTATAGGTTCAGATTGAGTTTGCACATTCGCAAGCTGGATCGAAACAAATGAGAGACGAATGTGAATGAATTATTGTTCATGATATGATCATTCGAGGTCAATTCTTTGTTCTCTATTTGCCGAATGTAAAACAACTAGTGACCTCAAGCCGTTTCTGATAAACAGGTGGATGACTCAGATAGAATCGTGGATTGAATTCGTTCCAATATTGCGACTTCAAATCAGTTTTCTCAAGTAGTCTTTTTGGAAACACGCGATGATGTCAAAATATTTTGGTTCTCGATACAGGTAATGCAGCTGCATCGAGAACCAAAACTAACGCAGCTCTCAGTGAAGTAATCCTGCATTTATGGTGGATGCATCGTGAGGAAAGTATTATAGCGTGGTCTTTAGAGTAATTGAATTCACGCAGAACATCGTCGGATAGAACAGCAAAACCGATTATCTGAAAATTTTGAATGACCAGAATTCTGATATGTTGATATGATATTGATGTGAATCATAAAATGAGATGCATTTCAGTTGCGAACAGTACTCCCCGAAATGAACAGTGGAAGACGATTATCAAAGTTTGAGACATTGCAAATGGCACAGCAATACATCGACTGTCTCGCTGAAATACTCGATAAGCCAAAGTGCAAACCGTTGTGAACAATGAATATTCTATTATTATTATTTGTATTTTGTAAATAAAATTTATTGATGCATCTTCAAAATCGGTGGGTTGTAATGCGATTACATTTCAACAGAATGAAAATACGAAGTGTAAAATTATTGACGGCTTCAGATAAATTTTGGAGTTTTTATTGTTAAGATCATCAGAAATAGTGGATCCACTGGCAGCAGTCTCCTTCATTACAATACTAACGTATCAAAAAATAGGTGCCTAAAACAGTAGTACATCTTGTGTTGAGACATCATCATCATATCACTAGGCACTGTTCTTGTTCGAGGATTGGGCACGGTCACATTGCTCACACCCAATACCAGCATCAATTGGAAAGGCCAACAGGCTTCTCGGAATATAAATAAGAATTTTTTAGCGGGGCAATGTGGTACACGAGCAATTTCAGAGATGTCACCTCCAAATAACTGAGATTGAATTTTAGAGTGCTAATTCTTTGGTCATATGAAAATCGTTACAAAGCATTCGAAAGGGATAGATTTGCTATCCTATAAGAGGTCATCATTTTGCGCAGATTCTTATCATTCTATCACGACTATTGTCGTCATACCGAGCGACAAAATCCAAATTCATTGAAAGATGGATAAACTATGACAGATACAAGTAACAATGCATTATCACCATATCGCGTATTCATCACTTTTCAGCCAGTATGAATAAGACCAATAAAAAATTACCACCAGCTGAAAAACAAAAGCAAAAAAAATCTTCACAGGTGGCTGATCGAAATGGAAAATCGCTAAGCATGTTAGATTTTCATACAAAGGTTGGCGCGTATTCTAATTTTATGAGTCGTTCAAAATACAAGAAAAAACTGCTGATTGTGAACATAAGGTTGATTATGTTGAATCGTTTTTTGCCATTGGAATTCGTTTTTTGATTTGTTTTTGAGAGCACAAATTAGAGACGAATAAATCAAAAGTGCGCACTCGCAATGTTATTCATCGAAAACGCATTGATCATTTCATTTGATAATGTCACTTCATGAAGTTTATTTCTTTTCACAACTTCACTACGTCGTTGGAGGCAAATGATCCACAAAAAACTAGGACAATACAATTTTTTATGATTGAACATGTTGTCGGTATCTTTGATGTTGGAAAAGAAGCAAATAATTCGTTTGAAAAACCCGTTGTTTTATATTCACTCCAAAATTGAACATTTCTTTGCGAGTGTTGTTTTTCATCATAGCAATCAATTGGGGAACACCCGGAGAAGTGACATCTTTTTAAATCGACTCTTCCCTTTAGGGAAGGAACTGATTTTGTCACCAATACTATCACACTCTTCTCAATAATTACTTTCACCAAGGCTTCGAAATGTGAGAAAATTCAAGAAACCGGCGATGTCGGCCCTTAAAATAGTGACGTAGTGATGACTCTGTACAGAAATGAATGGATGAACGACTCAAGTGAAAAATGTGGTGACATTTGAAAACTTCAGATTTTGAGTAATAGACAAACTTTTATTTCGTGTAACGGTTGAAACAAACTCAAATAAACGTTGTCATGTTTGATTCACCTGAAAACCATTATAGTCTCTCAGTGGACTGTTGCATGAACTTTTCAAGTTGATGACATTCAATTACAGACAATTGCTATAGAAATCCTAATAGTCCCAAATGATGATTATTGCTACGATCTCCTAATGACTCTTTTATACTTTGGAAAAGGACAGCAACAACAAAAACAGCACTTTATCGTCTCCTTTAAACATACTTGAAATAATTGACAAAATGAGATCAACATTAAGGCGATATATCACATCACATGTCACGTTCTATTGCGAATATTCCAAAGATTAATAGTTTTCGACTATCTACAATAATTTACAAACATATATACGCAACAGAAGAACACCTCGAAAGGTAAATCAAACCGCAAAAACGGCCGCATTTCCATCAGAATTTATCACTAATATTCGTCCATTCTGAATTGTTTTAGGTAGAAATAACCGTCGAGTTGAGCAGTACTTGTGGACTGAAATCAAATTTGCTTGCCGATCAGCTGAGAAATGAACAACTCGGACAATGTCTGCGTCGCTTATTACAAGGCGCTGCACACGTTCGAAGAGTATTGCTCGAACAATCGTGTTGTTATTCCTAGAATGCCATTCCAGGAACTTCAAGCAGTTAAGCAGATCCAGTGCGACATCGTCGAAATGAGCTTGACGGATTCGTTTCGAGATCAATGCCTTGCTGACAATCTGCAAATATGAATTCAATAATATAATTATGTCAACAGACGAGATCGAATTCAACAACAGTTCTGATTTGTTTAGCTGTGGAGTGCAGTTGCCCGAATAGGAACAATGACGTCAAATAACGAAGAAGGCATATGCTCATTACGGGTTCTGAGTGCAAATGTATTGCTTTCGATTGCCAGCAATATATTTCGATAATTGGAATGCATGACTGCAAGTATAACAAGTAACAAATCAAAGCAAGAAGAATCCGTAAAATCGCTTAATCGCTTATCTCAACAAATTTTTGACTGAACTAAAATGCACTAAGTTTCTCAAAAAAGTACAATCAGAAGTTAGATGTGATTGTCGAATTCGTTCATGCAAGATTGCTTTATTATCTCTAAAAAAATTTTTGCTAAAATACGAATATATTCATCTACGATCACAACAGCAAAAGAACTGCGAAATTTCCGTTGATATTCCATTCAGATGAACGATGATCAGCATCCTAGCTATCAGTTCCCCTTCGAGAAGTTTTGAATTCAGCGATGCAAATAGTTGAGTAAAGAGGACGAGAAATCTGAAGCTAACCACTTCTCGATCGCCATCAAAAAATTCGACGGCCACGTCTGGATGCGCTGAATCACTCTCAGAGATTGCCAAATTGAGCAGTTTATCGGAAAGAAATAGAGTTTGTATGTTGTCACCACCTGCAATTGGTGATCATTAACAAACGCATCAAAAATGTCCTATGAGTCGAACCACTCTGCAAACTGATGCTCAATCCAAACAGCACAACAACCTCATTGCGTTTCAAAATTTCATCAAAATAACAAATGATTTCCATCATTCTCTATCCATTCAAGTAAAATCAGTTCACGAAACCAGTCTCATTGGGTCAAATTCAATGTTCAAGCAAGAGATCGACTGGACTGATGGACAACTAAAAATAGTGCTCAATCATTAATGGAAATGAGTTCAAGAACGAGTATTAAGTATTAACTGCGAATAGACAAATACCAGTTTTCATAATCCCGTGTTCAGTATGCGGCAATTTCAATAAATGACCGATTTCGTGCACGATAGCTCCAAGCAAACTTGCAACTGCACCTCCACGAGTGTGTCTTAACGCTACAGCAAAACTATTCGCATCCACTTCCTGTACTGAATTTCGATTGTGACACTAAATGATGATGTGAAATACAAAACAAATGCATCAGTCCCATTCTCTATTTGTCACCAGATATTGCAAAACAAAACGAAATATTTCAAAAAACAAACCTTATATGAGACTACTCGAGGCAGCGATCGACAATACCTTACTTCCAATTGGTTTGTACACCACAGAATCTTATTGATCGCTACTACGCAATCAGGCAATAATTTTAACACCGGAGATGTTATCACAGACACGTCACGTTTCGTCTCAAAACATTCTTCCTACAAAATCTGGAACATTTTTTCTTTGTCAGAAAAACAGATTCCCCGAATCCGTAATAGAAAACAGATGAAGAAAAGAAATTACTTACCGACTGCCATGTAACTGGACGTGGATTTTCACTTTGCTGCGGAAGAATAAAGATCAGATTCAATAACTGTTGAGGATCACGTTCTCCCAGTAATTCTAGACATTCGATAAAATATGCAGCCTTATTCTTTAGACCAAAAAGTTCGGCACTCGTCCGATCTGTCGTTAGTACGGCTAACGATGGCAATTCTGAATCCATACAGCTGTATTCATGGGATGGTTCTGTAAGATGATAAACTCAGTGAAATTATACTAGAATTACGATAACAATACCAATACGATACCCAGTGATATACTAGATTAGAAAATAGGAACAACATTAAAATCACTGTAATACTGAGATTATGAATAATTCACACACTTTGGTACATATGCAGCATTTCTGCGATAGCTGTTCTAACGAAGTGACATTTCTTCCACGCAACTATTGCCAAAAACGAATCCACACAATTACAATACATACCCTCTTTGAATCAAAAAACATGAGTTCATAATCAATTTGGTCCTTAAAATTCCAGTAATTTTGGTCGTAATATTTTTGTAAACGATTGAAGTTCGCAGATTTATGACTGAACAAAAACCAACCATCAAAAAGATGAACTGAGAACAATAATATAAAAAAGCAAAAACTGAGGTAACATACCCGACAGCATTATTCGATCTGTACCCCCGTAACTTCTCCTTTCCATTGGGACTTCTACAATAGCGTGATATTAATTCTCGCTTACGTCTGGCTTCAAATTTATCGAGCATAAGATCCATATGCGGTTCATGACGAATCTCAAATTTCCGACAGTAATTCCAATGTCTTTTCTGATTTACAATGAGAACGGTTCTCATTGTGAACGGAAACAGAATGAATAATAACCACAGATTATGAAACTGTAATAATTCAAGTTGTCAACATCTGATTATAAGATTAGTGATACCATACCAGCAGTTTTCTGGTTCCATTCGATATCGAACGAAAATGTCACACAGTTGTGACAATTGCACTTCTCGTTGACGTTATACCGTTGCCGTAATGCTGACGCGTAGATGGATTGTGCGATCAGAGCGGTGAATTGAACACTTCTGACCAAGCGTTTGAATCTGATCAAAGCGCATGTTCGGCCATATTATAACTGCTTTATATTATGGAGGTGTGATCTCATTATCTCGATAATTCTATAGCTATACTGTATCGTATTACTGTTCAACATCATTCCTGATCAAGTGGCGGATTGCTCATTAAAGAAGACAGGAATGAATCAGTTGTTTGGGTCCCGAAGTAAGCATTTGAAACGCGATGTTAGAATACGTTTCAATCAGCCAAAAAAGATTTGACAATATAATCCAGAGCATTCCAGAATTGAGCTTGAGATGATGAAAAATTGTTACACTTTGTTATCATGATAGAAACTCACTCGTGCTGAGTTGTCACATGGACTCGATCAGAAGGAACGGCCAACACCAAACGAATACGAGGCGTTGATGAACGTTCCAACGGTCTGTAGATGTATTCCTTTTCCGCGAACACCAAACAACCACCGCTTCTTGAGAACAGTTTATAGAATGTACCAGTGTGCGCATCCTGGATAGTGCTCCCATGACAATGAATTACAAAACGCTATTATCATCCTTACCAACTATTATTCCAAATGCAACACATATCCTAAATGCTAAACTGACATCCCTAGAGATGCACCGCTAAATTATTTCAGCTCATAGCCACATTAAACAATTTCAAGAACATTCCGAAACGCTCGGAGAACTGATTCTCTTTCCCCTACAAACAACTAAAAACACTACAAAATATCCGAACCTCATGAGCCTCAGTTGAACAATCAAAACTCTATCGTTAAAATTCATAGATCTCAACGATTCCATCGCACTGGTGGAGTAATTTAAAATTGGCAAAGATGACATTTGTATACCTTTTTGTAATAGAAGGAAAACGATCCACTGTCTTTGGTTGAGATCGACTCCAATTGTCGTAGAGCATCTGCAACATTCTGCACTTCGAAATCAGCGACCGCAAGCTGCGGAACAAATATTTTATGCATACCACTTCACGATATTGGCACACATAAAGTTTTGCAGCGTGTGAGATTGAATTCCGGGTAATGCTGCAGAACAGGTCAAGTAAAAACGGGGTGTGGTCTAACACACACACAACACGTCTCAGCCATCGCACGCATGAAGACATTCTGCCACAGCTACCTTCGTATACGTACAACTGCTTTCTGGAACGATGAGAAGTATTTCAACCGAAATTAACTCAGTTTGAGTGAATAAGCATGCTTGCAGCTAATTGTGATCCATGCAACGAGAAATAAACCAATGATAAACACTGAAGTTTGGATTCATATTACGGATATAATCAATTTACCGGAGTTGAAGAATAGAATACAATGAAGAATTGCAAATTTGTACTCGAAGCTGAAGAGCATTGACCTAGTGTGCACTAGAAGTCACATGCATGCTAATACCAACAGAAATGAATCCATTCTGGATAGCAATACAGACACAATGTATTGGAATGAGCCACTCAGCTACGTGAGATGGCTTTAGAAAATCACTGACATTAATATTTTATACCAATGTGTTCTCAATACGATGGAATTTCGCAATAGGCTTCCTAATGTACTGCGTCAAAAAGTAGCCGCTTAACCCTTGGGTTATTACTGCTGTTGGTTGCATTAAATATGGGCGTGGCCAGTTACAGTAGTCATTTAACCCCGCAGCTACTGCACATGAATTTTACCGAGCTGTTCTGCCTACATGAGGAGATATATAGCTATCTCAACAAGAGTTCATATATTCAAGCTACTGGTATTCTCAAGTTTGTCCAGTAACGTATCAAATTTTGTACACCATTCGATTCCTGAGAGCCCCTAGATTCAGATATCATATATTTTGCTGAGGAGTTCTGCTTACATGAGCAGATGTAGCTATCTTTTTTAAAGCTATGTCAAAAAGTGCTGAGGCGCTCATTCAATACATTGTATTTCTATACATCAATTGCGCACATTAATATAGCACTATAGGCGTTGCGATCTTCAAGGTACCGGTATTCTCAGGCTTGCCTGGTAACATATGAAATTTTTTGCTTCATTCGATTGCTCAGAATCTCTAATTTAAGAATATCGTATACTTTGCCGAGAAATTAGGATTAGGTGAAGAGATATAGCTAT
Organism: Anisakis pegreffii; assembly: GCA_035041965.1. Lineage (NCBI taxonomy): Eukaryota > Metazoa > Nematoda > Chromadorea > Rhabditida > Anisakidae > Anisakis > Anisakis pegreffii. The sequence continues at coordinate 253,560 of JAPYMA010000378.1, read as the reverse complement.
TTTCTCAATGCTATACGGGTTGCCATATTCAAGTCTACCGTACTCTCAAGTTTGCCCAGTAACGTATAAATTTCGTTGCACTGTTTGATTCAGCGGAATATCTGCATTCAAAAAAAATATTTTGCACAGAGATTTTGCTTACTTTAGGAGATATAGCTATTTTCCTAGAGACATCTCAACTAGCGCAGAGGCGCTCATTCATATACATTGTATCTCTATAGATCAATTGCACACATTAATATAGCACTGTAGGCGTTACGATCTTCTAGGTATCGGTATTATCAGGTTTGCCTGGTAACATGTGTAATTTTTTGCTTCATTCGATTATTCAGAATCCCTACTTCAAGAATATCATAAACTTTGCTGAGAAATTATGATTAGATGAAGAGATATAGCTATTTTTTCAATGCTATACGGGTTACCATATTCAAGCATACCGTAACTCAAGTTTGCCCAGTAACATAGGAATTTCTTTACATCGTTCGATCCAGCGGAACCTCTAGATTCAGAAAAAAATATTTTACCGAGTAATTCAGCTTACTTTAGGAGATATTGATAATTTCTTAGTATTATGTCAAGACTATATATGTGCCTCATTCAAGCCTACTGTACTCTCAAGTTTGCCCATTAACATAGGACTTTGTGTGCATCATTCGATCCAGCAGAATCTCTAGATTCAGCATATCAATATTTTCCTTACTTGAGAAGATATAGTTATTTTCTTAGATCTATCTGAAATACTGGGCTCGTGCATATACATTGATTACTATAGATGAAATAATACATTCATATAGCAATGTGCGGATTGCCATCTTCGAGCTAACCGTATTCTCAAGTTTGCCCAGAAACATGTAAATTTATTTACATCGTTCGATCCAGCGGAACCTCTGCATTCAGGAAAAAAATATTTTGCTGAGTAATTTGGCTGACACTATTACTTGGACATCGAGTGATTGTTTCGTCAATCGCAGTGAGCGATCGACGGAATATTTATTTTATTCGAGTAATGATTATTTATTTAATTGGTGTTTGACTGCGTTTATTTATGCAGAGTATTCACGGTGACTAATTATTTACTCGGTTGTGTTCGGTTGGCCTGCTCGTCTAGCTAGCGAGGTGGTGTAAATTGAGGCTGAAGCAATGCGCTCAAAAACGCTAGCATTGTGGCCAGCAACGTTATAAACGTTTGATAGCCTGGCCAATCCAGGTAATCCAGGTAATTTGACTTACTTGAGGAGATACAGCTATTTTCTTTAAGGTATCTCAATTAGCCATAGTAATGTATCACTATAGATCAATACATTACTATGGCGCTAAAAGGGTTACCATATTCAAGGTATTCAAAGTAATGTTACTCTCCGATTTTCCCAGTGACACGTTATTTTCTGCACATTGTCAGATTCCCAAGATTTTCTGCTTTTAGAAGAGTATTTACTTTTTAAGGTAATTCTGCTCACTTTCTGAGGAGTAGCTGATTTTCTGGAGTTGTCTCAGTTGATCGGCTTCGCTCATTTTAATACACTGCATCCATATTGATTATTCACTAGCATTTATGTTTGAGGGTCATCATTTTCAAACAGTCGGTCTTCTCAGCTTTATGTGCTCCAATCAAGTATTGAAATTCGATCGTTTGATTGAAAGTGAAGCCGAACGGGATGTGACGATGGAAGACATGAACAATATGAAATATTTATATCAGTGCATTTGTGAGACTGGTAGAAATACCACCGAATATGGTATCACTTTGAAAGGTGAATCACAGAAGAGATTGATAGTGGCCATTTTATAAGTGGCCATTATCACAGACCATTATCACAGATAGTGGCCATTATTACAGAAGTGTGGCCATTTTATAAGAATGTGTAAGTGATTTTCGTTCTTTAATGGACAGTTCGCTAATCCAACACACCCGAATTATTCCAACTGCATTCTCATTTCGATCAAGGTCTCTCAAACAATATGTCCTCTCATGTCCCGGATGCGTCGGTCTTCCAAAAATTATTCTCATACTTGGCTGAACAATTGGCCAAAACTAGATGCGCAAGAGAAGGAGGCGGTGTCTCCTCATTGAAGATTACAACGAATCACATACCAATCGAACAATCACTCGGGTCAAGTGTCAAATTTTAATGAGGTTTCTCGAGTGTTGGTTAGGGCAGAATATCCTCACGTGTTGTTTGCAACGGCTTTTTGGAGGGTGTGAAATTGTGCAAGAGGCAATTTTCGACTTGCACAACATCAGAAACACGGATCGTGCAGTGCACAGCGATGTTTTAATCGAAACGCATCGAATAATGCGTCAACGAATCATCAACTTTCAGAAGTGTTCAAATGCCGAATCAAATCAATTCAAAAATGTCACTATTTACATTGCACACAAAATGCAAAAGGCCTATCAAATCAGTTTCGTTTTCTCACAATAGCCGAAAACGTTAGCTCAATGTTAATGATTCAAAAAGGGCCAACAGAATGCCATACGAAGCCTTTTTTTTGAGATGATCATTTATTTCCTTCACTTGAGGAATTTGAAATGCGTGCGGATACGGTTGGAATGCGGATTGGTTATCGGTTGAACGTGTTCTACAAATCAAATGCTTACAGTTGATGGTCGTCTTATCTTCGCACGTTATTGTTGTGCGAACGAGAAAATAAATAAATCCTAATTGTAAGCAAAAAATTTCGGCGCAACCAAATATGCGCTTTTGTGACGACGAATCAATTCATGTTCTAGTTGAAGAATGCGCATCGAAAATGTCATTTCTTTCTTGGTCAAATTGAGCAATCTGATAACTTGGATGCAGCAGTATAACGAAGATTTTTTCAGGGAAGGGACACCAAATAATCTCGTCTAGAAAAACTGCTGAATTTTGGGGCAGATTTTCCTGGGTTTATTTTCCTCTTTCTGCTCCCTTTCCTCCTATCTTTTCCCCTTCTTCTTCTTCTTCTCAATTCCTGCTCTCTTTCCCACCCTCTTCCCCCTTCTTCTTCCCTTTTCTTCTAAGCTCCAAGGGGATGAGCGCACCCGTCGCGCCCCCTCCAGAGCGTATGGCACTAACTGGACGTGACAACCCTCAGAATGTAGAGGAATCAATGCTATGGAAATGCTAATTTTTAAATGAAGTGGTTCCATTCAGCGGCTTGGTTAATTTTTCGTAAGCAAAGGTCCGCCCAAGCATTTGTACCGGCTAATACGATCGCTATTGAATTCGAGCAAATAAGCCGCTCGATCATGATAAAATACAAATGACGCGTGCCAGTGATAAGATTCTGCTGCTCAAAGGTAGATCAAATGTTGGTTGTTCAGCCATAGGACATTGTGAATTCATTGGACAAGATTGAGAGAACGAGACAGCAATAAGTTATTATTTTTTTCAAGTGCTTTTCATTTTGCCGTTAGTGTGAGTGGTAATTTACAAGCTGAAAATATTCAAAATGCACCGAACAGTTATCGCTGAACTGCATCTATCGTCTGACGCACATCAAAACGTTCACATTTGCTCGATTGCTCGAATGTCCAACAAACATATATTACCCACCCATATGCGATGCATTCAGTTGATCAAATTATTTCTCTTTATTCGTTTTTTTTTTCAAACCACAATTATTTCGCATTTTTATTTTCATACGAGTCAACTGGAACAATAACGGTGAAAACTTATTGAGGGCACGAAATGTGAAATTTCTTTCCTCACATCAATTAGATTGCTGTTTAATTGATAGATCGAGGAATTGATTGTTATGAAATTGTCCAATTCAAGCAACAAGTGGACAATTCCCAACGCGAAATTGGCAAACGATTTCTTAAACGGAAGCATTGTTTCATTGAGTTATATTCGACTGATCAATCGAATTTTGCCTTTTGAGATTGACTCGTAATACTCGACGTAATCGTTTTACTGTATCATAGCGGGCAAATGGATATTGTTCAATTAAATCATTTGAACGATAATGGTCATATGAATTCAGTAATCCATACATTAAAATTTTTTTCGTATTGTTTATTTCAGATATTTGATAAATGAAGTTTATTTATATTACATTGATCGTATGCTTTCGTAATATTTGTGCAAACTCATTTTCACGCTATCCGCTGGGAGAGTGATCACGTTGATTGTGTAAGAGTGAACGTTCCAAACTTGAAACCTCACAGCATTCTAGTGGTTTTGCTTGCTTCTGTATTTCAAAGATTGCTCATCAATTCGTCGTGAACATTGTACTTTTCGAATACCCAAAACATCATTTCGATGAAACGGTTCAAATCAAAACATAACGATGAACATATGGCAAAGGCAACATATTTGTTGTATATTCACATAAAATGCATGCTAACAGCCAAAACAAAGACTTTTGAAAGCTACCATAAGATGTTATCTACGAATATGATATTTCAGGAACGTGAGAAAAGGAGAGAAGAGGATTTTTGCATCAAGCAATGAACTGAACATTGAAGTTCTCCCTGAAAGCGCTACTATCTAAAATTTTTCCATGGTTTCCTTCAATGGGATATGAGAAAGCGTTGCTTGATGACAAAATTATACTCACAACAGGACTAGAAATCCTCTCATTTCAAGTGTTCATATAAGATTGCCAATGACCAACTTCAAACAGCGAATGCATTATGCATGAATTCTTACCGGATTCAGAGCGTGTCGCCGTTGCATTGCAACGGCACTTTCGAATGTGATCAGCATAATTGGCATGACAATTAAACGTTCGTGCTGAGCGAAACGTGTGTTCGATTATGAAATTTGATCAAAGTTATCAAAATTTCATCCCACATCAAAAAAGGATAAATTTCAAACTTGCACAATTTTAAGTTTTCAATGCAGATGAACCACGAAAAACTGTCTTTAGTAAAAGCTATTGCTCAATATTTTCCGTTTCAATGAGTTCGCTTCGTGAATTGAAGCAGCTCATTGTTGTAGAAGATTTTCGTATTTCATCATTCCTTCTCTCTAGAACATTTTCGAGCTCTTGCTGGTGCTTCATTGACCATAAATAGCATACGAAATCGAATGCAGACTAGAGAATATGAAACTGAAGTGATCCAGCGACTGGAATTTTGCAATAAAAATTGTTCATTGAATATGCAAAGCACATTGCGTATTCGTTTCGTTCATATGCGAATCAGTCGATCCACTTATCGTTTCAGTTGGTTTTTCCTTGATGAGAATATTAAAGAGAAGTTTATTTATGAAAATGAGACTGCTTAATACGATTGTTTCGTTTGCTTGCTTATTGTTAGATTTTAATGTCGTGCATGAGTTTTTAATGTTCATGTTCAGTTTTCAATGTTCGGTTAAGTGCTCATTTCGTTGCCTCATAAAAATCGATGTACAGGTTTATTGTCCATGATCCATTTATGATCTGTCGCCAAAAAAACGTACAAAAATCGTTCGCTGCAGCAAGACGATTTGTTGGGTGCATGATTCATTTTTGTTGGGTGCTTTTCTGATGTTCCATCAATTCGGGATTTGTGCATGACAAGTTACGCCAAGTTTACGTACGGTCAGCTTTCTGTGAGTGAAAAAAGGACCATTTTCATTTTGTTTGCACAGTGAATCCATGTTATATCGCGTTATGGGATAAAGGTGATGACAGCGAGATGCATCAAAATGAATCATTTGTGTTGGGTGCATGTTTATGGATGGTTATTCCTTTTTGAGAACGAACGCTCATAATTTTTTTAATGTCTCCGAAGGTGAAGTGTATTGGACATCGTCATTCACAATCGTTACATCGTCGCACATCTGTCGCATAGTCCGATCTTAGTTAATTCATCATTTTCTTGATGCCCTCCTCACATCAAAACATAAACCCTGATTGACTTTGCTGAATTTTCAGTTGTGATCCTTTACTGTGAACAATTTTTGCGATAGCATCACTTAATGCTCTTTCATTTTCTACCATATAATAATGTTCCATTCTTTTACACTTTACCGTTACCACAAAAATGCAGAATAATCCATTTGATGACACCTTGAAATATCGAAAAAATAAGAATCCCTTCATAGATATATGTATTAGTTCACTGGCAATCGGAATTTTGCGAATTCTATGGGATGCTTACGTTTTATTTTGTTTCATCTCGTCGGTTTTCCGTATCACTTTTCAGTTCGCATTGTTGGTGTGATCGTCCCTTGGATGGATGTTCGTTGAGAATGTTGCAAGTGAATTAATTCTGTTTGATGTGAAACAATGAAAGGTTTGGGAATATGATGGAGCACTGGACGAGATTCACTTCGACTGCAATTCAACCGGAATGCATTGCGTTCAACATCCTGATGCCACTGAAGAAAAACTTTTTTCTTTCGAAATTTTCTTTCGTTGAATGGTTGCTGTCATAACATTCCTTAAACATGAACAATGGCTGACTGACATCGCTTGACATCTTAATTTGATCTAATAGTTATACACCTCTTATTCTATTATTTCCATTCATGAATCCATCCAAGCGTTTCTGTGGATCGCGATGACCTTCATCAGTTTTCGTTTTCGCTTATGAACATTTAGTTGTCTATCGATGTTTTGACGCTATTTCCTACTTTTTTTTTTCATTTCGCCCAATATTACAACCATTTCTTTTTGTCAATCATTACCTGTGTATGCGAGAATTGAGCAAGTTTTTATGAATGCATTGTCTCGATAAAGAATATCAGTTTTATGTGAGTGATCGTTTTGCAAGTTTCCTATCCGACTATAAATTTTATCATTCCGCATTTGAATATTGACAACAGTCCTAGTGACTCTCGAATTGCTTTTGAAGAGTGCGTTCTGGGGATTCTGATTTCTGTGTAGTGCGTCATTTTCATGATTGACCGATTTGAGAATTTTGTTCGAGCGGTTGATTTGTCAGCACCTGATTCGCCGAATGGTACTGCCGCATCAAAATGTGCTACAAGCAACCTCTTATCTGAAATATCCTAGTCGATGTTTCGTCAAGATCTGGTTTTGATGATTAAAGATCAATTTCGATTGGTTTTATCAGTGTTATTGCTTTGACGAAATTCCGTCGGAATGAACGCTAATTCCATTGTTTGAGCATCAGGACATGCGCTTTTATGTCTTGTCTCTAAAATGTAATATCTTTAAACGACAGTGTCATCTTTGTTATGATCATTTTTCATGTTATCTCGACAGATCCTTTTGTGAATTCGTTGTTCCAAGGTGGAATGTTTTCTGAGGCGGAATCTCACCAACTTTTCTTCACCTAACCCATTTTTCGTGATCATCTATTAAGTTTTTTTTGGTATGCGTTTACACATATTGGAATATCACAACGCTGAAATAGAATTCGAATAGTTTTGATGTTGTGCGATAGTGGCTGCTTTCAATAGGCAGATCCATCTCGGTAAATTTTGGTAACATGTTCATTTCATATTTCATGTCATAGACGAACAAAGGTGCTATTCAATAGTGCAGGATAATAAGTTAAAACAGTCACAATTCAGAACGTATTGAGCAGCTCTGAAATGAAGTCTTAAAACTGCTACAATCGAACATTAATTTTAACGTCTCTTTTGCATGGCTTTTTATTCTGTCCTCGTTTCACCATATTTATTGTGTCAATACAAGTGCGTAATCTTGATTTGATTCTGTTGTTTTCATTGCACAATTTCGGTTATGCGAGATCTCTTCGTAAACTGGCCATCCATTTTTTCAATGCGGTTTCGTTCAAGTGGCTCAGGTTTGAACTATCCAAGGCGACTTGGTGAAAATGCATTCATTTGAGATTATAAAAGTAACTGAGTCGTTATGAGCACATTTTATCACAGCGATAGTTAATCATTTGAATGGCTAAAATTCCTGAGCGAATTAATTTGTCTGATTTGTCTTCGGATGCACCCTATTTCCTGAGCTGTCATCGCTGCCCCAAAACGTAACTGCAGCTACGTTCGCAGTTCGTTTACAATTGTTCAACTTTCAGTTCTTATCACTTTCAAGTGCGTTACGTCATTCACTAATACAAAACTGATTCGATTGGATCGTTGGATTATCCGTAAGAGTGAGTTTTGGTGACAGTCTTGCGTAATAACTGTACATGTCTGACTTCTGTACGTATCCAGTTGATATGTACAATTGTTATGGAATGATAATGTCGAGAATAATAACTACTGATTTTAGCCGAGAGTTTTTCAATGATTGGAGATTCGTTAAAAAAATTAGTGAAAGACAATTGATTTGTAGCGTCTGTTTTTCATTAAAATCTAAGTGATGCTTTTTTGTTTGGGTGTTTGCAAATAAACACGAATTAGTTCGTTCTTCTTAAACAGCAGTGAAATGAATCAGCAGTGACTATAATTGAAAGAGTTCTTTTCGAATTCAAACTCGTTCAAACGTAAAGAAGAGATGAAACAAGCACGACATCTACAGTGACTCTTTAGACGTCGAATGCATGCCAGAGGCTGACGGCTGAATGGATGAACATTTGGCATACGTTCTCGAGACGAATCAACGTCGATCGTCGCGATTACAACGAATCGTTATTATACTCATCGTACTTCTTGTAGTAGCTATTTGTGTTACTGTAACACTTGGTGTGCTGCTGTTGCAACTGAAATTGGAGTCACTCATCTCGCAGTCAACACTTCAGCCGATTCAAAACAATCGTATCTTTTAAATTACTTTGAAGTCATAATCCACTCATTCACTCAGGATAGCAATGCCTCTCCCTGCATTTGTTTTTTTTTTTGAAAAATCGAAGTAGAATACTCGACAGAATTGAAATTAGCAGTGCTATCGTTTTGGTATGAATTCTCTGTAATCGAGAAGAATTTCATGCCGAAAGGGCGACGTGCATGAAAGTGATGATATGTTCAGTTCTGCGTTCAACATCATCAATTCAGGAGTGATACCACCTAGTTATTAATTCTTCTGATAAACGTCATGCATGTGACTGTCTGTATGTAATGTTGTGATTCTACGTATTAGAAATGAAACGGCTCCCATCCTGAGCTGATAATAATCACAAAAGGGTCACTCGCCGCGGTCGCTTGATTTATGTGCCTCCTTTGATGAATCCGTTTATTCATTGTGTTCCTGTTTTGCATTTGATCCTAATTGTTTTTGTGTCGAAACAGAAAAAAGAAACAAATAACTTATAAAAAATTTCTTTATTGATGAACGAATTTCATCTGTAATAAATATTTATGTTTGTTCAATAATGTGCAGTTCTTTCAGTTAGGTAAATTAGGAGCATTTGTTCGTGAAGAGTATTTTCAATTCGTTTGGTTTCATAAGGATTCATTTGTTTTAGGAAATGACAAATCGTCTCGCGTAGTGTTTGCGATGAATGTTGTGAGTGAGAAAGATCAAAACCGAATGAAGAGATCGGTCAGTGAATATAGGGTATGTGCTAGCTATCTTATAGGAATTATTTTCGCTACCAGTCAACGCTAATGATTGTTCCAGTTTCACTGAATAGATTCATTTTCATGCCATTACGATCGCTCATTTCTTAGATCTTCTTCATTTTCATTCATCATGCCTTTATTCTCTTTTTTTTTGTCAGGTTCGATTTTGACATTTAGATTGCATCATTATAATGATACGGCACATCTGAACATATCCTAAAAAACGAGCTTGAAAATGCAGCTCACTGCATTTCACGCTTGTTTTTTTTGATTCTCAACAATCCGGTTGTTTGAGAGTGGAAAAAGTGGAAAAAGAGTGAAAAAGTTTTTGATTGAGAGTGGAAAAATTGTTCAGTAGAGTGGAATTTAACGCGAGGTGATCAATTGGGTAGAAAATTGATTTGTTATGGTGAAAAAAGTGGGATTCGAATGAGCGAGTTTTCTTATGGCGATGAAATCACTTATAGTTACCAGTGCTGCTGTGATTGTCTTATAAAAAACGCTCACTTTTCATGAAATTTAATTGCTTGGAGTACTTTATTGCAGAGACGCACAACTGCAGTGATACAATCGTATCTGGTAACACACAATACGGATGGAACCGAGTTTGCTTTACAGCTCTACTCTGTTCATGGCAACACAACATTAACAACCTTTTCAAGTGTTCAAGGAACGCTGAAATTACTCACCACAATAGACCATTTGGATTTCCCGTTTGATAATCCAAACCAAACTGAGTAAGACAATCAGTGCCGTTGCTCGTAGACAACCATATAACAACTCTACAATGATCAGCCATAGAAATGTCGTCTTCATTTCTCTTTGATTTAAGCAAGTTCGATGAAGGCTGATCTACTGTTCATTATTCTTAGATGTTTAAAGACTCCATCGAATATTCCTAACAATAATTTGTTACTAGTCAAAATACGGTTGCAGTGCCATATCACAATTCATCAATGAGTACGGTCATTCGAATGGTCACAATCTCTCTTATGTTCTCTTCGCAGCAAGTCCATCAACATATAGGTGAAGTTATAGCTCTTTGCTGACGACAATTTGCTAACTACACTGCTTAACACCTCAACGTCCATATTATTGTAATGTAACCAATTACACTTGCACACATATGAGCATGTAATATTGGCCTTCTGTTTGAACTAGTGTTCATCGGGGAACGGGCTCCCCGTCAGGGACTCCGGCGGGGAACGCGGGGAGCGCTCCCCCATGCAATTTGCTCCCCGACTTTTTTGCGGGGACCCCTCTCCGTCCAACTTTTTCCCCACGAGAACCCCCCATCCCGCACAATTTGCTCCCCGACTTTTTCGCGGGGACCCCCCGTCCATTTTTCTCCCTGCGGGGTCCCCCTGTGCGAAAAACTGCTTCTCAACGAACACAAGTTTGAACCGTTCTGAAGCGGACTAACAATCGTAACAGAATATTTCCCCGAATTAAACTATACTTTGTTAAACTCATGAGTTATTTTGGTGATGTGTGGTCGACTGAAGACTTGTTTCATTATTGCAGAGATGCGATGCTATACGAAAAGGATATGAGACATTCAACTAGGATGCTTAACGAAATTGGTGCGGCAAACGGTCATGTCGTTGTGATTGGTGATAGGAACGTTTTCCAAGAAGCGTATATTCCTATCATCAATTCCAGTCATGCTGTCGACGAAATTAGTGCACAACTGAGGAGAAAATTACGTGAGTTCTGCTGACAAGTTGCCGAAATTTGACATGAATTAGAATGTACACTTCTTTCTTCAAAGAAAAGATGATAACTTCTGTGGAAACATGAAAACGATTGTTCTTCGGATTCAAATGGCTCAATCTGAAAAATTAAGAATCGATATGTACATTTGGTGAGGAAAGTTGCAGGCAAGAAAGCACTGAATAAACAACTCCATATGAAGTTCTTTAGCCAATGCTTTCTTGCCTGCAACTTTCTTCCGGTTTTTTACAAATTCACTCTAGGTTTGCATAATCACCTGGCATGTAGGGAAGGTTTGTTGCCCGTTCACATTTTGTTAAGCTGATGTGATATCTTGGATGATTCACATTGGGTGATTTTTGATCGTGTTTAATTACGTGAAATTTTTAGCAGTTCCCAGAGTCAGCGCGCAAACGAGCGATAAATCAGATGATCAGTTCTCGCTCAGCACTGCAAGACCGCATGCACAGACATCGTCGATTCCACAACCCGATCCTCGTAGTGTGTTGTCGGCTGCTGTGAATGAAGAGCAGCATGAATCACTCAATCCTTCCTCGTTAAACATTGATCATGTGAGCTCGACTGGTGAGCATTCGATGGAAATTTCTGGCGTTCATCACACTTCAACAAAACCAACCATGAGAGTAGATGGCGACGATGATATACAGACACCATCATTAAGCAATGCTGAAATCGCATTCACAAACAACGGAAATGACCCCGAACCCACGTCTTTCACAACACAACCAATTCATATCTTCGAAACACATTCACGCAATGCTGAACCAACGATTCGTGAACAAGTTACATCTGAAAAGAATGATGAAGTACACTCACAAAATAACCTGCAAACAACAAGGCTATTATCGGTCAGCTCAGTGCAATCAGATCAGATGCCAACAAGTCAGATATCAAATGCTCCAGTTGATGAATCACACTCTCATGGTTCTTCACATAAAACAGCGAACATTACGACCAGCACTTCTTTAGACGTTAACGGAAGCGGAAGTCGTAATTCGGTCATCAACTGGCAACATTCGACCGGCCATACATTAGAAGGTCCTTCTGAGATCCGATCTTCCGTTCGTGAGCAGTCGCTGAATCCTGTATCAACTGAACACCAGGAATGGTCATCAAGAGAATCCGAGCATGAGGCAATCAGATCGTCGATTCATTCACTGTCGCATAGAACTGACAGCACATCCGATGCAGACGTTACGATGAGCACAACTGCGGACGCCGATAGCAATTCTGCGATGCTGTTGCCACCATTTGTAACCCATCCGACAATACTCGCATCCGCTCCATCTCAATCAGATTATACAACCGTCGACGCGGAACCGTCATTGATTGACTCACCTCACTCAGAATTGGATTCAGTGCAAATGACATCAACAATTGGATTACGAGGACGAACATCACAAGACACATCACACTTGAACAACGCGGAAAACCAATATACGGCTTTGGGGGACACAACTACAGGTGAGTTGATGAGAAGTGATGCTCAAACAGAAACATGCCCTAGCGGTCGTGTCACATTCACACCATCACATTGTGCATCGCAAATGCAATATCCAATTGAATTAACCGTTAGTGATTTCATCATTGTTAGTTCTTTACCATGAATCCTACTACACCTCAGAGATCTAGTAACTTGCTCATAGGTAAGTTCAATTAATACCAACCGAATCCTCTTCTAATCGTAAGTAATTGAGCCATTATGGACAACTGATTGAATAGTTCATGTTTCAGGCATCCATATTGAAACGACAACCGTTGACAGCAGTACGGAAATATCGGATGAACCAAAAAGCGTCGAACGAAGAGTAGATCAGCAGACAACATTATCATTTCAGCCTGAGACTGCAGACATATTTGACGAATTCCAAACGCAGTCAGTAGAGCAAGATGATACTAGTCAAGAGAGTTTGTCGACGGTGCACTCATCATCAACTGCACCACATGATGAACTGATAAAGGATCGCATAACCTCTCACATGAAGGAAATATCAGTTGCAGCGACGGAATCGTTAGAGGATCATAGCAAGCTTCAATTAGCTTCAACCAGATACTCTGAACCTGTTACAACACAACAACTTAAAATCGATCACCAATCCAAATCTCAATTAACGTTCGCGAATGAACAGCACAGTACAGGAACACATCAGTTCTCTTCTATTTCTGGTGATGCCTTATCTGATAGTAATGGAAACGTAGCTGAGGATCCCTTCGCAAACTTCCACTCCACAGCACTGACTCATTCTACCTTAACAAGAAAGCTCAACAAACTGACTAGCACAGGTGTGGGAACGAATGAAAATAGGATGACGGCTTCAAAGAAGGTTCCATTGACAAAAAGTGTTAGGGAAAACAGTAGGAGTGGTAAATGGGTGGTGGACAGCCCATTCGGATCCAGGAAAGAAACTATCAGTTCAGATGAAACTGCTACCATACCGTCGCCGAACTCGGACATTTCTGCATATGATGATCACTCTTTAGATTTACCATCCATCGCGAATACGATGAATCATGGATTGTTGAAATCTACCATGCCAACAGTGCGTGATAATGCTGAACAAGCATCTGGCTCCAGAGACAGACAGTACGCAAGAAGTTCTCCTGACTCGATGAAATATTCTGAAACTGACAGTGAGCCGACGCTAAACGCCGCTGAAGGAGAATCCTCTCAGAAAGCGCGGCAAACCGAAGAAGATGGAGATGCGGCAGGAATTGTTGACAGCCAAAGAAATGTGGATCCAGCAAATCGTTGGACTGTGACAGGAAGAACAACAAGCTCAAGTGAAAATGGTTATGACGTTACGTCTGCAGACGATGGAGTTACGGAAATGAGTATACCAGAACCACGTGAATATGTCACTAAGCATAACCGTATTCGCGTAGGTGGCGAACCGACCGATCAAGATTTCATTACGACAACACCACTCGATGAGAGTACTACACCTGAGCCTCCACCTCACGTAGCAACTTTCACGACACCACGTACATCAGGCTTGACATTATCTACGATTCAAAATCCTGAAGTCACAGAACTGTTGCAAACGTCCGACACCAATGTGCACCTCCATTCTCAATCTCAGTCATATTCAAACCGATCGAAAGCGTTTCCTAACTCTTCCACTAACCATCACAATCAGATCGTATTCCATAAGACCAAAAAACAACCATTCTTTCGAAATTCTGCGTCACCATCGCAACAGAAAATGCAGTTATCGGAAGGTGAAAAAAACAGTGTCAAGTTCATTCAGTCGTCGGTTCCATCCACTGAATTTATTGAAATTCCTTCAGCAGGAGGAGCGCATGAATCGCTTGTCAATACTATTCATCAAAGTATTGTTGTTTGGCCAGGTGGCAAGCGTGCATCGTCGAAAAAAATCCTCAAAACAGATTCCACATTGGTTGATAGGCTTACCTCGACCACAATGCAACCTTCAACTAACGATCCATCGTATCTCCCAACAAATCCAACACGAGATCCCGAAGCAACCGCTCATTCTTTCGTACCACAGTCGAATCTTATGAAAGGATCATATGCGACTTCCCATAACGAACCTTCATCAACTTCATTCGAGCAACGGTCAGGTGAGATGATTTCTGTAGACGATTCCACTGGTGAAACGTTTCCATTACACACTGAATCAGTAAGTAATAAACTCCCATCAATCAAAACCTCGCAGAATATTTCGCATATGCATCTCAAGAACGAAACAAAACTTGCGAGTGTTGCTTTGCCTACGTTGGGCGAGAATCACGTTAAGGAGGCGTCCTATCGTCAGCTATTGAATACAGCACCAGAATCGCAGTCGGGAAAACCCGATAGCAAACAGAGTATCGTCACTAACTCTGATAATAGCATTGAACCACATAGTAATCGGCAAACGGGTGATATCGATCCGTTAGAAACATCACTGAGTGTCATTGTTGAGCATGCCACCCTCGCCCCTGTTGATGGCATGATCTTAAATTTCACATCAACAAAAGATGTGAGCATTCATTCCGATGAGTCAAGGAGTGAGATAAAACGGCAAGGAATCGCAGTGCAATTAGATATCTCAAAAGTGACTTCAGAGTCTGATATTACCGATGAGAACTTTTTGAGATCAGTTTCAGAAGGGACGCTTCAGACAGACTCTGCATCGCTGCCGCGGGAAACCGCAATTGTCAACGAACGGCAGCGTGCAAATCATCCTCAACATTGGAATCCTGTCACTGGTGGAAGTATTGACATAGGAAAAGGGGACGTCATAAAAGAAGAGCAAGGTGTTCCAACACCGTATAGTCCTTCATCTTATCTGGAGTCATCAGCAGAAAGCACATTAAATGCTGGTCGAACAGACACCGATGATACTGGTACATATTCTAATCAAATGAAGACTGGTGCATTGACGACATCTACTTCGAAATATATTGATCTTCGTCCAAGCAAACCACAGCGAGATGATAAAAGTTCGTCGAATAGCAATTCTATTTTATCGGGTGGGTATTCTGAACAATTGCTTTCCGCTGTTCTAGGTTAACGACCAATGTCAAAACTACATGCACAGTGATTTAAACGATCTTCAAAAAGTGCTTGCAACTGAGGAGCACAATCGACTTATTAGGTATATTGCAAAGTACTGCGTGAGAAAGGAACTTTGAGGTTCAATGTAATTATTGCAGTAGAGACGGAAGCATCATTTGTCGAGTTGCATTGCGCCATGATCAGCGAGAACAATTCGAACAGATCTTCTATAATAACACATTCGAAATCATTTTAAGCACCGTATTTTCAGGTACTGTTTATCCGTGCAAAGTTGATTTGATAATTGCAATCGATTATCAGCCGAATATCAATGCTAATCGCGATCAGGTCAATATTGATTCCTAAATTCACTTTCACTATTGTTTAGAACAGTCGAAGATTGGAATTCCAAAAGTGATTGAACAAAATGCTATATTTAAGCTATAAAATATCAAAATGCTATATTTAAGCTATAAAATATAAAATATCAAAAGTTCGATGGAATCGGTTATAGAAACTTTTGAAAGAGTTTTTTTTTTGAATCTAAACAGGAAAGCACATCTGAAGATGTGGTGTGTGGACAGTTGATGTCGTTCGAAAAAGAATTTACATTTAAAATATCAGAACTGCTGGATTTTAGACTGCAAAATTGGTTGCTAGAATGATCAAGAATTGGACGATATCAATGAATAAAACTCGAATTGCAATCGTCTCCTATGGACTTGATGATGGTGTTGGGATTTATACTGGAGGCTTAGTAAGTTCCCAAGCGCAAGCGCAGGATGAACTCCTATATTCACTTGAGTCTGGTGGCTATACTTTTGGCGTTATCTACACTTTGAGTCGGTAACGTACATATATCATTTGATATCGCAAGGGATAAAAAGTGCATGGCTATAGAATGCTGGAGTATGATATCGCTTTCTGATTGTAACATCTTTTCGAACGTGACTTTTTGCAAATGAACCTTTTGAATCGAACAAGTACTTATGTTCTGTGGTTGGAAAATCTGTAAGGTATCTGAATTTGATTCAGCTAGTAATTCATTATTCGTTGTTTAATTATGGTAAGTTTGTTCACTAGTAGTTCATTGTTTAATTATGGAAAGGCAATCATTGTTCTTTGACGAATGGCAGGGTTTTATAAATCTTTTCAGACTATTCAAGCAACTGAAACAAGATTATTCAACGAATCCGCGTGTGGATCTCTCTGTAGAAGATCCAACTCGAGATGACAATCGTATCAGAGATAACACAAGAGTGGTCTTTCTGATATTTTCCGCATCAAGGTTTTAAATTTTCGGATGAATTCAGCAAAACACCCACAAAAGCATCATGAAAATACAATTTAGTTGAAATGATTTTTTCACATTTTTCTTCACATTTAGCTTCACTAATCCAGTATTGTCGCCCGGATTGACAAACGTATTTAACTTTGCTGGCCCTGGCGCGCTTTCATTCAGTCCTCGACCTTATTTTGCTTTGCCTTTCTAAGTTCTTTTTCTTTTCTTTTCAGTTTTGTTTCTTTCCTGTCCGTTCATCTTTTTGCATGCCTTCCACGTGGTCTTTTGCGTTATCTTGGATAGTACCTAAGAATTGCGCGAGTGCATTAATTCTAGACTGCTCAACAAAATTTATTAGATAATATCAATAATAGTGACTGAAAGGTAAAACTGTTCAGTCATTACTTGTTGCAACTGTGACTCGTTGCCTGCAATTAATATCTCATTCGTTATTTCACGCAGTTGTTTGCAATTCTGACCTTCAGGATCATAATCGTTTCTGTTTGTTTGATAAATTCATTGTTGAAGAATAAAACAAGCACCTTGCAGTGATCAAGTGGACATTGAAAGTGCATCCAAGATCAAGCTTTGTGATCCTTCAGTTTTTCACGAATGTAAAGTGTTGAGCGTTCAGTTGAGCAGTGGTCAGTTGCTTTCAATGCTCCTTACTAATCATAAGACCATTCCGGACGTTAGAACACCTCTCAGTCATAAATATTCATTCAACTGATGCGTTACAAATTGCCTATCAGAAGCGTTCTTCCCGATTGAATATCGGAATGCGCAACGCGTATCGAAAACACTATTTACTGAATCGACGAAAGTATTTCATTCAATTTGTTCGTATCTCATTTCACGCACACTCATAACGAGTCAGTCATTCCAGGAGCGGATTTGTCTAAGATATCGCAACCGTCATCTGCAACGATGCAACTTCCAAGATTCGATAGCAATTCGTTAGCGTTGCTCAGTTCATTCGTTCGCCAGAATCTGTGCATTTAGTTGGTTCGTAATTGTTGGTTTTGTACATCATCTCATCCACACCACAAGCGTTATTCGATTTGAATTGGCCTCGTTCAATCGCATTTCAAAAAACTGCATTATTTCATTGTGAAGCATAGTTTAATTACTGAAAGATTAAACATGATAGAACTCATCTCTCAGCATTACTGGAGACATCTTAGGCACGGCGATGGAGGGGGATGGGGAAGGGGGGGGAAGGGCTCACAGGAAGACCCCGCCCACCTCCAAATTTTGACATTTTGAAAAATGAAACGTAATGCTCATATCACCATTCACCATGGCTCTTCAATCATGACGGGTATTACAAATGGGTATGGCTGTCAGCGTTTTCTTCGCTTACGATTAGTATATCAGCCCCGAAAAAGTTGAAGTAGCCTTCCCAGATTTCAGTTGTTTCGTTTATTGCCACCGATCTCAGTGCAATTACCTGATCTCTCAAGAACACTCTATCGTCATCTTATTTCTTCATATACCTGTTTCAGGTTGTTTATGACTTTCGACTTAATCGGCAGAAGGATATAATGATCTCATAAATTAGTTTGTTATCGATGTAAGAATATATAATATAAATCATTAACTGTGATATTAATACTTGTGATATTGGCGTATTAATGTGCCTCTATTGTATTACATTGCTGTACGAAAGATGAATGCAATTAACCAGAATCCAGAACGAATGGAATGGATGTTGTTGTTGTTATTGTCATCTCGTTCACGTATTTATTGCACGAAAAGAAAATTTCATTGTTCCGAAACCAGAAATTCTTTTCGTTTTATGATTGTCTTCATTATGATTTCACTTTCCGCCGTTGATTCTTTTTTTTTAACTTACCGGTGTGACCATTCGTCACGATTTTATCTCTTCGAAGAGCGGTGTATGACTCGGGATGCAATTTTATTATATGTTAACACATTAAAAAGTGCGAGCTTTGATTGCTCACCGCAACATTGCGCTCAATTTCACATCTAACTTCCATCTATAATTCTTACAGATGCAACGTTTTTCTGTACGTTAACTACGCTGAAAACTCAATATGAGCGTCATTACGAGATTATAACGAGAACAATCCACATAAACTTTTCATGCTTCATTGGTGCATCAAAACCGAATGGACTGCTAAACGATCTCTGCTGAGCAAGTAATTCCCGACAAATGTCAAATGCTTATGGATGCTAACGAGACTTTTATGGTAATTCTGAAAATGGGTTCCGATTTGTAGAGCTAGTATGTGGCAAGAGATGTTGAGCTTCGAAATGGAATCATGCGAGCAAATTGAGCGATTTTCGTAGTTTGCCTGGAATTCTCAAAGTTATCAAACTTGAAATGAATGGATGGGATTAAATGAAGAATGAATGAGAATGGATTGATTCGATGCTGAACTCACTGATTGTAAGATTTATGTAAGGTGCATCATTTTAATGAGGATAAATGACAGTTCAGTTATGAGCTCGTCAGTGTGCAGTGCAATCCTTCGTTTACAGATCGTTGATATCGAGTGAGTAACGTACAAGCAAAAATTTCATCTTGTAATTTCAAAATGCAACATTATTTCAGCACACATAAATTCCGTCTAGGTACTACTCTAAATGAATCGAAATATTTTTTCGAGATTGATGTTTGATTGGAATAGTCAAGGGAAACGTTATCTCCGAAATGATTCACCTGTTCAAGATCGTACATCAAAACAAGAGAGAGCAAAACAAGTGCAACAAAATGTGAACGTATCAAATGAGAATCATTGAAAATCACTAAAAACATGAAAAAATTTACTGAGAGTGAGGTAAACAGGCAATTCAATAGATATTGAGTGAAGGGTGAAGAAAAAGATAGCGAAAACACGACAACGCTTCGTGAAATTGGAAGGTGAAAGTACGGAATTGGTAAGTTCATGGTGTAATTTCTGCGTTTGTTCAATGAAAACAAAATGTGAAAACACCGAGACGTCGTGATATTCAGGTTTCGATTGTTTGTCATTCTTTGCCGATGGAAAATATCAATTTTGGTCCATGATTACTTAAGTGAATTAGTCACCGTCAAACACGGTCACAACGCAATCATGTCATTGTGCGACCTCAACGGATTTAAAGTTTTAATGATTAATCCTACGAAGACCTCTGTGCATTTGATAATATCATAACGCAACGCTCCATTTCTTCGCAGCTCTCCATTTCTGATCAGATTTGATTCCAACGAGTGTATTGTGTAGGTGGTCGATTGGATCATGAACTTTTTATAGCGCATTCTTGTTGCGAATGAACGAGCGCCACTCGTTATTCATCCGTTCATAGAATTTCCTCAGGGTACAAGTAGAAAAACTGAATGATTCGATGGTATGTACGGAGAATTGATTGGAGTTGTTCGACGATTTCTTTTGATATTTGTTAGATGCGAAATTATGGAATGAAGTGGAATTGTGATGCGTTGTGGTCATTTACGTGAATATTGAAGAAGTGATGTGAATGAAATTCACACAAATTTAAGTTCTGTATGTATATATGTATGGCTGATCGCGATACAAACCATAACAAATCGCAATGACAATTCAACGCAAAATGATGAAAGATAGAAATTAAATGTTTGGGAGAAGACGAGAAATTTTGCGAAACTTGTTTCCATTGTCATTTTCACTTCGCTCGCACCCAGTGACCCGATGAGAAGACGTTCAATGAGGGGAACAGATCGACAACATCAGAACATTGTTTGCGTGCGGATCTGATTCGGATGCGGGGCCAATCCGGTCGTTCAGTTGTCTATATCTTTTTCATTGTGGGATGCGAGTGATGATGGATAGAGCATCCGTCGCCTTACGTCCTTAACATATTTTAACCTTGATTCATACTCTTCCTCGCCACTTTCACCTGATTATGATGTTATATGCATTTCGATTTATTTTCAATATGATATTCTAATTCGAATTTGTGTCACCAATAAGTATACAGATTGTTAATAAATATTTCTGTCTGTTTGATTTTCATGATTATGTAAAGTTAACGTTACGCATTCGCCTTCCCGACAACTTTTTGTGACGATTGTCTTCTTCTGGAAGTCCGAAATCAGCGACTAAGAAATTGAATGATCACTGTTACAGAAATGCGGGACATGTTGAAGGCTTTTCTACTGCTCATATTTGTGCAACAATCGCTGCAGTCATTTTGTGGCTCTTCTGGGGTTCCGTTCAGTTTCGAAGTCCTACCGTCAGGTGAGCACATTGTGCATTCAATTGTCAAAAAAGTATAACATCGTTAGACTGTACAACACTTGTAAAAAAAGCTACGCTACATTTGTTATTAACATGTTTATAAAGAATCGGAAAATGTAAAAAGTTGCTGCTAACTGAATACCTTATAATAAACTGAAAACCTTATAATAAGCGATATAATGACATATAATGACAAATACCGATATACAATGACAAAGATGTCACTGTAGGACTGACGAACAGAAACGAATCGTCGAGAAAATTTAATAAATACTATCAACAAAGTCAGTCTTGTTATGTTGAGTGCATTATTTTCCAGGTGCACCAGTACTGGGTTGCGCACAGCCAAGCTGTGTAGCAGGTCCGGACTCGGTCAACGAAGACAGCATCTTCGTCAGAGATATTGATGGACAAAGTGATGGATTCTTTCGAGAAGGCGACAGGGAACTGAAACGTTATCGTGATCAGTCGGCTCCAAAGCTGATTGCTGTAAGTTGATCTGAATTGATCAATCATATACTCAATCACATCTTCAACGCTTCATTGAGACATTCTTCATAGTAACCCACCAATCTAGCGTCGATTATCAAATCAAAAAAAAAACTTCAATGTTACATCGTTAAAGGGACGATAATTTGTTTACATCTGCCAAACCAGATCTGAGAAAAAAACAGACCACTCCAAATGACTCGTGATCGAGCACTCTTCATTCTAACTCTTTCCAATGTTACTAGCACAATAACTTTTGTCCCATTATGAGCAACTTCCTTATCAGCATATTGCGCAAACTGATCAGTCGCTTATTTCAATAACATCTCTCCTTGTTTGTGTGATGCACTGAAATTTCCTGTCCATGTAACTTTCACCAATCACACTAAAAATTTGACTCAAATTTGCTATCGATGAAACTTTCATCGTGCATCAACACTACTGTCACTTATCAATCATATTCGTTCGGATATAAGAGCGAATGCTCGGCACATGACAGAAAGATTGCTGTTCTCAAAAGTGTTCATTGATAGAAGACAGCGAAAGGTGAGCAAACGAACATTCAGTGAGTTGACCCAATAAGTGACATTTGGGATAAGATTGTGCACAAAACGCGATAAATCAGCGTATGTCCGCGCGATTTTCATACGCTTGAAGTGTCAGGATAGAATCGGTCACTGAGCGTAACCGATTTCGTTCCGATTCTTCCAAAGCAATAGACTGCAAAACAATAAACACTAGACAGTCGACCATTTCAAAACTTTGCACTCAAAGAAAGTGAAATCATTTCCGAAGGTTACAGCAGACAAATCGATGATGTGTATTGCGTAAAATGAACTTTTCAGAATTGCTCCGGGAATTTCGCAGATTTGTCGTGTCCACACGAAGATCAGTGGGTTGGTGGTATTGAATACATAGATCATCCACGGCAACCGTAAGTGTTCTGCTCGTCGCAATAAAATTTAAACGCGATAAAATTTCCTCCTATTTCCTCTTCTAACAGTCTACTCGGTCTTAGGCTGACTGCTTTATTTGGAGTGAAGCAGAGAGGTGATCGAGGAAGAGCTATAATATTTCAGACTGATATTACAATGCTGTACTTTCGACGGATTACGTTTCTCACAAGATGTCGGAGTAACGAATGTGGGTCCAGGAGAAGCGATCACTGGAGGTGAAGTGATACGCGATGGTCGTCAAATCAGCTTTGACGTGATTGCAAATGTCAGAAAGGTCATGGATGCCAACACCCATGAGTATGCTCATCTGCTCATATTCTACCATTCATTCATCCACCTAAAACTTTGAAAGTATCAAAATTTGAGAAATGTAAACAAATCAACTCAGTCATAAAAATCTCACAATCAGTGAACATGCTGGTTGTAAAATAGTGTTATGGAATCATTTCGATGACCATTTAATCGAACTTACTTTGCCTTCGACTCTTTCGAAGTCGAAACCGTTGAATGCTCACACTTCAGAACTTTTCAGAATCTCGTACGAAGTAACAGTTCGTCGAATGAACTGTTTACCTGATCCACCTGAACCTGAAGTTCCATGTAGGTCCTTGATCCATTGCGTTGCCTAATTTCTAATTTTCGGCATCACTGATCTCTTCTATTGATCAAGAGCGATTCAAGCAAGTTAGAATGAAATTCAAACGCAAATTCACGGAAACTGTATCAAACTAGGCAATGTTTTATTTGTAAAATTGAAATCTTTCAATAATTCGTATGCATGATGAGAATTTGGCAATAAATGCTAGAGAATTAGCAGAAGAGAACTCATTTTCACTTTACTAGTCGCAAGATGAAAAATGTGTGCGAAATTATATAGTTTCAAAACAAGGACAACCCTAACGGTAAACTAAGCAGTACGTAGCTGAGATATATTAAACAAGTTAATAGATGAACAGATTGATGCCTGCATCAAAAATAATTCATTTGTTCGCTGCATATTTCAGTTGATGCCGGTGTGTCAGCAGAGGTGGTGAAGATATTGACGAAAGCGACAAACGGTGCCAGTTTGGGGGTGGATTCAAACGAGGAAAAAAAGGATCGCTTGAAAGATTTGAATGAAGATAGAGCATTTGCTGTACTGACGCACAAATTCAACGAAAAGAAACACAAAAAGTTGGTGAATGAATATGCTTGATCGCTAGTCTCGCTGTTGAAATTGAGCAATGCCATCCCTTAAAATCTATTTCAAAGCTTTAAGTTGCAATGCATTCAAAAATTTTGCGTTTTAAAATTAGCCCTACAAACATATGTATTGATCAAAGAAAATTTGAAAATTTGAAAATTTGCAGGAATCCCCACGGAGTTGATAAATCAGAATCTGGAAATGCTGAAACAGATACACGACCAAAAGGTGATATCGCAAAAGAAATGCCCGACACCGAGCAAACAGCCGTAAAGAAGGAACTGCCTTCAAGTGCAGCATCTGAAAAGTCGTCAACTCAGGTTGAACCATCTGCTGTAACAAATGAGTCAGCAGGTTCAGTTGAGGCGTTTGCTGTGACAGAAAAGGTTCCGGCTAATGTCGATTCAGCGTTGCATCGACTGACTTCAATGGGAATCGCTCTGCCCGGCACGATACATATTGGCAATATTGGAGATGGACAATCGGCTGAGATCACTGGATTCAAGCAGTCCGCTAGATTCCAACCGCCAAATGCCCCAATGTCCCTCTTCAACGTCGCGATCCGTCCCTCTCAGGGCGCAACCAATCTACCACAACCGAATTTCGGTAGTGGTTTTCCTTTCAACCAACCAGCACAACCTAATTTCTGGCCTCAAAATCAAGCTTTCGGTGGTCAATACGGCGAACAACAACAACAACTTCCTTATCCGAATGAACAATTGCAAGTCCGCCCAGTCTCAGGCGCACCTGAAACTGTTTTGAGAAATGTGCAAAACGAAACGATCCCAGAGATCAACTCGGATAAGAAGAAAGGTATTCGAATATCACCGATACGTAACGATCATACGAATCAGGACAATCGTGAAGCAGTGCAACAACCTGGTCAACTTAGCTCTGCCTTGCCACAGTCACTATTCCAAAGACCACAACCTCCGAATCAACCATTTGCCAACTTCAATCAGTTCTTCGCGCAACAGCCCTTCGCACGTACCACCGTATTTTCCCAGCAATTCCCATTCTTGTCGCCGCAACAACCCGCTTCTTCTCTGCAGCAAAACGCATTCCAAAACGTCCCACCTCAGTATCAGCCCCAGTCGTTCAATGGTGGTGTATTCCCACCTCAACCCTCACAGCCTAACTCTTCACCACTCATCTTCGGCGCACCATTGGCTGGTATCAATCCTGGTTTTGCTCAACCGAATTTCACTCCAACTGCTTCGTTAGCGCGAGCCAATGTGAATGCACAACAAGCAGCTGTGAATCCAGCCCAAGCAACTGCTTTATTAGGCAATAACGGCTCTCCAGCGAATGTTGTCAGTTCTGCAACTCCTCAACCCCAACATCCAACTTTATTCCCAACAATCCCACCACCAACTTTCGCAACTTTGCCCTCATTCGATCAGGTGATGGCTTTGTTCAGACGACAATCAAATGTGACGTTCGCCCCATTACCGACTCTCCCAACTTTACCTCCTATATTTCCTGCATTCCATCTAGGTACGCCCGCACCTCTCCAGCCTATTGTTGCACCCTCAATACCCAACTCAGTATCTACGGCACAAAACGGCTCATCTGATCAACAGACAAAACTACAAAAAAATGCCATCAAGGCTTGAAACTACAGGTACTCATTGTTCTTGTCCTCCAATTGCTGTATTTTCCAGCCTCGGTAAGTGCTCGGTAGCATACAGAGATGATAATGAACAGATGGAGGTTTTGATTGGATGTGATGAGAGGAGGAATTCTTAGATGGGAATGACTGGCTCTTCGCGATAAGTCAAACTTCTCGTTCGATATTTCGATCACTTTCCAGTCGCAATTAGAGCTTCAAACTTTGCTGAAGTTTATGAATTCGTTTTGCCAGCAACGATTGCTCATTGAACGCTATTTTCAGTGTCCGATCAATGTTGGTTTGTTGAGGAAGCAATCGTAATTAAAGCACGACATCATGGTCGTCGCTGATCCGTCGCTTAGACGGTGTGTAAATTCACCGAAAACCTTACGAAATCTTGTTTGTTCTTCCAATGGAATGACTTTACATTATTACTTGTGCATATCTAGATGTTTTGCGGGATTACTTAATTCCGAGTCGATTAATTTATTATTTCACATTGTAGATTATATTCAGTTGCTGAATAATGTATTCGATAAAATCATATCAAACAATTCAGATCATACTTCGAAGAAATTTATGGCTTATTTTATTGATGAGCTGAATCTTGAGATGGCTGAGGTCAGTTTATAGAAGCAGCTGCATCGATAGGAGATTGCACACCGAGTTTTTGTAAATGTTCTGATAGCATTGCGGCTGCATTCCGATGATAGTTTGAAAGTACTTCAAAATACTGAAATACATTCCTTGTGATTGGTGCGGACATAACTGAAGGAAATAAAGGAAATTTGCGAGGTGAATATTTGGAAACCTAAAGAACTCGAGTTCTTTCGATTGATACAGAGCACTCGGAGCAATGTATATGTTTATGCATTCATATATTTACTTTGATTGGTTCATAGAAAAAAATAAATAAAAGATTCAAATGAACCAGTGAATTTAGCAGTTACCTCAAGAATTTCCTTTGAATGACTTTCTTTGTCTTCGGGCAATTTCTCGGGATACGATGCAACTTTTGCGGCTTGAGTGTCGAACTCATGAACACAACGCTCATAAAATTTACCTTTCTCTTCAACCATTTCATTCGTTCTTGCTTGTTTTACCTGAATTTCACTTTATCGAAAATACTTGCTGCAAAAGAAATCACTTGTATAAGACAGTAATCATGATTAGTTAGTTATCACCTTCTAGGGCAGTTTTTGCACTTAAGTTAGTGAAATTATCCTCAATTTGCGCATTGACATGAAAATATCTAATTGGATCTCACTATTGTTGTCAGCTGCCCAAGCAAAAAAAAGATCACTGGCATTTTTAACGGAGTTTCCACATCGTTTTTTTTATAAATCTTCTATTTCATTGCTTCTATTCGACCGTGAATAACTTTGACGTCAAAGGTAAATGGACGTAAGCATCAACGACCCAGGGTACGGGTAGGCGCAAAAAACATTCTGAATGTTCCAGTGAATTAATGAGGCGCCTTGAAGTTACGATCTTCACTCTAATTCACCGGTCACTGATGCGTTATTTCTGAGAGGGGTCACCTCATGTCGTGCTGCGTCCATAATATCTCGCGCTTTCATCAACTTTTTCTGATCTTCCATCATGGACGCTCGATCACCCGCGATGAAACGACGCATTTTCCTGATTGCACGTCGACCTCAAGTTCGCTTGATAAATTTGCGAGCAATAATGGACAAGCGTTTTCCATCGATAAACGCACCGTTTCGTGAATGTTTCAAATGGACAACTTCGCGAAACAATTTCTGCTTCAACGAGTAATAATCGGCCGATAATATCCTCAAAAAACAGATAAGAAGGAATGTTCGCTTAAATTCTGAGTGTTTCGGAAAGATAAGCATAAAGCGACTTAAAAAGGACTTCTAGAGCAAATTACATATGGCGTTTAATGTCTCAATAAATTATTGCCAAAACGAGCCTTTAAGTTGTGTCTCACGATGCATTAGGGCCAATCGTTTAACAATAGCTTCAACTGTCACGGTTGACTCCTAGAACATTGCATATCAGATGTTTTGGTGGATTGATATCGATACGTTTGGGGTGTCTTCAACTTTCTGCAGAGCGTTGGGATTCATTCAAGAAAATCGTGGTATTGGCAATGGGATCTGCACTCCTGTTTTCACTGATCTTCCAATAAATCATTGATCTCATGTTCAAGCATACTATGTTCACAAAACAGGACACACTTCTAGTCCACCCCCACATCTGCTAGAATATTTCAACGGAGTATCACTTCAACATCTTTCAGAGCTTCCACGCGAGAGAGTGTTCCAACGGTGAATACCTTTTTTTCTTCGGGCTGAAACTGGCGAAAAGCTTTAATATTTCTTGCGAATTTCTCGTATGGATCCATTTTCTCAGCACATTCAATCGACCCATCGGCTAGTATTTTTGCGTCGTTCTGGAGTACTGATTCTAAGCTGACGACAGTCTTTTCAACTGCATCTTGATACCTACAAGAAACTGTATCGTTGCGAAAAAAACATACCATCTGTAGTCATTAATAGTGAGTTGAAATAGATCTATCATTTACTTGTTCCTCTCTATTGGACATCCTATAACTTATCATAATGTTCCATTCCACCTGTCGCTTTCAGATATCCGCCAAGGTGTCCCTCAAACCGCACTCAATTCGGAAGTTACCTTCAATAATCATTCATAGCATCAAGATTAGTTCAAAACCTTACTTGTAGTAATTTTCGATTTCAGCTATGAATTCTGGTGCAAGTCGAGTTTGTTCAACTATGCCGAGTCTTTCACCAACCTAAAATTGTGAATTCTTATTCAATTACATAACCAATTCGTCAAAAATTGTAATACTTCTACGTAGAGTTGTCTTCAAAACGGAGATAGAGCTGAAACCTTGAAAAGCATTCGTCCCACAGGCCCCCTTTCCTTCTTTTTCTTATCCTCCTCAGCATTGCCGGCGTCGCTCATCACCTAAATGCACCACCCACGCGCTATGAATTCGTAAAAATAATGTGGACTTTGATAAAGTCCGGTTCTTTGCTCGTTTATAATACATGCAAAGAAAGATACGTGCACTTCATGGAAATGGTATGCAAAAATTGATGATGTTATGAGAGTGAATTGTCGACAAATTATGTGCAATACATATTAATTCACTACTGCCCGCATTCTTTCGCTTTTCTTCGTAAATGAATTCATTTCTAAAATTAGAAATAAATGAGCATATCAGTTGCAAAGATACGCACTTGTCTGCGCTGAAAAGAAAAACGATAGAACAAACATTCGAGTGCGATAGACCGAGTTTATCGAGAAGTGGTTTGCGTGAAATAATTCGTTTTAGTGCTTCATGCTGTCACAAATAGATATCTTCAGTGTGACCGAATATCCAACACGACATGTTTATAAAAACAGAACCGTGAAAGCAATTTTCGTGTCGTCTTCTCGTATACATTCCCTTTTCTGTCGACTTCGAATGCACACTCAGAGGTAATAGCAATGCTTCTCGACAATTCGATAAGTTAACATGCTGAGCATTTCAGCACTTTGTGTTTATCTCTCGTCACAATCAGCACAGACGATAGGGATGGAGATAATTCGAACAGAGACGAGCATTTTTGTCAACTGCTAATGAGAGTGCATTCGAACCGTTTGAGTTATGAAAATGCGACAACAAATTATGATTATGACGGATTGGCCTCTATTTTCAATGTGATATTTAGAAACGGATCCATTGGGAACACCACATTGCTCTTATTTGAGAAACCAATTGGATTCGAAAGAACCATTGACGAAAAGATCCAATTCAAAGAAAGTTGTTTTGCTTACGATTAATGTGGTCTCTTTCTGAAACGGTTCATCGCGCGGTGTTTTGCCCGCAGCTAAGTTTCTCATCGTATTCGAATACTAAACCAACATGTTCATGCATTATCTCTTCAGTGCGATTTGTACTAGTGTTCATTCTTGGAATGTTCATCAAATGTTTCTGTTCCAACGAACACTAACTTTCGTGATTTATTCCTATGTGATAGTTCATCTTCACATACGCATAAGCCTATTTCGAAATTACTGCTAATGCTAAGAAGATTGCTCATCAACTTGCAGTTGCGTTCGGTGTTAATTGCATATTCCCGAACCTTGCTCTGTTTTCGGGTCTGATGATGAAGCTGGAAATAAATCCAGCAAACAGACGACACAACTCATCGAAGTGAGCATAAATAAAGCAGAAAACTGCGATCGATTAATGCACTGAAATGGTGTCGTTGCACTCGAGATGCATCTTCTATGTGAATGCAGATAAACAATAATGCATCGCATGCTCACAAGCTATTGCAATTAAATGACGTCTCTGGTTGGATTCAGCCTGTAATTTCATTATTTCTTTATGGCAACTGCAATTGTTATTTATATGTTCATTCGCTTTCACATTGAGGTGACATACTTCAACCATACTCTGCTATTGATTAGCAGACCTCCTCTGCACCAGTCCTCTTTTCCTTCAAAAATAAACGAATGATTCTTTCCTGTCTATTTCATAAGTTGAACATAGCTATCTATCCAGTTCATGTGAAGAGTTGCACTTTGTGCTGTTTTGATCACATTTAGGGATGCATTGACTACGAGCTAATACAGATTTATTGTCTTTGCAAATCTCATCGAGTTTTGATTGGTCACATACCACACAAACTGTGCATTATCATGTCATGACCTTTATCAATGAACGACGTTCAGGCGAATTCGAAGGTATCGTGCGTGATGTTCACCTCATTATAAAGTCTGACAAGTTTACTAGACTAGCTGTCAGTTCCGGATTACTGATCGCATATCAGACAAATACATAAAGGCTTATGAAGTAGGACAAGTGTCAGTGTCTGTGAAGCCTACATAATGTTGATGCTCCCGAAGGGAGATGAATGCAACTGCGGTTACGCTTTCGATTTTATTTGATGAAGAAGTCAAGTGAAATAAGCGACACAGTCGTATTACATAGTCGTACTGACACAGTCGTAATATTAGTCAAATAAGTGACATGCTCAATGAACGACAATTCTTTTGTAAAGTCGCATACGATTGTGATCAGTATTTCTTCATCGTTCCAACGCTCTCATATTTTCGAAATCCACGAACAATATTCCATTTTTTGGTAGTGCAAATCGAGCTAGCCTTTGGCCTCTACGAAAAAAATTCGACTGAAAACCTTCGATCGAATCTCTGTGAATTAACATCATTAGTAATTTCACCGAAATTCTAGTTTGAGTTTAGTAAACAAAATAAACACCATGATTGCAACTTTTAAGTATTCACTCCCATGCTGCAGTTTTCATAACAAAAAGTATGAACTCAAAAAGTAAGTTATTTAAAACCGAATCTCAGATATTCTTCGACGATAGTTCAAATTCAAATAGTTCAAATCATTTTTGAATGTTTTTGGCTGAACTTCACCGGGTTTTTTTTCGATTATTACAGCAACGAAAGTTGTTCATCATTTTCAAACCGTTGGAAGAACAGATAAGTAGTGCTTTGATTAGGCTGTCATCAGCAAACAGTTGTTGATGTCAGTATTGGTGAAAGCCTCATCAGGATAGTTCAATTAAATATGTCATTGTGCAAAAGTGTCGGGTCGACACACCCTTATGCATTATTCAACGAAATGCAATAATCGTATCTGTTGCATTGTGTGACGAATTAATTTAGTTCAATTTGTGTTCGTTGCGGATGCTTGAACAGATGGTTGCATGAACATTTTACTATGTTGCAATCTGATATCCGAGAGAAGTACTCTCATTCTTCGCGTTCAAATATCTCATTTCAAATGCCTCTTTTATACTTCATTAGATTTTCTCATAAGCCTGTTGCATTCAGTACATTTTTATCTCATCGTCAGCATTTCGCTTCAATACTATCTCTACATCATGAGGTATTTGCATCCGTAATGACCGCTGCATTATTAAAAATCATTTATGGACTGTGAAAACTTACACATTTAATAACCATCAATTTTTTATATAAGACTGTTGTGTTGCTTGACAAGTGCTGACTGATGTGATCAATAAACTGTATATGGTTTCAACTTAAAAACTTTTCAATCTTTGGCGAGGTCAACTTTCACTCACCTGTGCCTGCTCAATGCTCCTCTCTATCCGGAATTCCTACTCCTTTCTCAAAATCGACCAATCTTGTCTTTCGTTGAATTTTTACAGTCAGAGAAGCTGCAAAGCAATTCTTTAGAGGCTTCTGAGGTCCACTTCAAAAATCGATTCTGTAGGAAGCATAACACGAATCTATCTCAGTCTGTCTTGGCTGTTTCTGTTTGTTCGAATAGCGATTATTCGTGATATGACAACAAATTATTCCAATCACTGATATTCGCAGCTTCGATCTGTGTCATTGAGTAGTATTCATATAAACTCATTGCAAGTTGGATAATTGTGATGTGATACGAATACAAAATTCTGATGTGATTCCAGTCTGCCGAATCTATTCATAAGGTTATTTCAACAAGCGATTGCGATGTTGCTTAGATTATATGTACAAAATAATGCTTCATTCTTGCGGTTGATCGGACTCGACACATGTTCTCATAGTATTTCTCACACAGAGTTTGGCTAATGCAATTTATTTTTGGCAAATCTGGGGATGTATTGATGTGATATCTCAATATTGCAACTGCTCCAACTCGTTCGAATGATGGCGATTCGTTAGCTAACACATCGTAGCTGTTCCATCTCAGTGCTTCATCACCACGACTGAATGAAAAGCACATTTGTGTTGTAATTCTTACCACGTATCAACAACATAATCATAATTTTGCCACATTTTCGAGTTGAATACTCAGCTTAGGCCTGTGAATAACTAAATGTTTAGGTAGTTATTGATTTTCTACTGTTAGAGTTGGATTGCGTGAAAATTACTGATGACAGATCTGGATTGTACACCATGAAATTCTTCCAGTCTTCCATTAAGCAAATTCATTGCGAGAATACTATCATGTGGATTAGAGAAGTGAACACTCATAGTCAGATTCTACCACAAAATCTGCACATAAAGAGTTTTTATTCAAAAATGCATGGTCGACGAGGATTCGAAATCAGTGCGAATGTGAAAACATATTTCATCTCTTCAGTAATTGTTTTGAATTTGCATACAATGGTTTTAAATGTTAGCCAAGGAACGCGTTATACGTAACGTAACTTGACCACCATATTGTGGTTCACTTCGCTTATTTCTTCAAATCGCTTTCATATTATGAATGACTGCATACAATTGGGGTACTGCACATTGAAAATGAAAACGAAATGATTATCAAACCAAGTTCACTTATTTGTTCGAAATGTCAACAATCTCGTTTCATTCAGAAGCACATTGTTGAAACCTGTGAGTTGCGGCGGTTGTAATATGAACATGTTTTACTGGCTTGGGAACTACATCAAAAGACGTTGATCTAGTGCGAGATGAAACGAAATAGCTTGTTTGATCGAAAAAAGTCAGAAGATAGCCGTAAGCGCTGCGAAGAAAACTTTCAACGATCACAGATTTCTATGGTAACTATGCAAAGCAATATGTCAACCTCTGACCAGTTCGGGTGGTGATCGAGTATTGCAGTCAATCTATCTATTTCCACATATTCATAATACTCAGCAGTTATGCCACTCATTTCTCATTTTCCTATCCATCTTCATAAATAACAAAACAATGTGATATCTTGAGCTTCCAACAATATTTGTAGCGTTATTTCTTCCTTGAAAATTTATCGATCCTTGAAAATTTATCTTGGAAAAAAATTTATCGATGACTGCATCAAATAATGGAAGAAGGTAGATGAGGATGGATAATTTGGTAGTCATTCATTCGAAGAATTGGAAATGTGATCACAAATTATGTAAATTCGTGCGCATTTTTTCCGGTTGCCGTATTCACAGCATTAGGATAAATCAAGCATTCTAAATGGAAACCTCTCCAAATATGTGATCTTGTCAAGACATGAACAGTAAATTGGGAAAAGCCAATAAAGGCATTGTTCAAACCTATTTCGTTGACGATTTCTGTCCATATTTCAATGCATGCATGTGAGAATTGTTTTGTAATTAGAACACGATCACAATTTCATTTGTTTTCTTTCAAAATTTTCTGTAGTAATTCACTGAATAATAAGGAAAAGAAATTCGATCAGAATTGGACGCAGAGTTCTCAGAAAAATGTAGAGATTTTTGCATTTTATTGACATAGCCAACCAAGAGAGCTCAGGCAAGCGATTGTTCCATTAACATCGCTTTGTAATAGCCTTAATATTAATGTGAAACATTGGAAGCGTTGTGTTTGAGTACGTTGATCGCAGAGACCTACCAGCCGGGTAAGTTACAATAATCGGTTTTAAGAATCATTCACTATGTTCATTTTTGAGCGAAATTTATTGGCAGTTCTCGAACCAAAAGAATTGATTGATCGTATTCTTATTCGTGTATTAAGACGATAAAAGTGTTCGAATACGTATTAATATTTCATAAAGGTCGCATTATCGTCGGATGAAGCGAATTCTAACAAAGAGGAATGATTTTTTATTATTTTTTATTCATCCATTTTGTTTACAATGACTCACTTTTGCGGCAGCGTGATTAATGTTCCGTTTGAATAAACTCGTCCGCAAATTGTAGCCAATTGCAGTTGAACGGTATCGCTGTGCTTATATTTCATCAATTCCTAATTATAAAACAACTTCGATTCTACATTTTTCACTCGGGTGCTGCTCTAGGTTAGTCTCAACGTTTTGCCTGCATCTTATTAACTCGTTTTGTTTATGAGGGAATGATTCTAGATGAATTTATTGACTCAAATTATTGTTTAATTAAAAATTAAACAATAATTTGAGTCAATAAATTGACTCAAATTAGCTTGTTTAATTTTTAGCTCAGCGAGCTTGTTCGATTGCAGTCACAGTGTGCAGTGGGATTTCTAAATGCTGTGTTTGTCCAACGTTTTCTTGTGGAGGGAATGAAATATTTTAGATGAACTTCAATGCTGTGAATAATTAAAATAAACCGTGAAATTGATTGTAAACTATTGAAATGTGCCATAATCGAGCAGGCACTATTTGTTTGCATTTGCGACGGTAATTATTGACGGATTATCTCTGTGCGATTAAATTTCAGCCTGAGCATTCGATGTATTTGCAAAAATATGAAACTCATGTAAATTGTGTCATCAAACGTTGCTGAACTGTGACAGGCGTTAACTCTAATCAAAAGAATTGATCGACACTGACAGTTTTTTTCATCTTGAAAAGATGTTTTCATTTTCAAGCTACATTATAATTCTGATAATGCTTGAAACGGAATCAAACGGTATTATCTAAACTTCTTATGCAGAATGAAGATAATTTTAACTGTTCGAGTTGAATGAATCTAAGTATGCATGTTAATGGTAGCCTAAAGAATCAATGTCATTGAGTTAGACCGCCTTTCATAAAAACATTCAACTTATGAATGGTGTTCGTAGACTTGTCTATCGAACAAATTTCCACCGAACAACACTTTACGTGTTATAACGATATATTTTCATCACCAATTTGTTGCAAATGCCAAACAATGTTCGTAATTGGATATGTTCATTGTAATGTGTCGTAAAGGATACTTACCATTGTGTACGCTATTGTCATAAAATAAAGTAAACTTTCGGATATATTTACCATTCATAAATCTATAATAGATGAATTTATTGCGGTACAACACTATAAAATGCGGTGCGATCTGAGCTTATTTCAGTTCTAAGAAGCAATTATAATGGCAATGTGTGCATGCAAGTTAGAATGTCTGTGCAAAACGGGACAGTGTATTGTACACATTATTGACTTGCCATATATGTTCCATTCCTGAATCATGAGCAATTATATTGTCACAGTGATGCGTTTTTTGAATGAAACGACATCTTTATGACTAAGTAATAATTCATTCGAGCGATGTGTCCTTTCAGTGCAGTCATTAAATAATCGTGAGTGTATGTTTCTCATTTCCTTTAACAGCAAACTGCAAGCAACTCTTTCAGAGATTTTACAATGCTTGACTCAAGCTGCTTCACGTATTATTCAAATTACTTATATGTATGTAAGAATAGTACAAGTGTTAATTTACCACAAGTGGTATTATTGTTATGTTTTGAATGTGGATCGGAGAAACCAGATTCGTCGTGTGTGATAATTGACCTTCTAACAACGTGTTTCATTCAAATTCATTGCTGTTAGTAATGAAATAATGCTTTTGTTGATCGATTGTCAGTTCATATCGCAAAATGTTTAAATATTATTTGGTAATATCATATTGACGAAGTGTTCTTTCGAGGAAGTAATTGTCATTTAGTTAGTACGATATTTATCATATGGTGAACATCGTTACTATGGACCAGCTCTTCCATGAATTTCAAATTCGAGCAAGATGTGCTTGTCCAATTCAGGTGAATGTTGTGATTAAGGATCAATAAAACAGTAACTCTTTGAAGCGGATGACACTTCTTTCATAATAATTTTTAATATCACCACTATGTCACAAACTCGCTATTGAAGGACCGTTTATGCATATTTCAGTTATGAGTTATTAACGGGGATTGTGGTTTGATTGATGAGGCAGAAAAAAGATTTTTCGGCAGGTGCATATCTCCATAACAAATTATCCATCACACAACTTCTTACTTTGTTATTACTGAGGGCAAATCGCTCAGCTCTAATGGCTTGAAACATCAGCTTTCATTTACGATCTATTCGGCAGCAGCCATTCGCTATTGCTTGTTTGTGGAATGTTTAATACGCCGATCGTCATAGATCTATTCGGTTGAAGCAACCTTGTAACGTTATTATTATTTAAAATCGTTGTTTATTGTAGATCTTGAAAGATACTGTTGCTTGTTTCAAACACCTCTGAGCGATCATTGGACGCATGTTCAACAGATCAAGCGTTGAACATGCGTCCGGAAATGTCAAGGAAGGAAATATGTGATATTAATGTTTTTGGTGACAATAAAGAGACACAAACTCGTAATGAGTGGTAACTGCTGCTTGAATAAATGACTTGAAACTATAATATTACGGCATCAGCATTAGCTTTCGTTAACGAGCAAATTGTTTGACACAACCGAATCGAATAGTGATCAATTGCATTGTTTGAGCATTCCTTAGCAAACGTAACATCACGCAACGATCTCACTTCTCATGAAGTGCTTCACAAGTTTTCCTATTATTCAGTAAATTAAAGGGCGGTGAAAGAATACGAAGTATTTTTTTGGATAGTCGCATGTAATCTTAGTAAATGCTCACTACGATGAGGCATGAATACGGTAGTGTTCTCGATCTTGAAACGTTCATTCAGTGCACACATGTACGTGATATTGAGATGAATTTGTGTCTGTCTCAAAAGCATGACTTTATATACTTGCTGCCGCTGCTGCTGCTGCTGCTGCTGCTACATCAGCAGTAGAATACGCTGAAAATGATGGATATTATTCGTTTGTAAAAATGTATAATTTTCAAAAAGCCATACACAATCCTGTATCGATTGCAGTGAGCCTAGTTGAAAGTGTAATTGTAATACGTGCGCACAAACAAACACATGGAACTTCATATAGCATAAAACGTTCGAGCGAACATAAATCATTCTTATAAAGACATGACATATCCATTGATTTTTGTATGTGAACCACATACCTAATTTTGCAATACGCAATAACGTCAATTTTATGATTTGTTTTCTTGCTCTATTTAACTCTCTCTCATACCACACTCGGAAGCTTTCAATAGCATCGGTTTGATAGGGTGAAAATTCTCAGGAAATTTAGCAGCAGGAGTGGATTAAGTTACATACAATAAGTTTGTTCACTTCGCTTTTTTGACTTTCTCAACAATTCTTTCTAAAATAGTATTACTCAAAGTCAATATTTTAGTCGTATTGGTTAGTGGATCACAGCTAACGACAAAATGAATTCTGTTGAGTAATCGATTAAACTTAAATTGCCGTTGATAAAACTCGTCACTATTCTCAACTGGAATACTTTCAAATGCAAAAGCAAAACAGAAATCTCTTGGAATTTGCTATTTGTGATGAAATCACTTTCGTTCGTGTGTTCATTTTCTAACAGATGAGCAGAAATAGCTGCCTCCTCGTTAGTTGAAAAACAGTTTTTAGTGACGTATCTGCTGAGCACAGAAAGTCATTGCAAAATCATGAACAGCTTTTCTCGTGGTATCAGTTGCTTACATCCAAACTTTCTTTGCCTCCAAGGCTGCTGAACCTGAAGAAAACCACTCCCACCAATTGCATGAAGATTTAATATTCGTGTGGAATTAATTCTCTACAGATGCACTCCATTTCATGTTCAATCGCCCACTCGCAACAACCTCTTCTGAGTTTCAGTCATTCCAAATTTGAATCGTTTTGTTCCGTTAATTCCTTCAAAACAACTTTCACTGTCAATAAAAACTCACAAGCGTGATGAACTAATTGATTGATGTTCGCAGTTAATTAACGCCAAATCTTAGACAGCAGGGTTCATACAGAGTGCTCTCTCTATGTTGTATGTTCACGTCTTCGTTAGTTTATCTCTTTCATGTTTCACTTAACCCTCACTGTAACTTGTCGTAAAAAACAGTTTGTAATAGTCGTCAACGTCGAGAAATATTTCTGTTGCATCATTTGTGCATATATGAAGTGCATTTCTTCAATATATGAAACAACTCGATGAATTCACTCGAATAATTCGGTTACTTCAAAACTTTCGAAACTCAACTAGAATATCGGTTCAAACTCGAATGCTCTCTTTTGGTTTCGAATGCAGATGCGATTTCGACTTTGTTGTTTTCATACCCATTAATATAAACGAATTGGCAGAATATATTTATCCGTAACTTTCCATCTTTTTGTTTTCATCGGAATTTCATCGAATCTTTTCTTCGCTAATATAATCAGAGGCCAATAAAAGGTCATCTAAAGCTTCTTTGTAACTGATCGGTGAATGGTTATCTGCAGTTGAAGCGGTCACTATCTGAAGCTGTCGTGCATCTCGAGTTTCGGAATAATTCTCGGAATGCTCTCGCTATTAAGTTACCACTCAAGCGTATATTACTTCAGGAATCATATTTCATTTCATGTCTGTTTATATTGTTCGTTGTCGTTCAAAAGCACGCAACGTTTACTCAAGACAGCCGCATAGCACCTAGCAACAGTATTTACGACATTCATATGCTCATTTCTGTGTTTAACATTCAACTCTTGTTCATCTTTTTGATTATTTTTCTGTTCCACTTCAGACGTATTCATCATTAGTTTTCGCGTTTTTCTTCATTCTCTATCGCCTTCACCTCAAACATGCAATACTTATCATATCACTTTCTTTCTTTCAACAACAAACTTATATAACATTCGTGCCGAGAAATGCTGAACGTTGTCAAGTTATTTGAAAATTGGGTTCACAATCAGCCAATTGAAATGCCTTTTTTGGATTTACAACTGATCACTGACTTTGCGACTATTCATCGCAGTGGTAGCATCCACGAGATTGCTCGGAAGCAATCCGCAAATCATGAATTCAAGAAATGTAATTTTTTGCCGTTCTCAGTTCAGACAATTGATTAAAACTGATTATGGTTGGTTGCACGCTTCAAATCTCTACATCCACGGTTTGTTTAACATTCTTCACAAAGCAAATTCCTCTTTGCAATTACTACAAAAAGTGCACTTTAGCAGCACTCGTCATAATCGGCTGAGCATATGATACTGCGACAATACATTATTGTTTGCTGAAGCATCTTTTGAGAGTCATTTTTTTGCTTTTTACATTCATCGATGGTATCATTCGATAAAAGAGATTATCGGTTGGCACACTACATCTTTTCAGGCAAAAGAGTGGCAAATAAAAAATCTAAGAACAAGTCCACTCATTTTTCTATTATAACCAAAAAAAGCAGCTAAGCTATCATTTTTACAAGTTTAATGCCCCTCTGCAACAGCCACCAATCAGTATCAAAGTCAGCATGGAAATGACCAAAAATCCATTAGTAATGTTTTCTTCCTATAAGGGTGCTGCAAATTTAAAAGCATAGGCGAGATAATCGAGTTGTGCTGAACTTATCTTGTCAGGTTGAAATGCAAAACTAAGCTTCGTTCGTGTCTTAACAATCGTAACAAATGTCTATCGATCAGTGAAGCTAATGAAGAGAAAAACCTTCGAAAAATGAATTGATTGGCAGCAATTGCTCCTCACTGCAGACAGCAACCGATTTTTACCACTTATTATCGCTGATGAAACTATGTTTAATTTGAACGATCATTTAATCAGTATTTCAGTTTATTTACTTTATTTAACATTCTTCATTTAACATATTGTTAATTGTGTTGTGCAATGTCAATACATTTTTTTCGTTTTCTTCGTCCTCTTTTATGGGCATGTTTTATTTGCTGGTGTGCCTCACTCAGTTGAATCAAGTCTTGTCAACCTAACCTAATTATGGCTCGTAACAATTAGGTCGGATATTCAACATCAAGAAGGTTACAACATACAAATGTAATTAATGGCTGTAAATTTCTCTATGTTCTCTGGAAACACTTCTCGTAAATCAAATGAACAATTTGTGACGGTGACTCAAAAGAATTAATTGAACTTCATTTGTTGCAAATGCATTGTATTCTGTTCGTAAAGTTGCTTTATGAGTGTATATAATACGTAAATGACTACGGATAATGAATGAATAAACAGCGATTGTATTTAAATGTGCGAGCGATAAAATTTTGAAATCATAAGTGCAAACCGACAACAGATTTGTTGGGACGGACGTTAATTATTGTGTTTCGGAACGTCGCCCACCACTGACCACAATATAATAATCTTTTACAGCTCTACAGTGATATATTTCACATCACAGTGCGTTTCGTTGATTCGTTCACTCAGTTTGGCTGTAATCTTCTTGTTTATCACTCATGCAATTGAGCGGGCGCTATTGAACGGGTATTCATCCCTACAAACGGTATTTTCTATTCATCTTCGTATCATTCCTCGTCACCTGTTCAATTCCTCATATTCTGACTGTTAAGTCGATTCAACTTCGTCTATCATCGTTGAAAAGTTATGGCTGAAAACTTGATGGATAGCTACAATCCACTGTACGATGTTCATTTACGGCAATACTTTGCATCACCGCATATGCAAAAACACCTCAGGAACCTTGGTCTAGTGAGTACCACTTATGCCATCTTTTCACTTGCTCAATAAATTTGAAAATAGCGAAATATCTAGTCTTTGTGACCGTTATGATCCTTTCGTCATGATATTTCGAAACTTTTGATGGTATGAAATGATTGCAAAACTTAAAAGTACTGATACGTTTCGAATTGCTTTTGTTTTCTCTATCAAATCATTTCGGACCGACTTTTTTCACATTAGCGACCTGATAATTCATGTTGTTTGCAGCTGTGTGATGTTGTTCCAATGTAAACATTCTGATTGATGAACACGAAAAAATGCAGCACTGATGTTCTATAAAGTATCCAAATGATTCATGACGATGTTTGATGATTGATTTTGCAGTTGCAAGGTGACGACAGTGAAGATTATTGCGATGAAAATCAACTGTACGCAAGACACCACATGATGATGGATATGATGCTACGCAATAGAGAAACACAACTTGCAAAGTTGGCTGATATTCAGAAAAAGTTGGACGCTGCTGAAAAAATCGAAATCTGCCGAAAAATTCGAGTGAGTCGTCGGCAGTTTAATTTTAACTTTTTACCATATGTATATTTGAAATTTTAAAGATATTTCTTCATCATCCTCTTCACTGATGAAGCCTACTTGAACAGTTGAATATTTGCAGAGTGGTATTACAAGTCCAGAAACATTCAGACGTGCGAAACCATCTCGAAGTCTGAGTAGAAGTGAGTTGATTTATGTATGCTTAACATTCTTACTAATTACAAACTTCTCAACCTTTTCCGTGCACATTTGATTCCAATCGTCTCTCATGATTCCCTCAATGCTCATTGAAATTTTACTATTTCCATTTCACTATTCATTATTTCATACTTCATCTTAAGATCAAAATCTGACGCAAAATCTATGCAAAATTTTCGATAAGCACTATTGGTTGCATTAAAATCATAACTGTGGAATATATTTTGCAAAAACAGATCTGTAGATATTCAGTTTGAGTGCGGATCATCATCAACTGTAGCAGTGATCTTACTCTGCCTATCATCGGCAAAGTTTAATCTTGAATTTAAGGTCGATTCAGTGCGTTGAACAGGAAGAGAAGATCTTCGACAAGTACTGATGACAAGGATTTGATCAAAAAAATTGAAAGCGACACAGCAGAACCGCAAGA
Organism: Anisakis pegreffii; assembly: GCA_035041965.1. Lineage (NCBI taxonomy): Eukaryota > Metazoa > Nematoda > Chromadorea > Rhabditida > Anisakidae > Anisakis > Anisakis pegreffii. Next base: position 211,888 of record JAPYMA010000378.1, on the reverse strand, counting down.
TGGAGATCCGAACTACGTGTACAATAGACTGTCGGCAAGTGCCGGCAAGTTTCGCTATATGCATAAGGTCCGTTTCCCCATTCACTTCGTTGTGAATGAACGCAGTGTACTTGATGAGCATTCTCACCTGTTCTAATCAAACGTTTGACGTACCATTCGGATGATTCGTTTTACTGAAGTAAATTGTTTCAGTTAGATGACGAAACATTATCAGCGTATATGGAGCAACTGAGGCGGCAGCTGGACAAATTGGAACGTTTTCGAGAAGTGTCATTTGGACCGAATTCAGTGGCGAAGCACCAAACCGAACCACACCTTTCATGGTTCTTCCGACGCAGGTCACTACCCAGTTTGAGCGATTCGGAACAGGCTAACCCACTGCATGAGCCGTTGAGGTACTAACAATGCTAACCGTTAAGTCTTAGCTTCTCCATCGATAGCTCTTCTTGCATTAAGGTTAGCTGACTGACACACTCTTCAAACTCACACTTGCCTCTCATATTGACACTGACATCACGCACCACAGCAGTCACCAACTAACTATATCCGTCTTTGTTCTAATCAGTTGCTGTGAGCATGCGAGCATCACAAATAGAGCGATTTGTACACTGCTTTTGGCAATTGCATGGCATACAGGTTACATCATACCCCTTAAAGCACGACGAAATTTTAATGTAGTTCTCAAATAAAGATCTCGAATAATTGTTATAAAGTGATCCTGATGGGCTTGTGCAGAAAATTGGAAAATCGACGAGCATTTTGAGGGAACGAAATCCTTTTCATTCATCACAACTGACTATGACCTGCATGGAGAACAAAAAAGACATGACGCTCTCAGGAGGGCGAGCATCATCACGCCAATTCGACTACTTCATTGAGTGACATCACGCTTTTATAATGCAAGGAATTAACTCTTTTATAATGCAAGGAAAAAAACCTATTTCAGCGATTTCCATCGCCGCATCATGCGGTTTATTGACTATTAGGAATAACTCAATTAGATTGTGAATGTCTGAGATGAATAGAGATTTCACAGTGGTTTGCTTGCCTCGGAATTGACAATTCCAGAGATGGGCAATAGCGCGCTACTCCGCCATTCCGCTACTGGCGAGCGATAACGCGCCACTGTTATCAAATAACGGCAATTTCTAGCGATAGATTTCGCCACTGTCTTTGGTGAGCGCTTTAGCGAGCTACTTTCTCGCGAAGGTTAGCGCTTCAGCGAACTACTTCCGCTAGCTTTTTGTCTGTAGGTGAATACACATTTTTTCCAACTTTATGGTATATAAATATAGATTTGAAAGTTCGAGCATACGGTACTTTTACTCTTCCGAACGGTTAGAAGTTGAGTATTCAATAATACCTCAATTGTTTGCTATGAATATACCATTAGTATTCCGTCTGCGATCACTAAGCTGTTGACTTCAAATAAGTTGGATGGCAATGCAATGAAATTTGCCTAAATTTTGTTCTCGCTTGAAGAAGTGAATAGATCAGAGTCTGCGTTTAAATATTCCGAGCAGTTGTGAGGAGATGATAGGCTGGGAGAGTAGATTCAAAGCTCTAACGATTCCATTTGCGAACAACAGTTTTGTAGCGTTTAATTTGTAACGTTTGACAGCGAGTTTAGTTTAAGGGAATTAGTTTGGCGCATTCGTTCATTGCTTAATGAAAATTCTAATAATTCTTCCATTGGGAGGTCAACCTGACGTTGAATGATTTTGTGTTCTGTTCAAAGAGTAATATAAAATTCTCGCATTTCTAAGGTATCGAATCCTAATAATGATAATGTGTCCTGGTATTCGGATACGTTACTGAAGTTCCCACATTGCCTCTTCTGGATGAAACGTGTTTATCTCCTTCGAACATTTTTAACGACATTAACGCAGTGTTTATTACCGTATGGAACAGGAAATGCCAAAGAGAAATGGTACATTCTAGGGTGGGCGGGATACGTTCTTTGCTTAGTATGGATAAGGTAATGAAGCTGAACACTCTCAGCGTGAGTGATGCTCTGGCGTTAGCTATACTGAAAACATGATGATGAAATCTCAAACATGACGCCTTGATCTTAGATGAATGAGGAACGGTATGAATGAGCTAATCCTTGGTTTTGGATGTTAAAGGGGTTATTAGGATTGGTCTTATCAATTCTAATCAACTTCTTTTGTTCTGGAGCTAGCGGTAAAAAGTAGTTTGATGATTGTTAGTTTATGAAATCAAGTACAGTTTGTGAAATGTTAGAGCAGCCATCGGCATCCCCCGCCCCGCGGGCCAAAATTGGCCCGCGAGATGAATTTGAGAAAGGGATGAAAAAAGAAAAGAAAAAGGTTTTAAATTATTCAGCTACTACACTGAAGATTTTCGACACAGAATTTCCTAATAAACGACTAACTGTGTCGCTGACACATAGACTTTCTCTTTATTAATGCATATATAATATATTGTGTACGGTGACCCGTTAGTCAGTTACTCGGAAAAATTTCGGCCCGCGGTCAAACCTACTTGCCGATGCCTGTGTTAGAGGAAGTGAGCCCACACATGAGTGGTGCAATCGCAAAATTTGAAAGAAGATTCCTGAGTAGCGAGTAGCGAACAGCGGATTAACTTTGCTCACCAGCGGTTCAGCGATAGCGTTTCGCTACTGTTTTGGCGATAATAGCGATAGTGCATTATTTTCAGCTGACCAAACACTTTTCCAGCGCATCAGCGATAGCGAGCTACCCTTTTTCAGTGGCGTGACCATCACTGGACAATTCTATGTTCTACTCAAAGGTTTATTGGAGCTTTCCAATTTAAGATGGAGCATTTCATAAATTCAGTGATTTACTGTCTGCTGCTGATCTCGTATCTACTCACGACTAACGATTGCTGTTCTTTTTTTTGTCTAATCTTTTTTATGTTTCCTCGCGCTGTGACGCTTGCTTGTCCTTTCAACATTTTGATGAGGTTTTGTCGCAAGGTGATTCCTCATCTCATTTTTGTAGAGTAGTTGCACAAGCTGCTTGTACGATACAATCACTTGCACAAACATTAAATGATGTCATATCGTCGACAATTTCTTCAAATGAGTCCATGTTTCGTGAATGATCAAAAAAGCAGCTGGATCTCATCCCATACGAGGCATCGCAATCGTTCTTACGTTGCCTCGATAGCCACGTTTTAACGATAAAATCGTTGATGATTTTTAGCTTATTACACAGCACGTCAACGGTGGATGCAGTTGAAGACTTGATTCTGACTTTAAAAAATAGTAAAGCGACTGTTTGAAAATCAATATTGTCATACATTCCGAATTCAGTACATCACTGTGTTCCTAAGCACACGCTTTATTGCTTAAAATTCTCGAAGACTTTAGGTGCACATCACGAATCCGCATGAAATTGCTTATAAAAGAACCTCAACTATTCATCGTATCTCAAAATGTTGTTTCAAGCCTACGATTAAGATAATCAGAATTCAGGTGAAATCATGCCATAATATCAAACCAGCTAAACATTTTGGCAATGCTTAGTTAATTGGTACTTCCCAAATCAATTGACCGTGTGTAATAAAGATCAATAATCATAAATAGTGATCTCGACGCAGATCTTTTGATGATATGAGCATTTTATAGGAGTGTGCAGTCTTTGAAGCATCGCAGCAGGCTTGGTAAATCATCATCACCTCGAAAGCTTGACGAGTCTGATAACAGTGCAGATTCATATCCTCGCAAAATGATGCGTCCAAGCAGCATTGAATCACGTCGTTTACCACCAATAACGCGCAATGATAACAGTGGACAATCATCGACTGCATCAAGCACAGCACAAAACTTACCTGCAAGAGCCAGGTACATCATTTGTCGGCACCACTCGGCTACTGGCTGAATATGCCATCGAACGAACTCAATGAACACCATTTCCATCAAATTCAGTTCAAAAAGACCCTTATATGTAATCCTAAAACTGCAACTTTACTATCGACTTCCACAAGCAATGGAGCCTCTCAAAAATGTCATAGATTTGTGTCTAATGTCCTCCCTTGATTGATCACTACCTCGAATAGATCTGACTTTTAAAATTTGGGAAAATAGCACTCTTCTAGGTTTTCGATCAAACTACTAAGTGTGCCAAGAATTCATAGCAGCTCATTCATTGATTTTTCTTTCAGGACGGTTCACCAGAAGCGACGATCAAAGAGTCGTAAGAGTGATGAACCGGTTCGTATGACGAAGGCCAAGCCAAAAGAAGACACAGTGTCGAAGTTGGCATTGATCGGTGTTCCAGCATTAGCGGGTGGTGTAACCGCTGCAGCTTCAGTTGGATTAGCAACCGCAGCTAATTCAGAGACACCAAATCCAGTCATGCCTTCACCTCCTAAATCCATCGAAGAGCCGCAGCAGTCAGCAGAAGACATGGGTTCGGCAGACATCGATGGTTTCAGAGGCAATGAGTCGACCGAGCAAACTGCTAAGGAAGCAACTCTGTTAAGTGTAACTCCACCAGCGACAGAAATAACCGAGAAATATGAAGATGAACTCGATGGAAATCAACAGCAATGCGTCAATATCAATGAAGAGCAGCTCGATGCAGTGGAAGGAAACCCTCCATCAGATGAAGTTAATGATCACATCCTTACTGAATCACCAAATACAACCGAATTCGATCAACTCCGGACTGCTAGCATAGAATCTCGCCCTGAAGAAGTTTTCAGGGACGATGAATCGACTGAAGTAACGCCTGGGGAAGCGGATTTGTTAAGTGTGACTCCACCAGTGACAGAAATAACCGAGAAATATAAAGATGAATCCGACAAAAATCAACAGCAATACGTCAGTAACAATGGTGAACAGTTGGATGCAGTGGAAGGAAACCCTCCACCAAATGTATCCACTGACTACAACCTCATTGAATCACCAAATAAAACTGAATTCGACGAATCTCAGGCTCTTGCCATAGAATCTCGCTCTCAAGAAGCTTTCAGAAGCAATGAGTCAACCGAGGAAACTTCTATGAGAGCAGCTCTGTTAAGTGCGACTCCACCAGCGACAGAAATAACCGAGAAATATGAAGATAAACCAAATGAAAATCAACAGCAATACGTCAGTAACAATGAAGAACAGCTTGATGCGGTGGAAGAGAACCCTCCATCAGATGAAATCAACGATCGCAACCTCAGTGAATCACTAAATAAAACCGAATTCGATCAACCCCAGACTGCCAGCATAGAATCTCGCCCTGAAGAAGTTTTCAGGGGTGATGAATCGACCGAAGTAACGCCTGGGGAAGCAGCTCTGTTAAGTGTGACTCCACCAGTGACAGAAATAACCGAGAAATATGAAGATGAACCCGTCAATATCAACGAAGAACAGTCCGATGCAGTGGAAGGAAACCTTCCACCAGATGTATCCACTGACCACAACCTCATTGAATCATCAAATAAAATTGAATTTGACGAATCTCACGCTGTTGCCATAGAATCTCGCTCTCAAGAAGCTTTCAGAAGCAAAGAGTCAACCGAGGAAACTTCTATGAGAGCAGCTCTGTTAAGTGCGACTCCACCAGCGACAGAAATAACCGAGAAATATGATGATAAACCAAATGAAAATCAACAGCAATGCGTCAGTAACAATGAAGAACAGCTTGATGCGGTGGAAGAGAACCCTCCATCAGATGAAATCAACGATCGCAACCTCAGTGAATCACTAAATAAAACCGAATTCGATCAACCCCAGACTGCCAGCATAGAATCTCGCCCTGAAGAAGTTTTCAGGGGTGATGAATCGACCGAAGTAACGCCTGGGGAAGAAGCTCTGTTAAGTGTGACTCCACCAGTGACAAAAATAATCGAGAAATATGAAGATGAACCCGTCAGTATCAACGAAGAACAGTCCGATGCAGTGGAAGGAAACCTTCCACCAGATGTATCCACTGACCACAACCTCATTGAATCACCAAATAAAGTTGAATTTGACGAATCTCACGCTGTTACCATAGAATCTCGCTCTCAAGAAGCTCTCAGAGATAATGTATCGACCGAGATAAAATCTGAGGAAGCAACTTTGCTAAGTATGACTCCACCAGAGACACAAATAACCGAGAAATATAAAGGTGAACCCGATGAAAATCAACAGCAATACGTTAGTATCAGTGAAGAACAGTTTGATGCATCGGAAGGAAACCCTCCATCAGATGAAATCAACGATCACGACCTCAGTGAATCACCAAATAAAGTCGAATTCGATCAACTCCAGACTGCTGGCACAGAATCTCGCGCTCAAGAGGCTTTCAGAAGCAATGAATTAACCGAGGAAACTTCTAAGGAAGCAAGTGGGACTCCACCATTGACAGAAATAACCGAGAAATATGAAGATGAACCTAACGAAAATCAGCAGCAATACGTCAGTATCAACGAAGAACAGTCCGATGCAGTGCAAGAAAACCCTCCACCAGATGTATCCACTGACCACAACCTCATTGAATCACCAAATAAAATCGACTCAGATCAACCACAGGGTGTCAGCACAGAAACTCATTTTCAAGAAATATCTTCAGAGAATGGTGAGAACAAACGATCCGCAGAAGATGAAGGTGAAGTGTTGATAGAGGAGGAAGCAGCCATTGCTGAAACGTCAAAAGATGACCATCTGGACGAGGAAATTCCTAAGTATGAAACTGCACTGCAGTTAGAGGCGCCTGCACCATCTGATCTTCAGGGATCATTGGAATCACCTATTGTAGAAGGTCAGACACTTGAAGAAGCTGCGAAATCTGTTGAGCTGTCGGAGCCAGATACGGAATCGATTGTCAGACATTCTGTTTCATCACTTGAGAATCAAAACGAAAAACAACTAGAATTGTTAAGTACTGAAAATACTGCATCAGAAGAGGTAATGCAACCGAGCAGTGACAGGTTGAGTGACAAAGCAACTGCATCTGAACAGGACGAAATGACAAAAAAAACACTGCAAGACGATTCAATCATTGAATCTCTTGAACAACAAGATCAACCAACTGAGTTGATTCAGTCACAGTCAGAGGAAATAATGAAACACGAAGTCGTCCCAGTTCAGTCAGCAGCACTCGACTCAACTTTATTCGAGGAATCGGTTGAAAATGATCGAACTGCTGACGATCATATGATGGGTTCGAGGGCTGAGCAGTCAGTTTCAGGGCGTCAACAGGCTGAACCAGATGTCGTTGAGGCAACTATGCAGCAAGTTGAGTCGTCGAAACCATCAGAAATCACAGATGCACGAATAACTGATGCCGTTTCAGTGCAGAATTCCGATCACAAAGAGATCGAAAGAAAGTTGATGAATGAGTTTGAAAATGGGGAAGATCATATACCAGGGGAAGATAATGAGAGTGTAGTAGACGTAAAGACAATAGAATCGCAACAACTGGTATCACCTGCATTATCAACTGTTCACGAATCAGACGGATACGATGAAGCAAACCAAAAAGAAAAGCGAAGATCAGAGGATGACAAATCTACACTAATATTTCCACCTGACGTTCTTTTGATATTGAAGCGAACAAACGATATAGCAGAAGAGGAAGCATTTGTGAATCCCACCAGAGTTCAACAAATTACTGCAAATCCGGAATCGAGCAAAATGGAAACAGGTCCCGATGGAACATCATCGATCGTTGATGGTAAAGACGACACCGTTTCACTTGATAACATTAATCAAGAATCGGGACATAATTTGAATGATGTCGATATGGGGAAATTCGATGACTCTAGCAGTGTGGTCAATGTGGATTCAAATGGTATATCAATTGCCACTCAGGGCATTCTTAACGATGATAGTTCAGGCGTAACAGAGAAACTGGTTGTAGACAACATCGATATCGTTAACGCCAGCGAATCACCGAAGTTAACGGAGTCTGAGTCTACTGAAGAACGTTTCGCAGACGGTTCCAGGAGAGTTGATGAAGTAGCCCATTCGCGTGAAGCAGATACCTTGAATGTAGCACCTTTCGTGGCAGAAGAATCTCCAATTGATGGTGAAAGATTGAATGAATCCATTCTTGAACTCCCACCAACTGTGGAAGGTGCTGTTAGTCAGAGTGAAAATCCACCGGAAGTTCTTCAAGAATCGCAAACTGGACAATTTCTATCAAGTAACGCCTTTATCGAAATGGAGCAGCACAGCATGAAGGAGCAAAGGACGGAGGATGAAGTTTCGTATTTGGAGAATAATAATCAGGAACAAAAAAGCGTTTCTGCGGATGACGCAAATGATTTGATTGGGGACATCGTCCTTCAAAATAAACAACCCACTGCAGAACTCCACGAAACTTCGCTTGAAGACCATAAATCTTCTCCCATTTCAGAAGCATTAATTGACCACACAAACGAACCAACACAAACACTCCAAATCGGAGATGAAAGTCCTACGTTGATTGGGAAACCTTCTGAGGAATGCGAGAAGGTGGATGAATGCAATGAACGGGAATCGAATATCGATGATGCGACTGTGTTACATACAAAACATGTTCAGAGTACAACAGCGAATATTCCTTCAGAATATATCAAATATGAAAGCGATAGAACTGTCGAGAAAAGTGATGTGAATCATTTGGATCAACTGAAGAAAGACCAACCAGAAGACTGCGGGAGCATTATCACAGTTCCTTCAGAAGAAATCATTAATTTGAGGCCAGAAAATGCAATCAATGATGAAGGTGTTGATGAAGTAGCAGAGGATGCAAAGGTTTGTAAGCAGTCGTACAGTGGTGATGCATTCAATGTTTCATTAGAAGGCGCAGCAGAAAATCTAAAAAACTTTATCGATGAAAACGCAAACATTCCAAGTACCGCCAATGACGAACACGATACCATGTCAAATAGCCCAAGTGGAGCTCTTCCGGATAGGGTAAGACCGAAGTCGTTCATTCAAAAGCACATTCCTCTGTTACACTCACTGCGTAATTATTTCGCTGTTTTAACCTTTGCCGTACTAACTATTTCATTTTTCGTTTCTATTAACAAGTCTTCATATTCAGATTTTGCTCTTCTTTTATTGCTTTGCATGGTGGTGTAAATAAACTTTTGACTGTCGTTTTTAATATCGAGACCTGAGTGAAAGAAAATGAATTCTCCATGAATGCTTTCGTAACTAAAAGGCGAGATGCAACCTCAGTGTTATATTCCAGCTCAGTGGTTCTTATAGAGGGGTAAATAACCTCCTGGAGGTAATTTGAGAGTGTCAGGGGGGTGATTGAGGTGGTCAGCCTCTCATCAGCTGTGGGAATTGATTGAGTCCTTTGATGCGGCAAAAATCATTACTGGTTTGGTGCGAGAAGAGCGAGTATTTCTGAATTAATCCGTTATTATTATTTAGTTGCACTAAAAAGTTTTATTAAGTTTTTTAATTAATACAATGGGATTTTTGGTTCGTGAATGTATTTCTTTTTTGAACAAAGCAATTACTCAATTGTGTCACGTGTATCTGGTTTGTGACAAATGTGCATTACGCTGTGGTGGATGTGTTATGGGATACTAGATTGAAAATTGTTGTTTTCATATTTATGAATCAATACTTAGGCATTTTGTTGCTTTCAACTGTTTTCATGGACTGAATTCATGGAAACGGTAAATTCTTGTAGCAGGGGGGGGAGGGGGAGGAGTGGTGGTGACGACCTGCCAGGTCATCGAAGGAGGTAATGGAGCTTCCGATCGTGACAACCACTGCTGTATCTGGTCAAAATTGAACATGTCAAACTCTTAAAATTTAATATCCTCTGAAATGGAGAGTAGCGATTTTTCGCATGGATAAGGAATTCTGTTGACTTGTCAACAATTCAAAACAAATTTGAGTATGATATCACTATTGCATCATCGACGATTTTTGAATTGCATCGCATCATTTAAAATTTCTTTTATGACGATGTTTTCGGGCATTTTGCACAATTTAGGTTTTCCATGGATTCTGAATGCATCATCCGAAGTATGAATCGTTTCGGATCACTTCTCCTGCTGCGACTATTCTATTCAAAATAATAATTGTGTTTCCTGGGAGATTGTTTATGGTTCTGATATGACTTGTTGCGAAAGTCACTGCTTGAACGGATGGATGCCGGATATTGCTTATAATTGCACTGAACAATGACTATAATTTTTTAATGCAATTCGCTTATAAGAACAGAAAGCAGTCAATCACAACTGCTAAGCGCTGGAATGAGTGGTCTTGTACTGCGTGAGATCATTTCGATTTTGAGCTGTTGAGAATACACTTTCGAGTTCTGAATTAGACTGTTTATTTTTATTGATTGTTTTGTTTATACTAACATGTTGCATCAAGTTCATAAAGTGCATGATCGTTCATCACTGATATTATTGTTGATTGATCAATTGCAGTCAGATGGAAACGAGATGAAAAGTGAAGAACAAGCAACTTTGCTGAATTTGTCAGGAAGCGTTGCTGCCACGACGACCGACGAACACTTTCGATGTTAGTTCAGTCAACGATAAGCTGAGTTCAGATTCGTGAGTATCGGTGTGAAAGATTCACCTCTATAAATTCTGATCTTGACAGTGCACTGATGCGAGTCGGAAAAAAAATACTTACAAGGAACTTCAAGCAATACGCTGATTTCGAACATCACTTACTTTGAACTTGTTTAAACCGTTTACTATGGTTACAAATTGGTGATGGTTAAATTGATGGTGAAATTCAAGCAGTCGTTTGCTTGCAATGTCGAAATGCAATGGGTTCACCAGGGATGATCACTATCTGACGCACGTTGTTGCCCTGATGATGTTATCGAATTCATTTGCAGGTGGAGAAGAAGAGGAAATGAACACCGAGACGACTCCATTATTGGATCACTCGAAAGAAGCAGCGCGACACGTGTTGATATAACTGATCACATTCAAGATGGAACCTAGTTTATAGCGTACTTGCATCAGTTCTTCACGCCAAATTCATCCTTTTTCGGTCACACACATTTTGTTGCGATAGTTTCACTATCATGAACTTAAATTTCATTCCTTATATGATATTATTCATCTGTTGAATGTCCAAAATTTCGCCTTTGATATCTTTGCATCATCTATGTATGGGTTTTAACAAATTCATTGATCTATGATAATAATAACATTTATTCGCATCATAATATATGTAGCAAAATTCGGTACAAATGATAACAACATGACAAATATAATGCCTCAATTAATGTTGGGAGGGAGAAAAGATTTAAAAAAAACAGAAAAAGACTGAAGCGGTTCGATCGTATGATAATTGGGTTAGTAAAATGGAAATAAGTAAAATTGTTTATTTGAGTGAAGCAACTTCTTCATTCAATTTTTCTACCTGCGCTTACTAAGTGGTTATCGTGATTTAATAAAGGATATAAATTCAATTCCATCGGGTGGAATATATTGAAGTTTGCAGTTCAGTACTTAGGGCGATTTGAAGAGGGTTGATTTGTTGAAAGTGAAGGTTACGTGCTCTAAGGACTCTGTTCGTGAACGAGATTTTGTAGCGTTGAATTTACAACGCTTGACAACGAGTTTAAGGGAATTATTTTAGCAGGTTCATTCGTTGCTTGAGGATTACTCGAAGAACTCTTCCGTTGGGAAGTCAGCCTTAGATTGAGTGATGTTGTAGCCTGTTCAATGATCAACATAAAATATTCGCACTCAGTACTTTTAGTTGTACGCTTAGTTTTTGGAAAACATATGTCTTCGCTTACGGTTTTTATGTAGACAACAACTTATGGAATGTTTTCATTATTTACAATGGAAGGGTTCACATGATTTGACATTACTTCAACGCATGAACTTAGAGAACGAACTGTGAGTTATTGCGGTTTTTTTGAGGCAACAATTTTTAGTCAATAGCAACATATTCCAGTTGAGCATTGATGCGACCCGCTTGTTGCGTGAGTTCTCTATTAATTCTTGTTGGGCATAATCTCTCCGGCTGCAACTGTGGGGATCATTAGCAAGTTTCTCAGGTTTATTGAAACGTACAAAATTTAAGAACTGATCACGTAGATGTTGGGTTGGGAAGGCCACCTCTAGTGATCTGGACCAACCAGATGCTGCCTCATTGTTCGGATGTCATTTAGACGAGACTGATCCGATTCAAGTTGCTGTTAAAGCGCACGACTTCCGTTGTTGCCAACTGATTCTGCGACCATTTCCGCATCCATTTTTGCACTAGCGGCGGCTATCTGTTCATGCGGCATACCAACGAAAACACGTCGTTTTGGCTTGTTTTGAAGAATTGCCGTGTCATTATGGATGACATGTGCAGTAGCTGGAAAAAGATACGACGATTGGTGCTGTGAGCAGTTGGTTGATATAGCTTCAGCGAGTGGGTTATTACTGATCATGCCTCTATTACAGTTAAATTATTCTATTGCGGTTCTATTCCTATTCTAATCCAAGGAATAGAGTAGAACAGTTCGCAAACGAGGAACGCGCAGGATGGAATGGAACAGAGTCGTTTTTGAGCCCAAAAGAGTAGAATAGAACAGTCATCAAAAAACGCACAGAATAGAATAGAATAGAGCTATTTTGGAGCGAATTAGAACAAAATAGAACAGTTTTCAAAAAGTGGTATAGAGACATCACTAGTTATTAGCAATAATAAGCTAATCAAGTTTTGAGATGATTTGTTGGTTGTGCACAGAAAACATAGGACTTAAAACCATCGGCAATATTGTTAGTTCTGAACGGTGCGAGAGCCTTTGCGAATGCTTTCAAGTCGAAAGGAAAGGTGTTGCTTGGAGCCATCCTTGCTAACTGTTAGGGCGCTAGGTTTGTATACAATAAGTGATAAGTGAATCTGAATATTGTTGATTCTTGATTTGGATTCACATTGTTGATCCTTGAAGAAGGTTAAATAGTGGTAAGTTTTTGATCGTTTATTGTTGATCCTTAGTGGGGACGAACTATTGTTGAAATCGATTAAGGATTAAATAATAGCGATTATAAAACTAATTATGATCGTTCTCTGATGTATCTACTGCAGCTGAGTGCTGATTATCAGCTGATGAGAACAAACAAGTGTCGTCAAGTGTAAACACCACTCACGTCGCATGTTGGTCAAAATCAAATTCCTATTTGTTTTCCTTGGTTTTCAAGCTTCGCTTGTGATAAGCGATTAATTCTGAAATTACCAACAATTCGAATCCTTAATTATTGATGACAGTCAATTAACGTATAATCAATGAATTTCGGGATTCCGATCTAAATTTGAATATGTCAGTTTGAGGATCTCAAATGGATGATAAGGTTTTGTGATAAGTTTGCATTAGTACACGATGCATCTTCAACAGCCATCTTTTCAGCGATTTGTTGAATGCACTTCAACTGGGTCAGCTTTTCAAATTTCTGCATTGTTGAAGTAATGTTGAGAAGGATTTCTCGATATACATTTTGTAAAATTGTTGACTTACAAATCAAATAACTGATTTACTCTTTCATAGTTAACAATCTAGCTATTGTTGTTAAATTTGTAAGAATGCTATCGTATTCATTGTATTTGCTGTCCGCACCTACTGCTTCATTTGTCGCATAAATTTGATATCGTGTAGGTTCCGTTCATTACATTCTTGCTCGATAGCACGTGTTACCGGAACCGGACAAAATGCTCGAAAAAATCGGACAACCCCTTTATACAACCCCGAAAAGGAATACATTTGTAGTATGAGCAGCTAGCTAGCATGAACTAGACCTCAATTCAACAATTCAAAATCATTTCGAAAACATTCACCGACTCATGTGAAAAGATATTTTCATGTATATAGCTATTATAGTGTCACTGCTTAGCTTCAATATCTGAGCCGTAGCACTACAATAAGCGTCACAAAAGCCGTCAGTTCCGAGATAGTTATAAACTATAGTAATCTGAAGGTGTCGAATGAAATGCTGATTTTTCGCAGTCGCTGAAAATGATTCTGCTTTTTGAAAAATTGATTCAAAGTGAGTAGCTAGCATGAATTTGTCAAATTCAGGATATAATCCAAACCAGAAATGATTTATTAATATTCATTAGCTTCAATCGTATGTGGCTTGTATGTGGCTTTGAAGAGCATATAATTCAATCTGACAATATTGCACATATTCGTTTTCTTATCGCATCCCACCATCTTATTAAAATCCAAAAATTTATTTCATCAAAAAATCTCCCTTCGCCATTCACTAATTTCCTGTCATGCAATTAGGTCTATGATGCTTCAAATGATTATGGATGAGCAATCAATCCAATTTTTCTGAAAAAAGGTTCCAATTACATGGCATTGGCAATTGCACTTGTAATTAATTATGCCTCGAACTTCAGCGCAATTTATTTCCTGAAGCGCTCAATTTTGCGAATCATCTTTTAGGATGGGGGCGGGTCGTAGGTTACTTCAGCCTATGAGGACTGAACGAGGTACAGAAGCTGGATGCTTTAAATAGAGCTGACTCTTCTGACAGATGCTCTCTTCTACCACTTCGTCTTCGACACTAATGTCACTATCGTCCGTAAAGTACCACATTGAAAAGCATCTGTTTTTGTTGACCGAACGATTTTAGCTTTTCATTCAGTTTGTTTGCTCAACAGGGTTCATATTTGTTCACATATCGCTAGACGCGATTGATACTGCTCAAGAGAATCGTTGATGTTCATTTTTCGAAACTGTTTCGCATCAAATTCAATCCTTTCTTAGCACTTACTTAAAAATACTACCATATATCAACGAAAGCATTGCGTTTCTTGACATTTACTCACCTGAATAAGCGCTTCATAACTTCTTTCATTCTGCATAAAAGTGCATCTTTCTCATCTGAAACGACTCGAACTTTAAGACGTCGAATAAAGTTCGTGTGCACGGTTGACCATTGAGTAATGCTTTCCATTTCATTTAAGACTTTCAAAAAGCATGCGTTCGTTAAATTGCTTAAATTTGCATCAATTCCAGCTGAAAATATGCATTCATGATTAAGGAACATTCAACCAGAGATATTTTGTATACAATCACTCTCTTAAACACTTTGCCGATGTCACCTTTGACTGCAGGAATCGTCTTGAAAAGCTCGATTGCATCAAGACTTCTTAATTCATGCAAATTCACGGATCAGTGTTTGTAAATTCAATGAACATTGCCTTGCGACAACTGAGATAATATCATCAGAGAACATCAACAGGTGCAATATCAAAAATTCACTACGTTGGAGGATAGTTACCATTTTCGGTTAATGTGAACGTTACAGGCAACGTAGTAAAGCTTTCATGCAGATCTTAGCTTTCGAAAGAGAGATCTTGAACTTCGCTCTTCATGTAAATCCGATACAATGTGGCATTTTCCATCCGAAATCCAGGCAGAGAATACTTTCTTATGTCTAAAATCATGTTGATCTGTGGTTGTTCACCAGGGTATTCGAAAAAGTTCCCATCATAGAATCCGGAATTGGTTTATTGCGTCTTTATTGCGTGTGTTCAAAATTTTCGATGATGTTTAGTTAGCTTTTTTTAGATTTTGTGGACAGACATTCGACTGTCGTAAACGACAGTCGAATGTCTGTCCACAAACATTAATCACTAGTTTGATAGATTGAAAATAGATTCTATCTCTACTTTTGTTTCTTATTGCCGCTTCAGATATACCATAGATGCCGTGTGCCAATTCCGAACAAAATGTTAATGTTTGTTTATTGTTGTTATGATGAATGTACAGTAGGCTACAGCAAAGATTCACTAAATGATAAACTAATGACGACACCTCGAAGGCAGTCATTCGTTTGGAAACAATACGTGTTTTCCCTAATTTGGCACTGCTGGAAGTGTTGAATGCTTCTTAATGAGAATAAATCACTCATTAAAGGTTGCTTCCGATTGAAACGACTCACTGAGGAAGCGATAATGGGTAGTATTTGTGCATGAGCTTCATTTGGATTCGTCATTATCTATTGTCTGAGTAAGAACATAACAGCCGAACAATCATATTAATTTATGCTAACAGAATAACCCAAACATCACTAAAATGACTATTGCATCGATGAAGTAGATTAATTAGTTGTGCGATATGTTAATAAAATACACAACTTGTTGCTTCTCAACTTCTCAACTCCACTCACACAAGTACACCACGCAATATTCAACGCAATCATAAAAAGAACCATTAAATGTATAAGCTTCACTGAACTCTTTGGATTGAGTTGATCTACAAAACAGATCTGAAATTAGAGACTAAAATAATGGAAAAACTTTTTGATCAAATAAGATTATCGACTCAGTAGTAGTATCGACGAGGTGTGGCTACATAGTACTTACTTCACAAAGTGAACATTTTCTGCTAGTAATTACTCAAATATCAGTAAATGACACATGTGATTCCCAAAGGCATCACTTTGTATTTTCTTACGCACCAAGTCGTCAAGTTTTGCATTTTTGTAGCCCTCAAGTGGTCAAATGGATCATTTATCCCTCACAATCAGTTGAATGCAGCGGATTGGGAGAATGCTAAATCTAACATGAAGTACTCCATGATATCCAATATATGTTTTTAACGTTAATTATTTTGCCATAAAAACGTTAATTTAACGTGAAAACTCGTCTCATTGCTCGAAAGTGAGCTGCACTTGCGTACTTATTGCCAATTAAGCTGAACTGATCGCAAAATAAGCAACGATGAATCAACATTGATTCTATATTAGCCTATAATTGTTACAGAAATGGGTGATAAATTTCACGGTGCGCTCTGCTTCTTCGTTTCAACGGTTTGTTTAGAACCTCTCATGCTGCAAGCTCCACCCTCCCTGTTCAGCAGTATCTCTTTAATGAATTGAATGCTCCTCATTAGGTTTCAAGTGGTTACGACCATGACGATCGTACATTGTCTGCCCTAGAGAGTCGATCTTTGAGTGCTTAGAACGTCCATTTGTGGAGATCATGATATGCCATTTCACTCATTTTTGCGCTCATTCTCAAATTCCGAACATATGAACGCGTTATTTCAGATGAAAAAATTAACCCATTCAGTTTTATTGATTTCGTTTCATTCTCAACAACATCTCCGTGTGGAGCCAAACGCAGCATCCCCTGGAAGCATCTTTGAAGTTTTGAATAGCAATTTTTTATGAACTTAGCAACTGCGAAATTGCATCCGATCATTTTTGGCTTGTGATGGAATTGTTGTCTTTTGTGTTTTGATTTCTCCACTTGCTGAGCTATTGTCAATAGAAAGCAGTTCATGATTGAAGGGTCATTATCCTAATGGACATCACTTCATATTTCAGGCCAATTCTTTTAGATCGCCGATTTTGATTGCTGTTCATGAAACTAATGGAACAGAATTCTTATCGTTTACGATCGAGGAGATTTAAATGTAACATTTTTTCTCGAAGAAATATCTTGAGGTTTCACTGCGGACGAAGCGCGTTCGTGTTTTTTGCAGACCTTTGAAGACATTAATGTTTTGCGAAAGTATTATGCACATACTCATCAGAAAAAGTTTTTGTGCTCCGAAGTGTTTATTGATGAAATAATGCAGTTTAGAGATGCACATCAATCATATCATCATCATCATCATCATCATCAGAGACAATATGATCACCGCGGAAACGTACATTCAAACACAATCCAAATCGCAGATAAACATTGATATATGCATAATCTGAGGGATATATCAATGTTCATTTTCATGTTTCAATCCATTCATATCTGTCTTATTTCAGCAGGCAATTTGTTTCAAATGACAAAATCACTATTGAAGATTCTCATTCATTTTTTTCCATTCGTCTGTGTTTACTTCAATAATGCATCCTAAAAACTGATGAACGTAGAAATCATAAGAGAAAACATCTCACAATCAGCTTTCCTCATTTTGTTTTCACATACTTCGTTCTTTCCTTCTTCCATTCACCCTTTTGGAAACAACACAAGAAAAAAATTCCTGATTCTTTCCGATTAATCGTTTCAATGTAAGATGGAGTTTCTCGGTTTAAAAAAAAAAACTACAAACTCATACTATGAATCACTGAACCCGTTATGAGTGATTTGTTAAGTTCCTGAGCTTCTGACCGACTTATACCATTTATTCCAGCTGAATATCTGATCAAACGGTTAATGCCAAGAGCGTTACGAACTGTTTTAGAGATGATTGTAGGATATCACTCGATGAAAGCGAATTTTACTGAGCAATTGTAACGGAATATTTCAAAAAAGAAATCACTCGGAGCCTTATTTAGAAGCAAAAAATGGCTAGCGAACCCAAAAGAATATAAGATTAAAAGGTAATTTCAACGACAACGTCTTCTAGTACACACATTATAAAATAGATTTTCGGTCACTGCAACACGTCATCACTTAACGGTTAGTCATACATGCAAATTGCATGTCACATCCAAATTTCATTTCACAAACCAAATTTTTGCAAATAGAATTCAATGGATTGATTACCACTGCAGCAATAATAACAAGTTTCAACTGATTCTGTGAACGTATTTGGCTTCCGAGAGCAATTACCCATTCTGATTATCATACCATTGTATATCATCGTGCTCGTTAAGTACTTAACAAAACTGATAAGTTCTTTTTGTCGACTCTCTTTCTCAATTCAACGCTCATCTTAAATTAAAAATATTGAAATTCGATTGGTTCACGAATGCAACAGTTAAATAATTGGTCATTTGATGCACAATTCGATGTGATCCGCAGAATTGTTCTTTCTCATAACAGCTGTTAGTTACTGTCATTAGGCGAACAGTAATCATGCACCATTTGTTGAACGCGTCTCCTAATGAATAGCTTGTACGCTGTGAATATGGTAAGTTATTCGTGCGATTGTACACGATCTAGAAAAGTTTCGCATTGCTTTGTGAAAAAAAGCGTAATTACTGCAAAAGATTTTAAACACTCAATAGGGCACAGATGATATTGCGTTATTTTCATTCTTGAACGGTAATGTTCCTCGGATTGTAATATAGTTATATTGCATCAATTTACCGTTACCGTCTTGGATAGATAATTATCGTTGAGACGCATCAATCATACATCTAACTATTATGTGTTCATTTCACACATCGCTCAATCGTCTTTGGCGTCGAACTAACTAAATATTCTTTAATGTTTCATGTTTCAAGAAGATATTACGATTCCGCTTTTCAAGATGATGGTCTTGCATCTAATCGCATCCATCCTTCTCAGTGTTGGTGAGTTAAATCCTAAATTTCAACGAATTCTTCACTTGTCACCTCGTGGTTCAAATGCATCATGAAAATGCGAGGATTGTGCTCGCAAATTTCAGAACGGAAGTTCTCGATGATCGAAATTCACTGATTTTTGGTATGCTACTGCCCATGAAATTGTTTGCATCCGCTTAAAGGAACCTCATTTCTTGAATTCTTTTCGCAAAATTGCATTCACCTAATTGCACATTCCAGCGGATGATCTACTGAGACAGATAATTCTGTCTGCAATCGTGAGAACAATCCTAATAACTGCATGACATGAAATTGTCGTATTTAATTGCAGAAGATCTCGTGAAGCTGGAAAATTCTCGAACAACATTAATTGGTTGCTTGATTTGAACAATAATAATCATCACTCGAAGCAATCATAATGATCAAACATTCGCATAATTTCAGTGCTCTTTGCATCCTGTCCAATTCAAGCAAATCCCGTGCTTGCACTTGACCGTTATCCAATGTGGGTTTATGATGATGATGGATTGAACTCCGGCACTCAGTTGATGCGCCCGAAGAAATGGACAAGGCTCGAGCCAAGCATCCGATTTGGTGGAGTGGTCAATCCCTATCTCTTCTGATCAGCTGAATATTCGCTTTCAGTTATGCACTCCAAACTACTCGTTCCACACTCACATTACTCTTTGTTTCTTCATCCATTTGCATCTTCTGAATGTTATCAAACCTGGATACTAGTTTCAATAAATCTTGTTGGTGTTTAATACTCTCATTACATCATTTACAAAATGATCACGTTCGACAACAATGCACACAGTTCTCAATTGCTCATCCTGCTGAATTCCTTCTTGCTCTGCGACTGAGAGCCTGGTGCGGGTAAACTAATCCTAGGATTATCCTTTTTCAAGCACACTCATTCCCTCTTGACTACAAACCTAATTTGACACATCCTTGTTTGCACTGCAAACGTGGTTTTACTCATCGGTTCATTTCATGTTCGCTTTCACAAACAGTCGCAGCTGGTGCGAGAAGCCGGCATAAATAGGTGATGGCAGATGAGAAAAAATTCAAATAAATAAATTTGAAATGATCTTGCAACGGGACGACAGTGTACTGGCGTAGCGCTAGGCTCTGAGGATCTGATGTGCTCAGAGGGTGTGCGCTCGATTCCGGGTCAGTGCAGAACCTTCGATGAAATGCGATACCGCTGTTAAAGAAATAAAAAATACACAAATGAATACGGAAATAAAGAGAGAAGCTGAAGAAGGCTCAGTTTGGACACAAACACTCCTGTGAGCTTTGCATTCCTCAGCGCAGTTTTCAGCTTCTTCGCATTCCTCCTACATAATTCCGGTTCATTTGTTTAATCGTTGATGCCGTCCTGTCCTGAAACATATTTATCATGCCGAAAAGTCACTTGCAACAGTTGCTCTGATAGAGATAAATTCTTTCTGATCATCACTACCATATCTCTCTTCAACAGAATGGCTTTCGTAAGCCACAAAATGAGTCAGTCATTGAACAGTGTGCCCTACATAATCAACCCGAAATGCTATGATCCAAATTTTTTGGAATAATTTCCCTAAACAGCAACAAGTTTAATATGATGTACCGAATGCAATTGTGTACTCAAATGGGGTTGCAGAGGGCGAATCACCCCATCCTCCCTAGAGGTCGGAAGAAAAAGGTAGGAAGAGAAAAAAAAACATGGAAAAACATTTTTTGTTGGACCAGAACATTTTGTGCTCCATCCTCCCTGAAAAATCCTGTCTATGCCATTGACTGAGGGTTATTGATCCTTTAGATGTTCGATGACAATTAGCATAAAATGAACGGACAAAAGTCCATATTATAGCTCTAATTGAACATTTAATCGATGAGGAAAGCATCAAGGAATAGCCGAAGCATTCACTTGTTTGCTGAAAGGCACACGACATTTGATCTAAAATGTTCCAAGCTTCTTTCCGAGCAACTCCACAAAGCATGAGCACTTCAAAAATAGTTCGGACATGAATACATCATCAGATATAAACAGAATCGTAGCCGAACTCTGACTCGTTAGCATCACTGACATTGGTACATCACTCAGTTTCGAGAAAACTTTCCTGGACGAACAAAAATCGAACTCGTACGGTAATTGGTAAGTTGTGGGTTCGATTACTGTCTGCAGTAGAAAGTCTTGCCCGAAACCGCGAGTGTAGCAAAAGTTCAAACAACAAAGTCCCACAACATGAATCTTTTATGTATTCTTGGACCAATATCGACCACCGTGTTGTTTGATTTTACATGATTGGTCTACTTGGCATGAACTGAAACAATTTACAACATAAAAATGGATGATCATAAAGGGACTTTGAAGAGATCTCCAAAAACATCTGCTCTTGTATATTCTACGTTCAATCAGAACTGCGGCATCATGCAATGTGAATATTGTGAGCAAGGCATCAGTAAGAAGCAATGTACTGCACAGCTAGTCACGAACGCAAACACCGAGTCATGAAAACAATACAAACACTGTTCAGGCTGGAGTGATGCGGCCAATATTTCCTCAATTAACAGATCATGAAACAAGCAACGAACGGATGATGTTACAATATCCTTTAAAGCAGTGTTCCTCAACACAGTGTGCATGCACCCTTTGGGAGCGCGAGATGGCATGCCGGGGGCTGAGGGGGGAAGAGAGGGTGGGGTGAGAGGGGGTGCGAGAATGGGTGCGATGAGATGGGGTGAGTGAGGGGTGCGAAATAAGGTTTTATTTATTTTTTACATCGTAAAGTAGGCCAGGACGGAGCTCAACGGTTACGTGTGTGTAAAGTAGGCGAGGATAGTCTTTAAAGTATATATTTTTGAAAAGGCTAGAACGTATTTTATTGGTATACATTTATCTGCACTACAAATACTTACAGTAGTGGACGAGAGATGCAGAGCGGGTGTTGTTAGGGGCGCGAAGACATTTAAGTGTTGTTTTAGGAGATGCGAGGACAATTTAGGACTTTTCAAAGGGCTTGAAGTGGAAAAGAAGGTTGAGAACCAGTGCCGTAATTGAATGCATTCAATTCAAACAAGCACTGAACTTTTTTATATCCATTTTTCGCTATGCAATTTTCATCGCTTCAATTCGTCAGTCAGACGTGAACATCCATGGAAAGTTGTTGAGATTAGACTACCGTTGTAATGCAGGAAGAATTACGACTGATTACCGGAAATCGAATGACGTATCACTCAATCGATGGAATGTAATTCGAAACCATGAAAGATTCTAATGGATGACACTTAGCGTTCGAAGGGAGATATCCCACAGTAGTTGAATGAGAGAACGCAGAATAGTTATCATCCAATGAAACACACAAATGAGATTCTGAAATAATGAGATTCTTATGCTGGACATGATAAACAGTGTTGGATGTTGCAGTAAGCATTGCATCTTCATATATCACAGAAACAGTACAGATGTTTCGTTCAAGTGTTAAGAGATCATGACAACATGCTCATTTCAGTAGCATCAATGATAGAAACAGAAGCGAATGTCACGTTTCGAACACCTTGCTTATCGTAGATGACTGTATGTGACTCTTTTGCTTCTTCGTTTCAGTGGAACAGGGACTCGTTCATGCTAAGAATCACGCGGGTCGTCATTAGGACAGCTTGTGGTGTGTGCGGTGACTTTCCAGATGGGAACTGTTAGAATGTTTATTACGATATTTTTCGTTCCAAATTTGTGTTTGCTGCCTTAACATACGATATTGTTCACTTAATCATTCTTCTGATTCAAGATAGATGCTTTAAGAAAACTGATCACTAACAATCAACATATACACGAAAGGTTCATCTAAAACGTTTCACAGCAGTTTCGTTCCTCAAGAGCCACGAGAGAGCGGACAATAGTTGAAATGCTCAACATTTTTCAGTTATTAACTCAAAATAGTATCACATTCAAATGAATTGAATCTAGCAATCAAATAACCGATAAATGAATGATAGGATAAAACTTCTGCAACTAACAAAAATTATGTAAAGTAACAATAGTTGACATGCTCAACATTCGACTGTTGTTACTTTACGCATTAATATGCAATATATAAAATGCAATCAATACACCATCATCACGTTTTACTTCTTCAGATAAACTGATTTATATATTCAATCACAACACGGAAGGTAACTTATAGTTTTTGGCGACTCACATATTATTATCCGTATGTGTTGTTCTATCAGAAACATACACGAGTCGAATATTTGAATATTGCTGCTTAAGGTGATCACGCAAAAATTATCAATTTATTAACTTGAACCGCCAACCTTCTAGTATATTTTCTTATGTAACGCAACATACGAACGGGAATTGATGACCTATATTTAGATGGTTAGTGCGCATTTTTCGAATGTTCCAGGTAAATGAGACACTCGAATACAAAGCGCGAACTGGACGGGAATTTGAAAAAGTTTATGGCATGGAGAGGAGTTATGATGGAGCGGTGAATTTCTGAGTTTAGCGTTGTAGAATAGACAAATTCTGATGATTTATGATGATTGTTCTTGTGAACATCTTACAATTAAAGCAGTGGTTCTCAGGGGGTGAAATTGCTCATTTTGAGTAATTTGGGGGTCTCGTGGAAGGTAACGGAGGGGGTCGGGAAA
This sequence comes from Anisakis pegreffii, assembly GCA_035041965.1. Taxonomy (NCBI): domain Eukaryota; kingdom Metazoa; phylum Nematoda; class Chromadorea; order Rhabditida; family Anisakidae; genus Anisakis; species Anisakis pegreffii. Next base: position 188,122 of record JAPYMA010000378.1, on the reverse strand, counting down.
TTAGCATTTCGAGAAGCTGATATGTTATAACGAAAATAAATTCGAACGCTCTATACAGTGAAAATGAGATGTGTCGGTGGATATACAACTAATAGTTTGATATGGAATTTATTATTAAGCACAGTGGAAACGTTAATATGATTCAACAATACAGTAACTCTGACAATATAATCTTTCAATCATACAGTATAGTCGGCAGTAACAACTAAAGGACCTACTTAGGCCCATACAACAATTATCTCTTCACAGAATATATTTCGATTAATACAATTAATATGAATTCCGGAATATTGCTTCTGACGGCTTCAATATAATTTCAATATGATCACTGAGTGACACGCTGACGAACTGAATTGACTGCTTGACTGATTAACTGACCGACCGACCGACCACGTTCCTTCGCGCTCTGTCTTTAAGTACCCATTCTTGACTTCCGACCTGTAATAGATTTTCTCACAATATTTTGTTGCTGCTTAGGATTTGTCTGTGGGAATCTTTTGCCATTGAGATTTGACTTGAAGATATCAATCGTTCTGTTTGGGTTATATCTGAAATTCTTCAGATTTATATTTTATGTTTTGAGAATGATATTCGATGTTGTCACATCTTTGAGTTATATCTGAAATTCCTTAGATTTCATATTTTATATTTTGAGAATATTAATCGACTTGGTTACAATACTTCGAATTTATTTTCATCTCATCGATGAATTTTTTAGTTATCGGGGATCGATTGAGTGAAACCAATATGTGATGTTGTTTTGCTATGATGGAACGTTATTGTGATGGTGAATTTTTCACTTGGATATCTAAACGCGACTTGCTCATGAAACGCTTGTCTTTAGGCCTGAACAAAAGTCAGTTTCAAGAAGTCACAAATATCTCGTAAAGTGCTTTAATCTATTGGCTGACATCGTCGATCATGAGCAATAAGATTTGATTGAGCTCTTTAGTACGACAGAAAAGATCATTGTTTTGGTGAAGAACGATCGAATATTTCTGAATTTGACGATATCGATTTTTAATTTCAATTTTTACAATTTCATGTGTCCCTTATGAATGTTTTTCAACCGGTATAATACCTCTTCATTATGTTAATGACTGAAATGCTTGAAAAGTAGAGTGGGAATTTCAGACTTTATACACCTGTGCATCTCAAAACGCTCGATAGTGCGAATTTATTTTCATCCCCCGATGAATTTTTACTCATTCATTAACCATCATTTTGACGAAATGATCGCTTTTCCGTTCATCTCGAAGATAATTCCTCAAGTGTTTATTACATCTTCCTTCTTCATGAATTATTGAACTTGTGGTTAAATTTCATTTTTTAATCGCTGAAGAATGCTTTTTTCATTGCTTTTCGTTTTTGATGGCCGAAGTTCATATTATTTTTGCAGTGGATAAATAAAGTTCTGAAAATACTTGTTTCATTCCAGAAAATTAATTTCTTTCATGCCACTGAGCAAATTCCTTACCGATTTTCCTTTTCTTCCCGATGTTATACGTGGAAATTGTAAGTTTTTGGGTCAGAAGGGGGGGGCGGGGTAACGGCAGCATCCAGATCATCAAAATGGGTAATGGAGCATTCGAGCGTGAGAACCACTGTTTTACAGACTTCATTTGTTCTTGTTTTTTTTATTAATACTGGGTTGCAGTCCATGTCCGGAACTAGCTTGCATTGCTCGTGTCTTCGTTGTTTCGTTGGAGTGGGCAAGAAGTGTGGTGGTGGGCGAACATGGTAATGCTCTTCTTTCCGTACAGTGTTAAGCTGTTGATAAGTCCGTATAAAATCTCAAGTCAGGACTGTTCAGATGCCCAAGACTTCCCCATTCCATGGTTCTCACCATCAATTAATAAAAGAGGTACCTGATGGTGAGAACTCGGCTCACATATACGTGAATATCGAACCACAGACTTTGCCCAGCATTTATTGATGAAGTAGGCAAAGAACGATGCAAGCATCCTCACGTGTATGAATTCATACCGATGGATCACCTTGTTGAACACTGATAAGCATATGGAAAATTCAATCAAAGAAATTTCCTTCTGTTCCTGAAGAGTCTGTTTCATTATCAACGAACTTCTTTTATTCCTGAAGAACCCTTCCGCACTGAGACAAACCCTGCGACTCCCGTGGAAATCCTACTACTCCAACGAAATCTCTGCTGCTTCTGGAGAGCCTTCTCTTTCCTCATTCCCTCAACGAATCCTCGTCTATCTGGGTGATGGTTTTTTGAGAGTGAAAGAGGCTCTTCGATATAAAGAAAGCTTTTCCAGGAAACTGTTTACTGCCCTGGAATCCCTGTCTAGTGCGAGGGTCCCCTCCGACATTCGATGAACCCTCACCTCACGTGTAAAACAAGGAATAAGTAAGTTAGTAACCTCGGAAGAGATGAAGGTGAACGAACCGGAAATGGGGACATTGATCAACCGAAAAATATACTAGAACAAAATAACTGAACTAATAAACTCTCGAATATTAACGGAAATCATCTTGCTTAAGAGCGATTTTACACACAATCGTCATAGTTATACTACTTCCTGTGTCCGTATAAACGACAATTCGCTACACGACAAGTGCTGCTCGGACAATTTGCACCTTGAAAGTATAATGCGTACCACCTCATCATTGAGTAGTATGGTGCTTTTTGTCGGAGTTAGACTTGTCATAGATGCATTTGTCGGTGAGCCGTATAAATATGGAATAAGTGATTGTCAGATACTTATCGTTAGTGTGATGTGTTGCAATAGCACTTGTTCGGGTAGCGTTTTTAATTGTTTGGCTGTAGATAGGTTTGTTAGGAATGGTAACTTCTGGTTGAGATTTTCATTGATGACGAATCAGCAGAACTGCTGCTCGCTAAGGTCGGTCATAATTTCGTTGTAATTCAGTGACTCGCGAAATTTTCGTTTTTTTAGTTTGAATTCATCTTGCGATGAAAAGTGATGTTATGTACACAGTGCCGAACAACGTCATTATGTTGATAGAATTGGTAAAGACAGTTTTTGTTTCGAACATACTTGAATGATTATTGCATTTGTTTGTTGTATGCTTTGTATTAATGAAATCAATTTGTCACAGAGCTGATGTATGACTGAATGCTCTTTAAGTCTATTGTTTATATTCATTTCGCGGAGAATTGCTTCCGAAGGGCATCGAATGTAAGTGATGTGAGCAATAGTCAGAATATGGTACTTTTTATTACATTATTGTGTCGAAGGCACTATCATTTGTTTCCTGTATTGATTTGATGTTATTGCATTTCTGAAGTGTAATTTGTGATTCATAAAGTCAGACAGAATTTGTGTTTATGATCGTCATTTTGAAGTCGTGTGTTTATTTTTTGCAGCAAGCAATAATCGACTCGAGGAGCGCATACTGGATGCAGTCATTTGTCGTCATTCGTCGCTTACTGTCATTGTTCATTCGAGAATTGATTGAAGCTGTTGATTTGATCGGACATAGATTTAGTTATTCTCTTCGATTTTATTACACATTGTTCAGTTTACCGTTTTCGTCTTTTTGTCAAATGTCTACTTGCAACCCAGATAATTTTTTGGCGTTTGTATGATGCAGTAAGGCAGTAACTTATAATGTTCTGTGGAATAGACGAAGGTTTTCAAGCCCCAGCCCTTCCCCCTCCCCTCCTCTCCGTAGATTTTCTTTTAAGATAGGACTGTTCTCCAACCCTGTGTGCATCACAGGGTTGGAGAAAAGTTTCGTCTTTCACGAAAAAACAGCACTCTAATTTACAGTCTGTTATCACCTTTCACATAAATATTGATCCTTGTAATTTTCGTCGAAATCCGAAACGAATGCTCACAAAAATTGGTTCGCTATGATGAATCTGTTTTGGTTTCTAGCAGTTAACTTTGCTCCAGTTCTTTCAAGTGCAATTAATTTGCATAATTTGGTTTGATTTTCAAGTGCAAAGATTTTGTTAGTGACCAGTCTGGTATGAAATTTTCTGGAAAACTCATTCAGTTCTTCTGAAATATTTTTAAAATTTTAAATCATGTTGGTTCGTTTTAAACGTGCAAATATCGTGATAAAAATTGATTGTTAATTGTGAATATCATGGATTCATGTCCCTGTAAAGGTGCATCTCGCGTTGAGAACATACTCAAATGCGACGACGTCGTTCAGTATATGCACATTCACGTTTACGAATGTGTCATTCGAATCAAGTTAAAACCAACTTTCAGTATAAAAATTTCTTGACACACCTACACGTGACGTGTCTGCAGAAGCATCCCACAAACCGAGCACTGCAAGTATGTTTCGCATTTTATTGATGAAATTTTCAAATGTCTATTATATATATATCCTCCTCCTCGGACTTCCGAATGCGAAAAACGTTTCGTAATTTCAACAACATTCAAATCTTTGCTCTCCCCATTGCATGATGTGTGCCGCGGAGAGTTTGCCGGTTGCGAGGAGATATTTTTCAATGGAGATATTCAGAAAGATATAAGAGAATAGAGTTTGCTGTTGATAGCGACATATGTTTATTGTTTTCACTTGTTGAAATTATTCCACTGCCCACTGTATCTAAACATGATGGTTTCAGAAACACAAGGAACGGTGTAAGGATAGCGGTCGAAGATTCGAATCTGTGAAGTGTTGAGAATAAAATTAGTTTGCGGTTTTGCATTCATTGAAGTGATCTAATTGCTGAATCGATGGCTTTCGCAACGCAATCCGTGAGTCATGTCTCGTGAATTCTATTTTCAATTTATTACCACAAGAAATTTAATGCAATTTGCTGTTGTTAATAATGATTAGTATTGATCGATATCGTGTTGGATTATTCAATCAGTATTCTACCTTTCATCTTCTTCCCCATGTCAGCATTCCTTAAAATATGAACGTTTGTGTCGTGGATTTGTAAAATATAAGTCATACTCAGTCCATATTTTGTTGTTTTTTTGCACTACTAAAATGTTTTGTCTTGTGGTGATATGTAGTGCAAGGGCGTAAAAGTACAATTATCAGCGTGAGAACGTGCAAAAAAGCAGCATTTCTGGGCTGAAAACTCTCTCAGGGAATAGTAGCGAAACTTACTCATTTCCAGTGTGTTGAGGTTGACATTGATTGAAAACAATGCGCACATATGTTTGTATGTAGAAATGTTTGCGAATAAATGAAGGTTTCGAAATGCTGGTAAGCTTTCCCTTGCCTTCTTCGTTCGCTGCCAAACACAGTTGTAAATGATTCATCGCGTTTGATTACAGTTTGATGCATTATTTCAGATTCTCATCAGCATTTCAAACAAAAATATTTGCTACCTCTTAGGCGTTGCACGCTAAATGGCTGTGTTTATTGTGCATCACGCACTTAATCATTTCTTTACGTCAGTACAGATACATACGTCTGCAAGAACATTTCATGTACACAGTCGTAGACCAGTAAAAATATTTGTGCCATTTTGTATCGTCTTAAGACATTTTCAATGTGAATTTTTCTCATTTTCACGTTTAGATCTGGAAAGAACCTTAGCAAGACTTAAAGATCGGAACGATGTCGATTTTTTCGATCCTAATATCAAATTTTTTCTTTTAATCATCTTCAAATATCGTCGCAGAATTAAATCCTACTGTAGTTTCATCTAATGATCACATTTTTCGAATGATCAGCCGGGTGATCTCACTCCTTTGCAAATTCGTCTGGTAATTATCTTGAATTCTGCTGATGAAATTCTGAAGGGAATTAACATTCCTCACACAATTCAAGCGAAATATGCCGAAGAAAATAGCAATAAAATTCGATGATTGCTATCAGTTTGTGTGGTGGAAATGAACATAATTGAAGCATCATAAAGTGATACATCGTACGAGTTTAAGTGTTCATTATGGCAGGGAGAATGTATTTTTATTACTGTTATCGTCATTGTTACTTTTACTTGTCATATTAATGTGATTGTTTTTGCTGTCATTGTCATCAATTTTGTTGGAGCTATCCTTATTATCATTATCGTTATCTTTACTGTTCTTATTATCTTTTTTCCAGTATTGTAAAATAATCACTGTCAATAGTGAAGCGAACAATTTCTGTGAAGCGACATTTGAATAAATCCCCTCAAATGATCCTGATATCAACGTCTGTGTCACTGTTTTGTTAAGAATGCAAATGATACATTCCATTCAGCTCTTTATCATATTGTGATCAAAAAACTGTAAGCAAATGATTATTTTTTATTATCTCTATGACGCACAGTCTTTATAATTGACATCATTTCAGTCAGTTATTATCAAACAAATGAAGCAATCATTGATTGAGATTGTTTTTTGATGCGTTCACCGACTTACTTACTCGTTGTGTTTGTTCATGTGCCACAGTTTAGTCCTATCGTCAAAATGTATCAGCTTTGGAATGTTTGATGTGGTGTTGATGCTTCAACCAGAAGCTGACGTTGCCCTTTGATTATCTCATCAAATCGATCGAGTTTAAGATCGGTTTTAAGTTGTTCTTTCCATATCAGTTGCTTTCTACCTCTTGATTGTTTCCAGTTCCGAGACGGTCTATGCAGAAGCGATAGTTTGGCTATTTTGCTGTCACCACACCTCAAAATATGCCCAACCAGCTTCAACCTGTTTTCTTACGCTCTTTCAGATGGTTTTTTTATGTGACTGATGTTGCTTCTTTAGCACTTCAGTGACGGCTGCATATATTTTATCATTTCCTTTCTTATCTCTCCAAGTATATTCCAAAATTCACGTACAAATTTTTTGTCAGTTATTATCAAACAAATGAAACAATCATTGATTGAGATTGTCGTTTTTCGATGCGTTCACCGACTTTCTTCCTGCACAGTGCCACTAAGGCGATGTCCAATTTGTTATTCGACGCTTTTGTGCGGGTGCAAGTAAAGTGCGGATGCATCATAATCGGGAATGCGGTTGTTCGATACACTTTTAATTTAATTTCACTCTTAATCGTGGTTAACCGTAAGCATTTCCGCAACTGATTTCTTTAAAAAATTCGTTCCATTAATTACCAAGAAAAATCTTGTGTTCTTATTCGGGTAGTGAATGGGTCATATTGGTATCATCTATTGATCGTGATTTTGAGAGATTGCTGCCTATTCGTGAATAATTGAAATAAAGTGTTCCTGATTTCGTGAGCGATTCTGAGGTTTCATGAAATTCTGGCTTGGAAAAGATGCTCTTGCTCACAGTTTCATCTGTCTATGCGACTCCTCATCGCTGAATTTGGCTTCACGATAGTATTGATAGTGATTCATAATGTTTGCTGATATGTAGCGGTCTCCAGCATCTATTTGTTGTTAGTTTTATCGATGGGTGTATCAAAGAAAAGGATGATTGATAACGCACTACTCATCGAAAGGTCTATCGTTCATATCTTGTGATGTAATCTCGTGTCGTTTTTAAATACACATTAACGATGATCAAACGATAACGATTTCACAGTATGACGAAATCTAATGATATGCTTATCAGAATCAAATGTGTTTTCAATATCAAATTATCAACATTCAGTCTCCTGTTCCACTCTTTTCCTACATTGCTCCTTCATGTTTCTCTCATCACCGCTTTTTTACTCACAATCAGTCAAATTGGTTTCCATGATTCCTTTCAATTTATTCGTTTATTAATAAATTTTCGCGACTGTGAATCGTTCATTTAATAATCATAATCGGAGTGATAACTAACCACTCAGAATCACCGAACAGATTGCGAACTTCGAGAAAATAATGTGAGAAATTTACCAAAATATTGCAGGGGTTAGTTTATCGTGGAAGTTTTACGACATAGTTTCTGTATTGGACGTATTCTATATTTAAATTAGTAATCTGACGTGAGTGTGAACTGGGAGGGATTGAATATTTGATTTTCACTTTAGTGGTAGCATTCGATTGACGTGTTATGTCAATAGTTGGCTATTGAATTACCTTACCTCAACTTGGACCTCTTACAAAAACTCGAATAATAATAACTGTATCAGTGAATCGATCACTCCTTGAATGCTTTCTCGGGATGTTATTTGTCATTGATATAAATTAAATTGTTTGCAAATGAATCGATGCGTTTTGTGTTGAGTGTTCGAAGTGTTAATGCAGAAGTGAGAATTAATGGGCTGAAGTTGAGGAATGTCGTCGCCATCGTTTGATTCATACCAACCACCACCATTACCACAACCTGACTATTCACTCGGCCAAGCCACTGGTGAACGGTTCAATCAACGTCAGAATTTATCATCGAAGAAAGAAAGTGATAGCGTTGACAACGGTAATGACACTAACGATGAAGCAACAGATCTAGTGAACGCAACTGAAGAAGAATCACAAACAAGGCTGCCAACACGTCGAAATTTCCTTGCGCAGTCAGCCTTGCAACCGTCCAATTATGGTGCTGCTATGACAGCGTTTTATGCTGAAAGGTTATTTGAAAACAAATCAGATCAAACTGTGGATAACGATGAAGACTACGAAGAAATACCGAATTTATCAGCTTCAAGAAAGTTCACGGGTAATGGCAGTGTCACTAGAGAAAGGATAAGAAGAAACATTCTACAGGTATTTCAATAATGCTATCGGTTTTTTGATGGCTTTGTAGACAGATTCGCTTAGTCTGTGTGCAGCTGAGTAGTACTAATATATGGCTTGTTATTATTCAAGTAATCTCAATGAAATTCCGTATATCATTTGTTGAGCAGACCAGTCAGCGTTACGTGTCGATTAGTCTGCTTACTGCTAATTTGAAAAGGTGCCCCACTTGATTTCACTTCAGCGATGTCTTCTCGCAAAATCAACCTTTTCCCGTTATTGTTCTATCTCTTTACACATCCAAACCTTTACCATTTTCTCAGTTCTTCGAAATTGTCAAAAAAGTTCCAGTATAATCTATGCTGAAAATGTGATTTTGAGCAAAGTTCAAATGATCTAAAGAAACTCTCCTTTAATTGATGACTGTTTATGAAAGAAATGCAAATTGTAAGTGACCGCCGTATGCACTGTAAATGCAAACGTGTCATATGCTACCCATATGCATGTTTCTGTTTTTTGCATTTTATTATCATTGTATATTCAAAATTGTCTTTGCTTGTTAGTGGTTGTTTTATGTGAAAATTTCACTGATTAGACCGTAATTATTGATTGATTGAAATCAACTATGCGATTTCCTTGTTTACGAACTCCTACACTGTCACTATCGTTATTACCACAAGAAGCTTCGAAGGTAATCAAGCCTTATAACTTCATCTCTTATCTAATATATTCATTGGCATACGTGCTCTCTTACCTTTCACATCTTACCCTCACTCATTTGAAGGAAGCAATCGTATGTGATGCTAAATGGTTATGACGGTTGAATTCAGTGATGTTTTGACGATCATTTTTTTAGAACTCTCTAAATTACAAATAAAAATGACATTTGTATTTTCATCGGTAATGTCTTTTACCTTATTCTCAGTTATCACTTCTCCAAACATTTTTCGACAAACACAAGTAGCGGTGAGTTGTAAATGAAATGAATTCTGAAATTGGTATTTATTGTTAGATATTTTTAACTGGCCTGTCAGTGTGTTTGATCCATTGATGACTTACTGAAAGCTTGTTCTCGTAGTGCTCAAAAAATGTGGGTGCCAGAGGAATATAGGGAATCATTTGCGATTTCCGAATTTCACGTGATTTTTTAATGGCCTGAGTTTAACCTTAATATTATTACGAATATCAAGACTAGGTTTTCACTGGTCATGCACCAGTATTGTCGAACAACGATGTGAAATAGATAGAGAAAGCTTGCTCAACCAATTGTCTAATTTACTAGATCGCATTCTGCAACATAATTGTGTTACGGGCTAAGAACTGGAACAGTCTTAGCAACCATCGTTAGTATACTGTAGCAAGTGGAACGCTAGGCAGTAATAATGAACAGATAATATGGCTACACCAACAAACGTAGTATTCAAACGATACATACTTTGTATATCGTACATTCAAAATCCCTTTACAGCTTAACGCTTGAAGACTAGTAGCATTGCAGATATGAGGGTGAGAAACGTGAGATTAGTGTAGAGAAATTGTGTGTGAGTATCTATTGAACTAGAATAAGATAGGTCGTTTCACATTTTATTTATTTTGCTGATCAAGCTGAAAAAAAAAAGAGGACGGTACATTGTTCATCTAAATCGCTGAATGCTACATTATGGTCTGAAATTCATACGTCTTTTACGAGGAATGCTGCGCAATTGTAATTTGTTCCGTAGAGTGGTCAGTCCATTTTGAGGTGTTGATTATTACTTTTTTCCAGTATTCACTTGATCAGATGTAATTCGATGAATTAGTAACTGCAGTGCTCCACTGAATGTGAATAGACAATAATATTTGTCGGAATAGAGATGTTTCCTTTGTGCAACTTTTCGGAGGGAATATTTCTTAAGAAGAACTTCATCGAAGCTAGTCTCGAGGATCTGTTCAAACAGTTCATTGATTGTTTGAATTGTTTGGTCCAGATCAATAGTGAACTTGGATAGCTCATCATTGAGTCGAGCTTATGATCCCCTAGGATCAGCTCACCATTCGTCCAAATGTCTTAGCCATTTTGTTATGTTATTGATGTCGGTGATTCGAGTGTTGAATACGAGAGTCATTGAAACGAATAAGCAAACCAACAATTTGTTCATTTGGCTGATAGGAGTATTCTTCAGTTTTTGTGGTATTCTCTGAATGTGAATTTTGGGTTGCGTTGAATTTTTGAATATTTCTCTCTGTTTGCATGCCTTTGTCTGTCTTCTGAAAATATCCATTCTCTAATAAACACTCCAAAAAATGTTATCATTTCCCTGTTGCCATCACCAAATTTTCATCATAACAGCTTCTTTTCACGTGAAAAGAATTTGTTTATATGTATTCAATTTGAGAAAAATTATCAATGATGTTGATGTTTTATACGGTTTCGTAATGCAAAGTTTGATTGATTTTTCATTCTGATTTGATTAAAGATGAAATGAGTAGATGACGGGATTCGGAAAAAAGAACAAATGTTTTTGGATCGATACTAGAAAACGATCCATTCAACTTCACTCGGTGTCTCTAAAATGAAATTCCATTGCTATAGGTCCAGAAATGTTATTGTTAATGAAGTGAATATAATGTTCATTGAAAAGGCAAATATTAACGATAGTTGAATGCTAAAATTTTGGAGTTGCAACCCGGTTTTGGTTGCAAGAACTAGAAGTTTGGGATCATGTTCAAGCACAAAAATCTTTTATGTTCCGTTCGGTAATTTCGATCTAAAACGATGCTCATATTCAAAAATTTTCAGAAAACAGAAAGATTGCATGTCTTAGAAAGACAACTACTACTCTAAACGACTCTCATTCTTTGGTGCATTACATCTGTATTTGATTCCTCGATGCTGAATGTACGATATGGGTATTGATCTACTTGAATTACCTCACTGTACAAAATGTGAATCAAAACAGTTTGCTAAAGTGATTATTAGACCTTATGGGTTGCATAATACCTCTTAATGACGGCGTTTGTTTACTCAGTTCTCCAATGCATTCCAGTGTTATACTGACAACAAGCATAAGCCTCTATATGTGCATACAAATTCAATTCTATACATTATCAGCTCAAATAGTGATTACGAACTTTTTGATAATGATTACGAACTCACTTCAATTTGATCATATCATTCATAGAAGAGAGTGCAAAAAAATGATGAGAAAATCGCAATGAGAAGGTGGAATGATTTCTTTTTCAACATTCGAAAATTCATCTGAATGTTCAACTGGTCCTAACGTAATTCTGCATCATCATTCGAAATAACGTAAGCTCACAGTGACCATTACTCATCGAATAGTACCGTATCTTTCTTGCTGCGGTACATTCTTCTTTTTACGACACATCAATGTGAGATTAACGTGGTTGTGGTGTTGTTGTAGTACTGTGCATCAAATTGTTCATCTCTTAGCGGTGCTATCCTTAAAAAAAACGTTCGCATATTATTTGTGCCGTCAATATCTCTTTACTTTCATAAATTTTATTTCGTTCATGAATATATTATAGCAAACGTCCGACCATTCCCTCAAACATTCATCAAATGCGCTCCAATCCAAAACGTTTCCAATAATGAATTGTGCATTCTTTTGAATTGATATTATGCAAGATATCTTTTCTTTGTCCTTACGATAAATTATCCCTGCTTGGAAAGATACCAGGTAATTTTGAAGCTGGTGCTGAAGCTTTCAAAAGCAGGTGAAGTAATGACTAAGCGGGGTTTGTTCTTGCTAAATGTTCATCATGGTTCATTCAAAATTCAGTCGAATAAATTTGAAGCAGTCTTTCTCGTTGGTGTGATAAGTGAGCACGTTCGCATTTGGATCATAAGTTGAGAATTGTTGATTACTGAAAGAATGTAATAGTAATAATTTGATGGAAGAACAAAATCGAAAGAGGGATAAATGAATGTTGTTGCACGATATAATGATTAGTTATTTTAAGAGTAATGGATCGGAATGAGGTGATAAATAAAAGAATCATGGTTGATGACTAGTGAATGAGTGATGAATAGTAGTGCATCGTGCAATGATAATACATGCATTTCATGGAACTGGTATACGCACATCTGTATATATATATGCATTCATTGATGTTTGTGCAATAATCATCTACAACTACCAACTATAATAACTAATAGAAAACGTCGTTCACGTTTGCCATTGTAATGCTTTTATTGAAGAACTATTATCGGTAGGTATATTGTGCGTTGGTCGATGTTGTATTCAATGTGCTATAGCAAAGGTGAAGAGATATAGTCAGTGTATCTATCGCCTGGTGTCTTCATTCACCGTCCTTTAGCAACGAACACTTCTTCGGTTCGTGAGAACGAACAAATCTTTATTCGTTTCTCATTTCCAGTCGTTTGCATTCATAAACATTCCAACTTATTTCTGATCTAATTCATCCATTCATCGATTTTTCTGTTCAGCAGTGTTGTTCGTCTGAGCATTGTTTCGACCTCTTTTTATTGTCGTAATGCTGAAGTTCACAAGGGTTAGCGTTTTTCATTTGAATCGTTTTATTCGCCCCAAAGTTACTTATTGTTCAGTTGAGTGTTTTCGTCGTTAACCGATTTATGCAAATATGAGTTTCGCTAGGGAATACTTCATGTCCGGGTTGTGCTTCGATTAATTTGATGCACTGATACCTTTAATAATTCGATCAAATTGTTTCTGACGTGTGGCTTAACAAAATGTAAACTCAGTTGGATTTGCTGACATACGATATAATGCACTTCAACACTTACTTTGTATGCTGAGGCTCAATTCATTAAATCTTATTCTATTGTTTATGAACTAATTGAACCAGAGTTTGCTTCATCTGTTCCTGGTTCTATTGATCGCAGTGATCTGCTCTTTCTTGTTATCGAAATTTGCTGTGAGAGATGTCATTTTTTCATGTCTTAGAATCTGTCTGAAATCAGTGTGCTGTGAACATTAAAATTCCATTCATTCAAGCAGGCATTAATCGGAAGAATATTTGAGTGCTTCCACTCAAGAACAATATACTCTTCCTATAATTAATAAGTATTTTGAGAGGTGTTATTCTTCGAAACTTTCGTATTTATAGGCATCAATGAGATTCTCCGAAGAACTTTTTGTAACTTCGAATTGTAAGTGAATAAATGTTTGTTGAGAACGTGGTGCATGTTCATGAATCTTGAAATTTGGATAAGTCACTCAAATTCACGGAACAACGTGTTGATTCAATTATATCGTTGGGATGATGATTGCATATTGAAACACATTCTGTGCATATGTTCGTGTATGAATAGGCATAAATGGTGTCTAAGTAGTTGTGTTGGATGAATTATTGAATCCTCCATTATTTCAAAAATGAACGAAATGGAAGTGCCTCTTGGACACGTAGATCATAATTACCATTAATTCGCTGTTGGATAACGCCCCAGCTCACGATCAGTTGATCTGTATAGTGCAAACTATTACACTTATCGATTGTGAACAAATGCCTACTGATGCTCCATCTGAACTTGTAGTAAAATTCCCAAAAAAACAGAGTTCTCTGTGGTCATTGTGGTTAGGTGGACCGTAATTCGATCTCTATAGTGAGTTCTATTTGGAGAGAATTAGCATTCAGTGTTCAACAAACATGCAAGTACAGCAAATCTGACGAAATTCATATCATCTGCTCGTTCTTCAAATAATCATTTTATTCACTCGAAAAAGAGGAGAGCTTACAACTTCAGAACGACAATGTCGGAGGTCAATACAAAGGAACATTTGATTAATCACCCTCAGTTATATGATACCTTATTGAGGTTCACAAAGTTTGCATATTGATTTCCTTGTGTTTCAGAAGCTCGACCCAGAAAAGTTATACACTCGTCATGAACGTATAGGTCGAGGTGCGTTTGGTGAAGTATATAAAGGAGTCGACACTGAAACAGGACAGGTCAGCTGCATTTGAAGAATTTCGTCATTGACGTTCTGAAATTATTGTCAGCTTCTCACAGTTTCATTTAAGATATTTTACGATTAATGAAAATTTTCTTCACATTCTTCATCATTCTCTGTTTATTTTCAATTCATCAATTCAGAATTCTAAACAGTAAATTAATTTTAGATTGTCGCTATAAAAATAATTGATCTCGAGCAAGCTGAAGATGAAATTGAGGACATACAGCAAGAGATTATGGTACTCAGCCAGTGTGATTCTCCATACGTTACCAAATATTTTGGATCTTATCTGAAGGTAATGAGTTGTTGAGTGTGGATCAGTCGATTGAATTGCTTTCTGTATCGTTCATTCAACCCATATTTCACTCGTCAGTATTCCCAGTCGTCTCTTGTACATTTCCTCTTGTAACAGACGTCCAGCCGCGATTCACATTTGCGTTGTTTCCTCATCGAACCTTACATAAACTTTTCAGAAAATCGATTTCGATTCTATAACGATATTCTCTGTCTATATTCTTGCTGATTAAATCGATATTTTGCGTTGTGTTCATCATTTTATGTAGAGAAAATTCCCTGAATTCAGAATTATAAGTTTTTTTTTTTCAGTTGTTAACAATAACTAGATTGTGTTGTTATCCTACTGAAATGTTCATTTCGGTTCGAAATTTCCTACAGTTTCGTACAAAATGAGCACTAACACCAGTTCTGTTGACGTTCACAGAGTACATGAAATTAGTTAGGAATCTGCTTTGTCATTCCTATAAAATGTATTTATTGTGATTGTATGCGACGAGTCAGATAAAAAAAATGCTATGATTGAGAATTCGGGAATGCGAAACAAATGACGAACGTAATTCTATTAATAAAATATCTGATTCGATTAGTAACTGAAAGAAAACGAATATTATTTATTAATGAATGTTCATGAACTGGTAAAGCATCTTTTGTTGATACTTAATCCATTCTTCGCTCATCTTTCAGTTGAATAATTCCTTTCTAAAATTATAGGAAATTAATAGTTAATCGATAAATCCGAAGAGCGCAGTTCGATACATCTTATTTCTTACATTCTCAAAGTAAACATTTGTTCTCGGTTACGAAGCTGACTGTCACTTTCATTGTTTTCAAATGTCCATTGATAGACATTACCGAACTGAACTTAGGTATTTCATTGATATCATCGATTGGAATTGTTGAAAATTTCAGACGGGAAAGCGCAATTTCACGCTGACCTTGCGAGCACCTAATTGAATTAGAATCTCGGTGTGAAATGCATTTCCATGTGAAGTGAAAAATCGCGGAACAGCCCACGATGAGTGGGCGATTACATATTCGAGCTGAATTCTTGCTTTCGAAGTCATATGTACCGACTAAGTTGAGTGTGTTTTCAGGGCTCTAAGCTATGGGTTATAATGGAATATCTTGGTGGTGGATCAGCATTGGATCTGAGGAAAAGTGGTAAATTAGAAGAAGCGCATATTGCGGTTATAGTGCGAGAAATCTTGAAAGGACTCGAGTATTTGCATTCAGAACGAAAAATACATCGTGATATTAAAGGTTTGTTGTGCTAACATCTGTACTGATTTATTTGACAGGGAGCTGTGCTCGTTGAAGTGTAATCTGCTCAGCAATATGTGCATAATCAGTCGGACTCGTAATCGATATTTTGACAATTTCATCTCTCAGTTTCAAGTTGTATCGTTAGTCGTTTCAAATGTTAGCTTTGAATGAATCTCACCAATCATTTTATCTGATCGATCTATATTTCCGAATACTGTTTGCATCTAACAATGATGATTTATGAGTGTGAAGTATTAACTACAACGAGATCATCGGCGTCGAGCAGAAGGGCATGAGAAATATTGCGCTGCATTTTGTGTTATCTCAACAAACTTTTTTATTAGAGGATTCTTTTACTGAAATATTCTTGCGCAACAATTGCACAAAAATCGTATTATGTGTTCGCTACGGTAATCTATATTCGCTCTTGAAACTACTTCAGAAAATTGTTTCAACGAATGATCCATTTCTTGGCATTGCTTCCTCCAATAATGACTTATCCAATGCATTAAAACTGTCTCTGGAGTGTTGTTCTATTCACTGAATCTCATCTAAAACTGTTCGCAATATATTCAGTGTATTTAGTATTTCATCCATTTGTAATATCTGTCGTTGTTTTTGCATGATTTTGAAAAACTGCTCGTTATCTGCATGAAATTGAATGATGCGCAGCTGTTAATTGTTTCATTGCTATGAGCGTCTCGATTAACTCTGAACCAGATCACCGAAACGAACGTTCACTGACTAGTTAGGAATAATCGCTTGACGAAAATTTTCGGTCATTATGAAAGAATGAATGAAACGAATCGATTTTTATTGGTGCCTTTTTCAACGCCTTCGTATATTTGGCATGGGAGTTTTGTCACGTGTTTGATAGGATGAATCGAAGATTAATTTTATCAAATTCGAAACATTTGTTCCATCATTGGTTTTGAATTTGATAATTTTAAACCTTTTTTTCCTTATTTATTTGAATGCAGCAAACAATATGATTATTGTTTCATATGAATGTGTTCATATGCATATTCGTTTGTATTGTCTACAGCAGCGAATGTATTACTGAGTAACGACGCGGATGTAAAAATAGCTGATTTTGGTGTAGCAACTCAGCTGACTACAATGAACAGACGTGCGGAAACATTCGTTGGTACACCATATTGGATGGCACCTGAGCTTATCGATCAAGATCGATATGATGCGAAGGTTTTATTTCACAATTGATACAAACGTGTACTTATGTTTAATTATTAGCATCATTCCTGCTGTCGAATCTGTCCACTTGCAAAGTTGATTCGCAGACAAATAACTGACCTTCAATTGAAGTGTGAAATGGATTGTGATTCCTCTTTTTAAACACGATTGTTGTTTGCAAACGATTACGAGATCTTAATGAAACAATTTGTTTTGGACTGCGATGGTTTATGGTAAGCGACCTCGGCCACTTTCCATGATCTATTATTTTTGAATCGAGGGTTTGAGTGAATGAGTAGATGCTGACCTAGAAATTAGCTTATGTCCGAACTTCAAAGGATATTTTCTATTACACATGATGAATATTGCTTGTGGCTTCATGAGTTCTGATATGACACGTTTTGCTTCGCAAATATCTGTTTGTGTTTGTTCGTTAATCACAACGCATTTGTTGGTTAACTGCTGTATGTGCGTTGATTTTGAACAGCCCTTTTGTGCGCATTTCAGACTTTGTTCGTGAAATCTTGCCTGTGTTGTCTTTGTTTCTGTGTGATGCGCATTGATTTATTAAAATTTGATAGCAATATTGCCGGATTTACCACTAATCTGTAGCAGTGTTATCCATTCACTTGTTTGCAACATAATTCAAACGCTTTTCTGCGTTCTTCTACGAGTATTTTCCTCCTTTCAAATGTCCTTCGATTATCATCGTTTATTATCATCGTTTGTCATTCCGGTTACTTCCCTTCCAACTGATTCTATTTCGAGTCTGAACATTCATACCTTCATTTATCTCTTCAGAAGAAAGGTTAATCATTGTTGACTCATTATTTACGCCATTCTCTATTACATGCTATCCATCAGCCAGTCATTTTCTCGCAATAGTGCTGGTTGGTATATCTGTCTGTACAAGTGGGCAGTGGTTGTGTTCGCTTGAATTTGTAACAGCATTCAATAAAGGTTCAGCTTAGCTGCTTACAGTTCAGGTGATATGCGATCGTATCACAGCATATACATACCTTCGTTCATGCAGTCGACAAATACTCTCGTTGAAATGCTTAACTCCTCTCTGTTTTCTTGTGAAATTGTTCTGTGTGCATTGCAGCAGCAAACGTGTTGTTATCGGAACATGGCGATGTTAAAGTTGCTGATTTTGGCGTGGCTGGTCAGTTGACCGAAACCGTTAAGAAACGAATCACTTTCGTTGGAACACCTTTCTGGATGGCACCTGAAGTGATTAAACAAGCTTCATACGACTTCAAGGTTGTTCATTGTCCTCTTTCCTTGCTTACGCCAGTCTAGCTTAAGCTTCAGCTTACGTCACCGTACACTCAGTCTGTGGTTTATTTTTGTTAAGCTGCTTTTGGACATTAGGGGAATATCGTTCTTTTTTCATAAACGAGAGAGGATGGAGCGCTTCATATATTTGGTGTTTGTTGTTCGTTGTTCTTCGAATAGTTAGATATAGTTTTAATTTGCTGCAGTCGACTTACTGTTAAATTCTTTTGCTTGCAGCGAAGACAGCATTCGTTTCTTCATTTTTCCCTTCAATAACATCGAATATTGTCGGTTTTATGACTGAATCTAGCATATTCATTTATTCATATTGCATACACATAGAATGATTTTCTCAGTTCAACGTTTCATATCACGTTGCTTACAAAGTATGCAATCGAATGAGCGGAAAGCTGTTCTTGATCACTTGCTTGCCAACTAATTGAGAAAGCTGTTGTTGAATGGAAAGATCATCGGAATGTGGACGAGGTCAGGGGGATCATTGAAGACTCTTTTGATACTTTACTCGGATCCCGTTCAAGATACCTCCAGCAGTCATTGGCTTGCTGTGCAATTTTCCCACACGGTTCCCATTTACTGACACTCATGTAATCGATGTTGAGTTCAGGCATTTAACTTTCGAGGAATATATACTCATCTGCAAACTAACAGTTTTTTTTTTTGGATGATAGCTGATCATTTGTAATTGATATCGATTTTAGGCTGACATATGGAGTTTGGGTATAACAGCAATCGAATTAGCAAACGGAGAACCACCTCATTCGGATTTGCATCCGATGCGTGTTCTCTTCCTGATCCCCAAGAATCCATCACCTCAACTCACCGGATCACAATGGACCAAAACATTCAAAGAGTTTGTCGAGCTTTGTCTCAACAAGGATCCCGAAAATGTGAGTAGTTATCAAGCGAAGTGTTTCATCGGTTAACTTAACTTGGATCGACTGCATGTTTATGTCTAAGAAGTAGTCGAATGTGAAAACTTTCAGAGACCAACTGCAAAAGAACTGCTGAAGCATCCCTTTGTGCGACGTGCAAAGAAGAACAGCATATTGATTGAGCTAATTGAAAGAAGTGCCGAATATAAAGCACGATTGGGACCGAGCTCGGATTCTGATCAGGACGATGATATTGATTCCATCCACGGGTATTGTCATCTCATTCTAGAATCGCTGCGCTGTGATCTTGTCCTGCTCCATTAATATCGCAGACCGTTGATGTTCGATCATTTTAGCCCCAACGATTGGGAGTTCTCAACAGTTCGTGCTCCGCAAAAAGCGGCGGTGAAAGAAAGCGATGATCAAGATACGGTACGAGTGCGCTTGAATAACGGCACTCGTGCGCCAGTTGTGCCGTCCAATGCGAGAATGCGTGATTCAAGTCCGGATGGACGTGAATCGAGTCCTGACGGTACAATCGTTGGTCGAAATAACGGTGATCCGGTGAGATTCATTCATGTGATGCCATATAATGCTATTTTTTTAGCTCTTAATAATTTTAGAAAGGAATAATTCTTGAAAGAATAATATTTGAAAATTGTTCTGTGCTGAGCTAGAGTTCAAAACTTGCAAAATGTAGTATCTTGAAGAAAGTATGCATTAGATCATTTAAATACCAACGAAGAGACCAGCAACGGCTGTAGTGTAATTAAAATCAATTGAAGCGGATCGTACAAATCGCCAACGAACTACGTCAGTCATCAATTCGTCAATCGTCTGCGAATGCTGCCCCGTACAGAAATGCCTCCTCGTCTTCGTCCCAGTCCACGAAGTATCTTCAAAACCAACCTCAAAATGCATCTATTCGAATCCATTCGTCATCGTCCTCACAAAATGACTCAACTAGTAATTCGCAATATGTCAATGCCACTACGGTTGCTGTCGTTTCACCGGACACTTCTCCTGTTTGTTTGTTTCCATGTTTCGTCATTATTATTCTGCATCATTTATTTGATCATACATCATTTACATTTCCGTTATTTAATGCAAACTGAGTTTGTGTTGTGCGTTCGCTATTGCTGCTTGTGCTTCTTCATTGACGTCTCAGTCTAAATCTCTTGTCTCTAATCAGAAGGTTGCAATTCCGTTCTGAATGAAGTGCATCTGTAATGAAGTTCTTTGGTTTGTTCCATTAATACACGTATTTTGATCACGAATAGAGATTGAGAATGAGATGGTGTTGATTGTGAGAGTTGTGATGAATAATCGCTTACAGACACCGTCACTGAAGCGACAGCAACAGCCGTATGTGTCTAAATCTCAGCAGTCACTACCATCTTCGAACACAAGATCCGCCAACTACAATCCAAAGTACCATCCAACAACACAACAAAATCTTTATCAAAGCATAACCATGAATGATTCCTTACCATCCAACGTCGAACCCAACGATATTCCCTCTTCACATTCTCATCCAGCCACATCATCAACGTCCACACAGCAATCATCAACATCTTATCACAATCAGTTTTCAAACAGTGCCAATTTCTCAGCATCCGAACCTCAACAACAGCCTGCTTACGACCACAAACCGCCATCTCAACAACAACAACAACGGAAGAAGGTTGCTGGCCTTGCAAACAATATTCATACATTTTATTGTCCAAATCTGTTCGACTTTTTTTTAATTTAACAGTTAAGTGCAAAGGTTTAACTGAATTCACGTTACACTGTTTAGATGGTGACAATGTGTTATCTCTGTGAGAAGCAGAGTGATTCCAGCAAGTGCAGTAACGGCGTTTTATGTGATAGTTTTGTGCCAACTCATTTGACACTTATTTAGGGTGCACTGGAGTACACGCTTCTGCCCGCTTTGGAGAAATTGGCTCGAACTCGACACTCCGGAGCGGATTTAGATGCGGTTGGCATTGCGTTGAAACATGCCGAACGAAACTGTCCGGGTGTATGCGACCAGTTGCTCGTTGAGCTTCTGACAACCATCGCGTTCCCGCAAGCTACTGAGTCTGAAATTCAGGCTGCGGTTGAACGACTCACAACGTTAGTGCCATTACCGTTGTCTTTTTTGTTTGTTGGCAAACATAACACTTATGTTACTGCGGTGCCGACTGTTGAATGAAGCCAGTTTGAGTGAGGCTGGATCGTTGGAAAATCAATGGTATTTGTAGATATCAATCACTGCAAACGTTATGGTTATGAGCTTTCATAGGTGAAAAATCTCAATCAATCATGAATTTCAGTCATACTAAGTAGCAGTCATGAATTTCAGAAGACCATCTTGAACGATTGATTGATCTCGTGCGAGCAATGTCGTCAGCTCGATTCATAGGGCTGCTATCTTTTATTCAATCAGTTTTGTTTTCTGATCGTTTCGTCATCAATTTATTCATCATTCATTCATCAACTTACAACAGCGCCTAACACCAGGATAGTGATTGACGTCAATGAAGCATTTCTCGTTTCATTATAACTCATAATAGACTACTGTATCGTTTGAGTAACTCACAAATCGTTTCAGTCGTTTTTGATAGTTTGTATTATTATTGGATTATAGTTGTCAGTATATGTTGAATGCCGATTTATCTTGATTTTTTCACTTGTTTCATTATGCCTAAACCCTACATTCAACAGTTTCTTTTCCATAAGAGTATTTCCATCTGTTCAAATGAATTTTTATTTGAACTTGAATCTTCTTCTCAAATATCATTCGTTGAACAGCTTTCATCAGTCCTCATTGAATCTGCTTCTCATATAAGAATTATACAGACGTTGTGTTACTTAATGCGGTGAGTTCGATAAGAACATTGCAAATAATTTTCTTGTTGATGATGCAGTCGATGGGCATATACTCAGTGAAGCTGAAAATTAGAATTGCATATTCGATTGTGTAAACTTTTGGTAGGATTCTCGCAGGATTGCATCATCAAATTCGTGTTTTTTTATGAAACTGTGAATCAAATTTGTCATTTGTGGTGATCTTGTGGGTATTTTTTTCGGCGAGAAGAATTTGTTGATTCAATGTTTTTTTTCAATCTTATCGCAATAATTTATTTTTTGTTAGCAATAGGTTTGATTTTATGAATGATTTGTGTTGATCGATCGTTCTCTTAAGTGTATAAGATGTCTTCGTTGTTTGTTGTCGTTGTCATGCTGGGTAATTCCTATCGTTTCTGCACAAACTCAACCGAAATGTACGAACCATAACCCACTCCAACCCAGCGTCTTTCGTGATTTTACGCAAATGTGGTGTTCAAAAATGGTGCTGTTAGTGAAGGGTATTCGAAGAGTAGCTGTCATATTTTAGTGTTTGATCGACATATTGAACAGTTGGCTACCATCGGGTTGAATGACGTGATCATTCGTCGATGGTACGGTTTTTCCAGCCGAAAAATCGGAAATTCGTTTTATGAATTTTTGAATGGCAAAGAAGTTTTAATCACTAAACAGATGGCTCAATGTTGAGATCAGAGAATTGAATTCGAGACCAAATGAAATATAATTCACTTGTATTGGTTTTAATGAATTGTTGATAATTGGTCGGGTTTCAATGCTGATCGATATAAAATTAATGTGTAGCTTTATTTATGTGATTGTACGATTGAATTATGATGTATTTTGCCTATTAATGAATGCGTGTAAGTTGAAAACATTGTTCTTATTGCATTCAGTACATGTAAACGATTGTGGTGCGTACGAAACTTATGAAAATACCGTTTAAATTAGATATTTTTGTGTTTTGCGACAATGCATTCATTACGCTTATGAGATTAAAAATTTGATCATTATTAAGGTAATCGAACTTGTTTCTTATGAGAAGTGACGATAACTATTACAGTCGTTCATTGCAAGGAATTATGTTTTGGTAATGTTATGTAACTTTTAAAAGAAAATAAAGTTTATGATGGTGTGATAAGAGTTGTTTAGTTCGTGTTATTTATTATCACATAGATACACCCAACAGAGGAAACTTTGAAGATGTATACGCTGGAATGGTGAAACGTACAATGGACCTCTCATGTCAGTTACAGCGAATGATCTCACAATCAGCGTTCTTCATCTATTGTTCTCTTCTATCGTTCCAGTAGTACGGTTTTTGGCTATTTTTCGCATTAACATTTTACATCTTATGTCCATAGAGGTAATTCATTTGTTTAATAATTCAGTAAAGGCAATTAAAGTCTAAACAAGAATACGATGAATTTCATTATGCAGTGTGGTGAGAACTCTTATTTTACGTTGTTCTTTTGCAGCACACATCGTTTCACGGATATTTCCGTTCGTGCAATTGCTGTCTGTTATACATGAATGGGTGGTTGTACGATGAGTAAATTCATCATGAAACTGTTTTATTCTGCAACATAGTGTGAGCAAGAAGCGTTCCATGGAAGAAATAGTCCTACGAGATTTATGCCAAAAACCATGATAGTGAGTTATACGAATGAGGTCTATCGGGTTTGGAATTCAGAAATAACTACAATATCATTCAACGAACAATAGACAATATGAACAAATGGCAAAATATTCGTATGAAAAGAGAAGATTTTAATATACACCGGATCAGTGTTCCTCAACATTGACAGTTTCGCTCA
Source organism: Anisakis pegreffii (assembly GCA_035041965.1). Taxonomy (NCBI): domain Eukaryota; kingdom Metazoa; phylum Nematoda; class Chromadorea; order Rhabditida; family Anisakidae; genus Anisakis; species Anisakis pegreffii. The sequence continues at coordinate 164,085 of JAPYMA010000378.1, read as the reverse complement.
TCAATGGTTTTGGTTAAACAGAATTAATTTTTAAAAATTATGGTAATGGTTCCTTCTCTTTCGCGGAAACTGCTATCATCTATTACTGTACTGGAATGAGGATAAGGGCCGATTTGGCAGTAATCTAAAATGAGGTGTGCGATCGATTGAAAAGGGTTGAGAATCACTGTACAACATAGATCACACCATCAATTCTTCAGGATCACGTTGAGCACATTAAGAGAGCCAGCCCACTGAATGCAAACGTCACGGAAATGACGACAGAATGTAATCGTGGAATGAAACTATAGAAGGCAACTAAGTAGAAGGCAACGATCACTGAGCAGACAGTATGAAGTTACTCAGAACGAACAAACCTTTAATAAGAAGTGTTTGGGTTGGTCACTAATACATGAAATAATGAGACCATTCTAAACGAGAACATGTAAGAGAATAGATTCCTAGTTAGACATGCACAACTTTAGTGAACATCGAAAAAACGATGTCAGTGCTGAAATGGAACTAATTTTAAATGACTGAATAATCAATCGAAACAACTTGTTAATTTCATGAATACCACATGAACGATTTCGATGTTTGCGATTAAGGTTTGCAAATCTGTGCATAAATAGAAATAACTCCCTACTAACGTCTGAAAAAATTTCAGAACGATGACACTGCAAAAGGCCAACGCTACTATAGAATATTATGAAATGAAGATTTCAGAAAGCGAACGCTAGACTTGTTTCTCGTCGATTGCAATCTTAGGATAATATTTTCGGATGGATGAATCCATTGCAACTTCGACGGCTGTATCGATCGGTTTCACGATGAACGGTATTGAACAAAGACCGATTGCTGTCGTCGTCCATTTACGTATCGGCAACGGTAATGAAGTTGTTCTGGAACGTAATTAATGGTGCTCATTAGGTTTTTGATGAAGACAATTGTGTTGAAACGATACTCATTTGATGTGATCAGACATTTGAGGATTGAGCTCAAGATAAAATAATAAAACATTCGAAAAATTGAGAATGACCAATTACACGCTGAGAAGTTTGGCGGTGAGCGCACAAAGACGATTAATCGTAAAGCCGGGAACGATAACTGAGGCAAAACTTTGCCATAGAAGTGTATCAATCGCGGTTAACCCAACTGCCTTGCAACGCTCTTCTTCGCTCGCATATTTCAACTGTAATCCATTGATCAAGCAGATTATTTTACAATCATCATTCTTATATCTTCAGTTTTCAACTAATTAGTTCAACCTTTCAAGTCAGATTCAATCTGCTTCTGATTTCGTTCGTAACATCTAATATTCACTGCCTGTATTCCTCGTTGGTGGACAGAGAAAATCATCGCAAATTGAACTTTTCGAATGGAAAATTGAATGAAAAATCAATCGGCGGACATACCCGCAGAGATTTTCGGCTTTTATCAGCAGTATCTGCGCAAACATATCCAAACGACACAACATACGATAAACGAACAAAATTAACGGGAATTAACGCCCGAAATGATTCGCCGACTTCATTTGCATAGCCTTAAAAAATCGCTTTAATAAAACCGAAAAAGACAAGTATGTAAAATCAATGTTATGCATTACTGTTACTATTAATATTATTCATTATTATTTGTTATTATTACCATTATATTATTATATTATCATTATTATTGTTATTATTATTATATTGTCGCATTCTTACTTACAGTAATACTGATTCGAAAGCAAGAGTACTGATACTGAAAAACTGAACAATCATTAACGTATGGTTCCATTCAAACTGATATTCTAAGTCATATTCTCGAGTGATTTGAAAAGGATTGAACAACACGAACCAAAATTCGAGAAATCAAACCAAACAAACCGAGTAATCTGATCGGAGTGTCACGATAGATATCAATATGTCTCAAACTCTTCTGAATCTCTTCGTCCAGATCAACGCCGCTATCTTCTTTATCAGGCATTCGGTACGTCCTACGAATGTGAAATAACTGCAGAACACGAACTGAACATCAATGTAGTGAATAGTGCGGTTTTCGTTCGGATGAGTCGCCGAATGCGTCGTACCTAGTGGTAAGTTGTGTAAGCCCACTATTCACTAGGTAAGATTTTTTTTTTTACACCCACAAAATAGAAAGCAATCAACAACCGAATCGGAAGTAACATCCGGATAGTACGAGGAGAAGCGTATTCATAAGAACGATTATAAATGACATCATTCCTATCGTGAATAGCACGATTCACGACAATCAACTCAAATGATGTCTTGTAAAAAAATAAAAAATTGTTACCATTGATAAATCGCTCGATAACGAACATGACAACTAGTGCAATTGATATTGTGGAAGAAAACCAGTTGCAATTCAAAATGATATACGCAAACGATTGGTAGGCAGATATCGTACTGAACAAAACGCAGTAACTGAACGGTAGCTAGGATAAAGATTTATTCTAATCAACGACATAAAACTGACACTTCGCTTTCGTAGGACACTATTCAACCCATACCACAAGAAATGCGTTCCCATCTTTCAATGGCAAAATAACCAAAAACAAGCACAACATACCAGCAAAAGTGACACTTACAATTATGAATCGAACTGAGGAAAATACAACGTAACAACGTGAAACTACAATACGCCCATAAACATATTTTGAGCAATCAATGTTACAGATTCAACTTGAATCGTCACAGTTCTACAAATCAGAACTTCTCACTCGTCAGTTTCTCTTACTCTCTTTCAGTCACCTTCAGAATATTCAACGGGCGCCCCTGAAAACGCACAAAAACTGTTTCGTAACTCTCCATATCACTAGATCTATTTGAGAAAAGACAAACAAAAAATACATTGGAATTGTAAATGCTGACAAGAAGCTTGAGATGCTAACTGAAAATGCAATGATGAAAGTTTGAAATTCACAATATATTTACAATGTTACATTCATCGGTTACGAATCGGATTAATTTACAATTCGATACATTTCATCGGTGAACAACAATCAGAACATGAACAAATAACTAGTGACTACAACACTGCTTATTGGTCATGATAACTGCATCGCGCAGCATTCATCGTGCTGTACGAAGTTGATTTAAACGTTATCGTATATTCGAATACAAGTCGACGGAAGAAACGACTAAGCGCTTAATTTCAGAATGATATATTACAATAAGTACGATGATGGTTGTGTGAACAGAACTATTGATCGTAAATTTGCGAATGTAAGGAAGATTGTGATACTATTGATGCGGCGTAAACTCGTAATGAGTTGTAATTGCTGACTAAATAAATAAAATCAGAAGTAGGCTGAATTTTGCCTGAGCATATTCCCAAAGTCATCAATGATCACAATCGCAACTTTGCTCGCAATAAGCTAAATGAGTGTTGACAAGGCAAATAATGAATTATATCAGTTGGTGCCAGAAAGAAGAATACGATTCGTAATACGCGTTCTGCACATGGGACAGTCGTCTAAAGATGTGGCGCACTCCTCACATAAGCACACATGACCACATGGCGATATCAACAGTTTGACCTGAAATCCATCAAAATTTACTGTTTTTTTCTTTAAAACAGTATTGCTACTGTGAATTCGCTTTTGCAAAATGGCGATCGATCGCTTCTTTGATCACCTATGCAATTGAAGTATAAATGAAATGATAGTTTGGATTAGACTGAATTGATAGTTTTGCAACAGCGAGGTTACATGATGAATATGATTATGGAAATGGATAAATTGGAATAATGAAATAATAATAATAAAATTAATAATAGAACATACTGAATTGCTCATACACACAACACATTCTTCTTCATAGTGTGCTCGAATGATCGAACGATGTCCGCTAGAAGGCGTTAGCTGTGATGTTGTGGCAGTGCTCGTTTCTGAGGAACATTCCTCTTCTGAAACAACAGAAAACAATTTATCCAACAGATCTGAAAGAAAAACTGAACATTAAGCAAATTTGAAACTTTACAATGGTCAAGAATTATCAGTGATATAGCAAGTGAATCAGTTCCTATAATAATTTATAAACAAAATATTTCCACCCAAATAACAGAAAATTGGTGAAGAAGATAAAATTCGTGCTGACTTTTCTTGTGTGGAGTATCATAATCGATCAACTTCTTTGGTGAGGCAGTTCGTTCATTTTTCCTCTTCCGTCCAAATATCGCCATAAAACGACCGAATCTTTCGGCTCTGCTCTGAATTAGAGCGCATTTCGGTTTATTTTACTGTTAGCGAGATGATGTTCATTTCATCTAGTTTCAATGATTATTTCTCAACAAATCCAATATTGGACTTCAAATAACGATTCCAACTGAACACACGCTGTCGAAAACGATACATTTTATCATACACACTCTTATTTAACTGTTTAATCATTAACTTCAATGATTTCATCACGTAGATTTTGAAGGATTTTCGACTGAAATACAATCTAAAAGAATTCTTAAAGTGTTCTTCATCGAAAAATTACACCATCTCGGGTTGGATATAGAATACACATTATTCAATTCGAAACCAATTCTGCAACTAAATCTGACCACTGATCGCCTGGGTTGTTGAGATCGATTTGTTTGAGGCGATTGTGATTCAGGTGGCATCATCAGTTCAGCATATTTCCGCAGATACTCGGTAGCAATTCTCCTTCGGGCATCCTCTTCCTTTTCTAGATCATCTCTCTTAAAAGTCAACATCTATCATTCCAGAAGCAATCGGCAATATCCAAATAAGCAGATTCATCACAAATAAAGCAATTCTTGCTATGCATACCACAATGTGATCAGATCATTCCGTGTCAACTCAATTAATTTTCATTTAAAAAACGAATGAACGTCAACAAATATGGATGAATCTAACTAAAACAATAATATTGTAAACTATCAAAAACGAACCATTAGTGCAAAAAGTTGTTTCCTTCTGAAATCTCTTTCATCAACGTACTGTTCGTATAACATTGACAACCTGTGCCGTTCATCCGCCAAATGCCTCTGGAAAGAGTTAAGTTAATTACTCAAATAATAAGTAAGAAATTAATTATTTGAGTGATTGACTACTACAGATCGATTAACAGTCAGGGAGACATTTTAAGATTATGAGAATAATAAGGAGCCGATACTGATTGTGAAATACTTGAAATGAATCCGGGAACAAGTTTGCATGTGACTTTTTCAGAGCCCAACGAATTCAGCTTTGATCGTTTGTAAAGTTTGTGGAAAGTCGCTCAGAAAGTCGATGCTTGATTCATTGAGAATCAACAATCAAGCAGAGAGGGGCAAAACAAGAACTGATCACTGCGCTTGCTCGCACGAAACAACAATGCAAAAAGGTTAGATGCATAACGAAAACGATAAAAACTAACAGCATTCGTATCAACTTTCTCATTTCTTCGATTCATCTCAATCAACGATATGTCCAACAACGCTCTTTCAATCAAATCGATCTGCGATTGCAACATAACGCTCCTCTCATCTGCACGTTCGCGCATCGATACAACAAAATCTTCCTATTATTCATATCATATGGATATTATTAAAATTATTACTTTATTAGCCATTCATCCTATCCGGCCAACACCCAGTTAATTAACTCTATAAATTCTGTAGCGTTCGCCTCAGTTCACCCTCAGCTCATCGTTCAACCACTTTCACACAAACTTCACATCATTTCAGAAACAATGGATTAGTTCATTCATTCGCTGAACGAACATCATTGTCACGCATTCTACCATTCGTTTTCAACAATGTACCTTCTCACATTTAATAACTCGATAATACTGACAAACCCATCAATTATTATCACTTCAAATACGTACATTACTCTCATTTACTTTTGCTATCCCGATTCTTTCATGCAAGCATGTCACAATTCATCCAAAATCATAATCCATCGTCCGTGAACCTTTATCCAAAATAATTCATAATCAGACTTTCGCACTAAAATGCGCGCTCTCGCTTATTTCTTCATCAACTCGTTGTGGCTAAGCGAAAACCGAGAGAAAAAGGCAAACAAAAGCGAATAGACAAGCAAACAAACAGTCAAGACCGGGATTTTGGTAACAAATAAATACTACGAATACAATCTTCTTACGGTTAGCAACCGCTTTTATAATCCGATCAACTGAAACATTACATCAAGACTATTAATTTTGTAAAGTATCAGAGGCACTTTCATCAGAACGAAATACAGAATTAACAAACACCACGGATAGTGCACGCTACATTCCAAAAAACAATTAAAATTCAAGGACTATTTCAACAGTGGGATAAAAATAACTGCGATAGAACTACGATAACACAATATGGAGGAGTATTAGAAATAAAAGAGAAACTCACGAGAATATTGTGATCGTTCATGATTTCTGAACAAATTACATCGTACTTTTCACGCTCCTTGCCAGATTTCGATAAAACCAGAAGGTCCACCTCAGCCATCTTTCTGCAATTTCGAATGATAATCGAAAAAGCAAACGGACCTCTGTATATACATGATGAATAGGGCAATAAATAGAGTGCAAACAATCTTTGATGAATAAGGCTTTATGCAATGAATTTCATGGCCTTCATTCATCACTGGTTATAATAATCCAGGATAAATGTCCGAAAAATTCTGCCCATTCTGCTCAGAAATTATATCATAAATTGGAATTTTAACGAACTTCGCAATTTCTTTCATTGACTTTCGTCTTCTTTCTTCAGCTTCATTCGAAACGCATTCCGACAACAATTTATCTTCTTGTTCGGTTGTTTTTAGCCATTCTTAAAACAGCAAACAATATCTTCGTTTCGAAGAGACTGTTGAAAGTACATAAATGAGGAACTATGAATAGCGAACCACTCAGTGGTGTTCATGATCGCGAGCATTTATAATGGTATCGAAGCAAAACTCATCACTTTACTTGTAATACTCTAGGAGGCATGTGTTCGCATATAACTGAAATAACGGCAACCTCTTGCACAACCAGTGAAGATCAATCAAACGAGTGAATGTGACTAGCACACTACAGTGACCAATATATTGAGTGGTTTTTTTTTGCGTAAGATTTCTCATAAATCGTTTAGCGGTGGAAATAAAGACTAGGTGCATTCAAAATGGATGAAGTAAAGTTGAAATGCATCTCAGAAAGAACGCGCAAAAGAAAGAGGATATTCGCATACGTTCTCGTTCATTCTGCAGATCAATCCTTCGTTGACGCAGCACTGCATCCAATTCTTCTCTGAAACTCATTTTTGATAAACAATAACAAATTCGTTTGTGGTTATTGCGAATTTATGAGGAAACGGTAAACTAGAAATCGTACTGATCAAGATCGTGGGCTGTTGTTGAATTCGATGACGATCTGAGAAGAACGTTCAATGCATTATCAATGATACTTTCGGCATGACTCTCCACTGCAAACATTCAATTGATGCATCACTTTTTCAATGTTCATAACAATAGCGTGTACGGTGTCACTTCAATCTTACTGGTATCGAATAACAAAAGCAAACTTTGTTTAATAGTATCAGCCATATTCATACGATCGCGAGCATGTTTTGCAAATACTTTTTCCACCAAAACATCCAGTTCTTCTTGCTCCTAAAATTTATTCATCTTAACTTTGTATCTCCATTCAACGAAGTCTTCTGACACAAAACATTTTCGATAAAAACTGTCAAAAAAACTCAGGTTCTTAGTTAATCGACCAACCAAATTTAGCCCGTAAAACAAAATAAGGTTACATATGAATTAACCTATACCCTGCAAATCAGATCCTGTCAATGGGAAAGGCAAAAGATAAGTGCTACAAACCTTCATTAATTGCTCCATTTTCATTTGTCGTTCACAATTCAATCGTTCCATATCGATCGTTAGAACATCTTCATCTTGATCGTAACCATTAAAATGTTTATCCGTTACAATCAATTCGTTATTGTTGTTATTATACTGACAATCATCTGATGAGTTCTTCGACGTCGTTACTAATTGTGATTCACAGTGATCAGTGGCATCATTATCGCAGCTTATTGATTGTTCATTTGAAGTGGTACTTAACGGGGAGTTCGTCATGAAACGTCTCAACCATTCGTTATTGCCATCCGACGAATCTGTAAGTAAAGACGTGGTAAAGATGTTGGATATTTGAAGTTTGATTCAAATAAGCGTTATGTTCTCTGAATACCAAAGGAACAGTTCTAGTAATTTCCTCCAGCAAAACACTTCATCATGAGAAGTACTCAGGAAATAATGAAGCGATCTGTGTTTTCAAGAAATGAGACCGCTGATTCTGTGATAAGAAGAAAAAAGACGCGCAACATCTACGAAACTTACCAGAATGAGACAATTCAACGATTTCAGTATCAAAATGAAATTCGTGTAAATTTTTCAGTTTTGAAATTTCGTAAGGAATCTTTCGAATTGCATTCGAAGAAATATCCAAACTTCTCAACTTGATCAAATTTCCAATTGTTCCCGGAAGCGTTTGCAAATGATTCGCTGAAAAAGGATTCAAATGACGAACGGAATTTTGAATTGAATTCAACCGTTCTATACATCGGAGAATTTTCGTTATTTCGAAGTAATGAATCGAATGGATGAAAGAAAAAAACGATATTAACCGGTAACCTTTTAAATTAAAACATTCCAGATTGTTCAACGAATCAATGTCATCAGGTAAATCAGTTAGTTGATTGAACGACAAATCCAATATGATCAATGAATTGACTGATAACAAACGTCTCGGAAATATCCTGGAATATCACCGTAAAAGACTCGATCCAACAACAATTAAGTAGTTGTTAACATTTTATCAATTTCTCTCATTCTAGTACATGAAATTTCTAGGTGATAAGAACTGCAAGAATTCGCCAACTAGATCAACGTACGGTTTTAACCAGTTTTTAGAATAAGGGAAGATGTGAATGGAAAGGGTAAGAGGGCATCTGCAGTGATTTATAGCTCCAAGGAAAAACAATCTTACATCGAATTTCGAACGCAACCGGAAGACAGACAGTGGAATAACTGAAAAGAATTTGATGAAAAGATTTCGATAAAACATCGAACATAACAAAATTCGAAAGTCTCTAACCTCAACAAATTTTTACTGGCGCGGACCTCCTTTAAAATGCCCTTCATTTTGCACATACTCTCATCATCACCATCTTCGCTCGCACTCAACGAACACAAATTATTCGAGTGTAAATCAATAATCTGAAGTTATTCCCACTTCTCAGAGCTCAAAACAAACAACTTTAACTGATTTTCAAAACGAACATCAAAAAAAAATTCTTCTACCTGAACAAATAAAAGTTGGTTAGAAATAACCAGAAATGTAAAATAAATTTCCGTGAATTCAGATTCATTCGATACGGACTTGTGACATATACAAAGAAAAAACAATAAACACATCAGATTACCTCCTTTCGAAAAACACGACACAAATTATAGAATTCAGTTGGGACTTTCTGCAATCCACATTCACTTAAATCAGCAAATTCATCTTCTGAGGTTCGAATCTGAAACAAGAGGAGAGGCGGAATTCCATCATAAAATACCGCTAAAACATGCCCACAAGATGCGTAAGCATAAAACTGCGTTCCAAACACAAAAGTGTCCAAAAACATTACTAAAGTTTAACGACCAACATGACTATTTCATGAAGCATTGTAAAACTACTGCACTTATTAATTTTTTGACTAAATGAACACCTTAAGAATAACTCCGCAGATGAGTGAAATCGCTCAGAAGCGCAATTCCTCAGTACAGGGAAATTTCATTTTACTGTTTTCATTTGAAAATCAAATCAATACAAAGAACAATGGATTTTATTTAAAAATAACAACATACAATATATAACTTTGATTCGAGTGCTTTGGCATGTTCGTTTTGTTTTCGATTCCTCGACATTCAATTTTCTCCCTGCAGAAAAGGTTGATTCACTAAAATAGGAATTATTATCATAGTCAAACACAAATGGTTCAGTTCGACAACAATGTTCTTCATCGCTCAGAACGTTAGTGATATAAGATTTAGTGGGATAGCTGAAAGACACGACCCCAACTCTTAAATCTAAAATTATACGCTTACGCCAACACGTTGTTTCATTGGCACATTTGAATCAGAATCCTTCTATCTTACGTATTCAACCCTAACAAATAACCTACCTTTAAAATCCCATAATTAATCTCTAATTGCACCTGAATACTTGCACTCATCTTTACGCTACCATATTATTCCTCCGCATTTAACTTCCTCACTGTGAACTTAACCGTCTTAGACGTTCTCGAACAATTTGAAGGAAAAACATTTTTTTTAAATTGTTTGCAACCATTTCACTTTCACTGGCAGAAATGTTATCCTCTACTCTCCACCTTTACCCATCCTCATCCCTCCCCCTCCCTCCCCCCTCTCTCGTGGGACATGTCATTTGCTCTTCTCGTATAGGTTCGTAAATGAATCACTGATGATCAAATAACACGTTTAAACCCAATGATGTCAAGAAGGCTTGACTTCAATTCAATGAAAAATATTGAACGTATTTACTCCAGCGCATTTGAAGTAACCGAATTCTTACTGATCATATGATTAATTTAAAAGGTGACTGACAAATGCACCTACGACAAATGCATTTGCAAACGCATTGTCGGCCCTGAAACTTCGTTTCGGTTTGATTTTTGAGCAATGCGTAAGCATGTTCACCATTGTGTGCTTGTATTAGGAAATGCAAACTGTGTGATGTATTTGGAGATTGTTTGTCACTATTCTATGATTGTGTACGCGTGGCATGTTCGTGATATGAGTAATCAGTGAACTTAATCGAGTTATTGGAGAGCAATTTGTTTAAATTTGGCTATGGTTTTCGTAGATGGGTCGATATGATCCGTGTAATATACGATGCCCGTAAGCCAAATTGCACTTTTAAAGCGACGCAGTTCGGTAGAGCACAGAGAAAAAGAGATCCTACAGGGCGAATTAATTCATCGATGAGGCACAGGAATTTGACGTATTTCAAGGCTACACCTGACCTGAATGTGTACATGATTTCTCATTGGGAAGAGAAGTACATTTTCCACGTTCAGACAAAGATTGGGTACAAGAATTGGCTCATTTCTGGAGCAGTAAAAATTTAACTAGGGAAGTTTCAATCAAATAAAAGTGATGTGATCAATTGAAGTGGAAAAAGTGCCGGAACAGAAATTTGATCGGTCAATGCCAAGTAGTACATTGGAAAGAGAATTAAATTCTCTCCAAGCACAGAAGGTTTCAGGGAAATTCATCGTTTAGTTTTTTCCCACATTTCGTTAACCTCTCTGGCTGCATTATTAGTGCTAATCGACACTCAAATCCAAAACATCTTTTCTACTGATTTCCATATCCGTTCGGTTATCCGTTCTACTATTCAGGCAGCAATTTGCATCCCGTCACAGTCACACAGCATCTCTCTCATCCAAACATACAAATGCTCAAATGTCACAAAATGCTACAAACATTTCCACTTACGTTGTGGTCGTAAATCATTTTATAAATCTCCGAGCTGCACTTCTATCGCTCACCTTCTGTAGATGCTTTTATTGTCATCCGTCGAATAACAATAATTTTCGTCCGCTTTATCACTCCAACCCCTGTATCATCCCACTTTAAAAGCCTACATTTCTGAAGTGCAGTAACTGTGATGGTGTTATGCATGCGGACGTCATCCAGTCTTTCCTAACTTTTTAATTGTGTTGTAGTATTAATGGTTTAAAACTCATTTCTCAGCGGAAAGAAAGCGAGACTATTCAGCCGGGATGAGTGAAACCTAACTCAATATAATCTATTCTATTATATTTACCATCCCAATAGATTCTATTGCATGTGATCCTGCTGTGGCATCGTTAATCTGATCATAAACTGCCTCCATTCCCGTTTGATAAATAGGACTTTGGCGTACTGGGTTAGGTTTCACTCATCCTAGCTGGAAAATCCCGTTTTCGAAAAATCTTCTTCTAAATGTGAAGCGAAAAATGTTCATGTTCAGGTGCTACTGGAACAATTACTTACTGGTTTGTCTGAGAAGAAATGGGAAAAGGTAAGTACGTGAGGAGGAGAGCGATGAAAGCAATGAACGAGCGATTCCATGCAGAAAAGGAATGGTAAGGATTTCTCAATGTTGAAATGTTTTTAAAAGACGACTTCATGTATGGGTCAACGCATCATCGTTGTACTATTTTGAAATAGTTTATCGCAAAATTTTACAGTGCTGTTAGAAACAATGAACACACTTCTGTGACCGTCACGTCAATGACGGATAAAAGGATTCAAACTGAGCAAGTCGACAAAGTAGATGTCGAAGTCCAAACGGAACAAATCGACAAAGTGGATGTCAAGATAGGAACGGAACTAGAGGATGAAGCAGATGACAAGATTAGAATGGAACAAGAGGACGGAGCAGATGTCAAGATAGGCACGGAAAAAGTCGATGATACAGAAACCAAGAGGCAAACAGAAAATGCTACACGGCAACCGCAGATCGTCGTGAAAAATCATGACAGCAGTAATAAGGTAAGATTGGGACGCATTTTTCACTTTTGGCAGCAATGCTTAAAAATTATTTAATTATAACGTTTGTTTCCTAATATATTGTGCTAAAGTGAATGATCTATCTTAGGGTCTTCAAGTTAGCCCAAAAATCTCGCCATCCTGCGATGCACTCTCGATCCGCGGCAACTATACATCGATGATGGTGAAGCTATCAGGAAATGCTATACGCTTATATCGGCAAACTAATGCATATTGTTGAGAACTCGCGACTTTTTCCTTTTATTAATTATTGTTGGTGCTAACTGTTATTATTAACGACAACCCAAGCCTAACTCACCGTGTACAACGAAGCCGTCAACGATCCCAAAGGTTTCTTTTCCACAATATCTACAGCAAAAGATATCATTGACGTAATCGACACAAATCTCGAAATCATTGACACCAAGTTACGTTCCACTTCAACCGCCTCCTCCCCATCAATCTCCCAAACAACCCCCAACACCACGAGTCGCAACGATACCCCCAACCCTCAAAACTCCGTTCCCCCCGCATCGTCTCAAACAACCTCGCCGTGGGTACAACTACCCAAGCTTCAACTCCCCACGTTTTCCGGAGATCCGCTTGCATGGTCCACATTCTGGGCCACTTTCAAGCACTCCGTCGACAACGCACCGATCGCAACGGTGCACAAATTATCGTATTTGATCAGCTGCCTGCAGGGTGCAGCAGCACACGCCGTCTCTGGCTACGCATTGGAAGAAAGTAACTATGAGGCGATAAAAGAAACCCTATCACAACGGTTCGGTGATTCAAGCGCCTTGAGAAGAAAACTGCACCACGAACTGCAATCCTTGGAGCGAGCCGCGTGAGGCATCGGTTAGGGTGATTTTTTCTGTGACAGATTGCTGCACGTATACCATTTAAGGGTTTAAAGGTTTGCTTATCAACTACCTGGTCAGTTACTTCGACCTTACGTCTTCTTTACATCTGAATGTGAAAGTAGATGACGCAAGCTTCGAAGGTGGTAGAAACTTATAGCTTCACATCTTGGTCCTCTAGCCAACAACTCATTTAAGGGGTATAAATATCGCTCTCTGTGATCAACCGAGTACGGCTGTGGAGTATCCAAGCTGGAACCGAGCCCGCAAATGTTCGGTGCCAAACGCAGACGATCAGCGGGTACAGTAACCGATCCGTTCGACCAGGTTCACTCATATCGCTTTACCCTGCGAGGAAATCTGAACAAAACGAATAAGAGGTATGCATCAGTAGACAGTACATTCAATGTTTTATTTAATCATTATTGCGGGATACGTAAACATTTTTTATGAAGATAATGCATCGAGAACGGATGGTATTTTTTATATGAAAGGAGCAAACAGTTACGTTATCAAATACTATTTAATGCAGTTGAAATAAGGGAGACAAACAATCGCACCAATGAATACTTTAATGAATACTATTTGCTATTTAACGAATTATTAATTTGCTAGCATGTGACAAGCCCTCTATACCCGCATTTTCATGGCATCTATATGCGCCTGCATATGTTCCGAGCCTCGAAAGTAGAACCGTTAATTTGAGATTGCTCTGTTCTTCAAACGATCTCGTCATAATGTCGTTTTAGGCGGCTTCTGTTGCTAGACCGTAAACGTGGGTTTTTAAGCTGCTCAACTGATGTCGAACTGCTTGCAGCAGCCTGTTCGGTCATCCTAGTAGCGGACGCAACCTTCAGCAGTGCACCACGGAACTTCAGCCAGGTGTTCACTGTCCTCTGCTTGGTAAAGTGGATCGTTCGAGGTCGATGTCACTGTGAGCGAGTTGACTACTGGTTGATTTTGGAGTAGCGTAGCTTCACCTCTGCCGCTTAATACCATTCCCAAGCGGGATTCTAGGAGGGAGTCAGACGGCAGCTTCTTCGCAGATGACAGGTTCATTATGTTGTCTATCTGATCTACACCGATCAAAACTGAGGCTGGTGCTGATTGCATCCGGAGCGGAATGGTGTTTCTTTGCGCGGGTAGTTTTGACGGCATCGTTACGGTGAGTAATCGATGTGTGAGTTTTGGAACAACGAGCGCACGAATTGTGATGGGTTCGTTGTTTCTGGATAATTGAACTTCGACGATATCCGTTTGAGCATACTGAGTTTGTCGTGAATTAGGATATTCACGATCACTTGAATATTCTATTTTTTGAAATATATTGAAAGTATTGTATGTCATTTTGTTCGTAATATCTTATCATCGCCTCGTCTTTGTTCCTCTTGTCTATTATCATTATTCCCTGAGCATTTCGAGTGATTGATTCATTTCGAAGATCTTGTTTGTCATCATTAATCACTAAGCAACTCGATGTATTGATGTCGAGGATTTGTTTATCATCACTAATCTGTGACCCATTCGATGGATTGCGACGGTTTTTGGAAGTGTACCCTTTGGATGAAGTGATATTCATTGTTGCTAAGTGTTCGTACAAGTAAAGGTTTTTTTCGTTTCCTGTGATCGTCCAACTACTCGAGATACGAAATCTCCCTACTTCACTACAGAGTTGTTGATTCACCGAATCCATTGATGGTGACCGATATATTAATGGCTTTATAGAAACCCTCTTGGGAAATGTTTCTGGCTATTATTAATGAAGCTTTAAATATTGTTGTAGAATTTTTGTTGAATTTTGAACCTTTGCTTGAAAAATTATTATTTAAAATTGAATCGGCTTTTGTTACTGTATTGGAATTGATTCTAAAGATATTGCATCTTTAATTTCGTTTTTTTTCACCTTGTTGTTGTTGTCGAAAAACGAGTTTATTTATCTGAATATTTATTATTATATATTATTTTGGTTTATTATTTAAGATCTGATATTTCAGCTTTGGTGTTGTTGATTATATTAGTACTGATATTTGGTGTTTTCCGGCGTATACCATCTTTATTTTTACTATTGTTACATGATGACTTTAAAGTTATGTATGGTAATTATTCTGAAGCTTTAGGTGTTGCTCGAGTGTTTGGAATTTTAATTTCTGAAATTGATGTTAATGATACACATTCTTCTATTAACATTACTGTACCTTATTTGAATCATTCTGTTATCGTTACTATCTTGAATGTTGCTCCGCACACTAAACTTTATAACATGTATCATGATTTTGATCATGGTAAGTTTTCTTCTGATGTTATTTCTCAGTTATTTAATAACTCAGCTTCTATATATGATATGTCATCAATTTTTCTAAATTCTCTAAATATTTCACAAATTTTGTGAATATTTGTTATATTAATATTTAAATTTTCATCTTTGTCGTTTGGTCGTTGAAATATGAGTAATTCTAACATGATGCTTCCGGCTGATGGTGCTAGAGGTGCACCTAAGTTTCATGATCAGTCTACTGGAATTCAGCTTATTAGAGGCGGTCAAACTGTTGGAGAAGGATTTTTCGCTTCGGTGTTGAATTCCTTTTATAATATCATTTATCATTTTTGGAGAATGCTGTTCGCTATTCTTGGATTCTCGATATTGTTGTGCGAGTACGGCACAACGTCGGGACCTCTGGAGTTGTTGTTTCGTGCATTACTTCAGTTGATCAATGATGAACATTTACCTGTTCTACTTCGTTCGCTCTTCACGTTCCTCGCATGGCTCTTGTCGTATCTAATTCGTTATAAATATATGGTTGCTTATCTTTTGTTGCTGGAACCCAAATGATTGTTGTCATTGAACTGGAAGCCGATTATTGCTGTTGAAATCCGCAGTCTCGTCTCCGGTCTCCAAGTCCAAACCAATTGTTGTTGAAGCCCCAATTAATTGTCTCGTGCGTCAAATTCGATTGTGCGTTAACTTCGTCGACTCGATTTCCCAATAAATATTTCAAGTGTGGTGAATCGCAAAACAACGAAAGCCACTAAACGCCGAGCAACTATCAATTCAGTACTCTGTGAAATTCCCCAATATTATTTAAAGCTCTCCACCACATTTATTCAACGACAACAATTTATAAGATTTGAGCTTGAGGTTTTGGACGATTGAGGGTGTGGCTGTATGTAAAATGATAAGATTTTAGGAAGGTTGAGGGCAGCTGTGATAAGATTACCATAAGATGGGTTGATATGAGAATATGGGAACACATGTCACAATTGAGAGATAAAGATGCATATATACATTAATATAGGAGTAAAGTACAATATGCGGATAGAGATGAGAGAACATTAGAACATTATCAATGGGCCTTATCGTTGGTGTCATTACTATAACGGTTGACAATATGATTGTTTACACGGGTGACATTATCAATTATTGTGTCAATATTTACAGGAGTGACATTATCAATTTTTTAACAAGAGTGACATTATCATGGCGTCGACTTACAATATTTACATGAGTGACATTATCAGTTAGAACAATCGTTGACGTTATAAACAATATTTAATAAGAATCAATATTTACAAGAATATATATGAATATTGCTGTCTTAAATAATAATAATTAGCATCAGTTGCGAGTTCGCAACACCCGTGTCGATTTTGAAAACTCACCAATAGATGAAGGCTGTAAGTCGCACTGATGAGCGAATCGTACATAATGTACACCACAGTTTATTTTGCAGATCACCAACGATACTGGTTATGAGTGGATGCTTGTTATCCATGCTGCCATGGACAACAAAAAGACCGAGTCTTATAACGCGATTTTTGTTGCTAGGCAAAGACGCTGGACGGACATGGGAGTTACGGTGTGCGTTAAACAAATCTTAACAGATTTTGAA
This sequence comes from Anisakis pegreffii, assembly GCA_035041965.1. Classification (NCBI taxonomy): domain Eukaryota; kingdom Metazoa; phylum Nematoda; class Chromadorea; order Rhabditida; family Anisakidae; genus Anisakis; species Anisakis pegreffii. The sequence continues at coordinate 146,833 of JAPYMA010000378.1, read as the reverse complement.
GATCCCTCACGAGGTCCGTCGCGGAGATGTTCGGCACCGATGTAATAAAAGTATGTTAATTCCACTTCACACAGGCAGTGATAAGAAATGTAAGAAAACATGACCTGATGATATTTTACAGTTAAGAAGGCGTCATTTGCCAATGGATCCGACGAATACTTGCGCTACCACTTCCCCCACATGGTTGGTTGCAGTGCATTTGAATTCACACAACAGCTTACACTGAATTTGCAATGAACACTTCTTCAGAGCACATCATTTATGTGTGGAATTTGGTGCTGGAAAGTGTGCCTGAGCCGCCCCCCTCCCCCCTCATGGGTGCCACCACCAAAGATGACGGCTTGGCCTCAGAAAGAGCTGCACGGATTTAAGCGCTATTTCGAGAGGTACTGGATGGTAATGCCATTGCGAAGATAGAACCTGTTGTGGCGGTAACCACTGATTATTGATCTTGCGTCGATCATTATGTGCTCTGCTAAGTCATTATATGCTAGATTGTTTTCGCGCCTATCATTCTCGTGTCGAATCATGATTGATTGATTGTCACTATATGAGGTCTTCTCAATCATACCATGAGTGATCATTGTTCTCTTTCGTCTCGTGCGCATCAGCCGTGTATTGTCCCCAAGTGTCGATCTACAGTGCCTACCCTGTGTTGTGTGTTACTTCACCGACATTGTTATTGTTGTGTTTTAAACCTAATAAATAACAACTATTTTTCCATTGTCACTACTCGGCAACACAACAGAACCACTTCAGTGCAGAAGTCCGGACAACGGATGCAGCCGAGGCGTATTACTCACTATTATCCAGGTACACTACGGACAAGCACATATTCATCGTATATATTTACACTTCATGTTTGTTTTGGAGAGCTGTCTGTAGAGTGCTAATTGCGATAGTTTAAAGCAGTGGCGAGTACTTCCCAACCCCACAATCGGACTGTACCTTGCTCACTTGCAAATGCGTCATTCGGAGCATCTGACGCGTATTCAACAACTTGAGGAAGGTCATGCTGCAAAATTAAGAAGCCTAAAGTACGTCCTTCTGAATCACCGACTGGCGAAGTACATGCATGTATATTAGGTACATATTCACTAGACGATGAATTTTCCTGAAACCTTCTGAACCTGTAAAGAATTCAATTCTCTTTCCAATGGACTACTTGGCATTGACCGATCAAATTTCTGTTCCGGCACTTTTTCCATTTCAGTCGCTCGCAAAGGCATTGTTTTTCGTTATGACGGTTCATTCTAAGTTACAATATCGAAAACTAAACGATGAATTCTCCTGAAACCTTCTGTGCTTGTAGAGAATTGAATTTGGAATCAGTCGCGAAGGTTGCGTTACGACGATTTCTCGTTATTAGCCTTCACGGCTACATTCATTCCGTTCGTTTTCTGCGATTTTACGAAGCGTTTTCCTCTCCTTCTCTCACCTTTAAACTTTCGGGCCCGCGCGCGTACGAAAGTGCACTTTGGCTTCTTTTACCCCAACCGCCCGTACTTCAGCTCCGTTTTAATTTACCAGCTTCCATAGGGGTTGGCAACAGAAGCCAAATTGCACTTTTAAAGCGACGCGGTTCGGTAGAGCACGGAGAAAAAGAGATCATACAGGGCGAATTAATTCATCGATGAGGCACAGGAATTTGACGTATTTCAAGGCTACACCTGACCTGAATGTGTACATGATTTCTCATTGGGAAGAGAAGTAAATTTTCCACGTCCAGATAAAGACTGGCTACAAGAATTGGCTCATTTATGGAGCAGTAAAAATTTAACTAGGGATGTTTCAATCAAATAAAAGTGACGTGATCAATTGAAGTGGAAAAAGTGCCGGAACAGAAATTTGATCGGTCAATGCCAAGTAGTCCATTGGAAAGAGAATTGAATTCTCTATAAGTACAGAAGGTTTCAGGAAAATTCATCGTTTAGTTTTCGAGATTGTAACTTAAAATGAACCTTCATAAGGAAAAATAATGCCTTTGCAAGCGATTGAAATGGAAAAAGTGCTAGAACAGAAATTTGATCGGTCAATGCCAAGTAATCCATTGGAAAGAAAATTTAATTCTCTAATTAAATTTAATCAAAAACAAAATATCATGAACACATTCCGGAGGAATATCCTAATAACGAAACAGAATCAAGCGAGCTATTATGTGAAGCATCATCGAGATATTATGTGTTTCTACTGACTGCTAGGTAGGGCGACCTGAGTTTCCGAAAGCTTCTACTAGAGAAGTGAATGAAATGACGTTCAGCTTGAGCATTACAGTTGGAAAGAGGAGCATGTTTGTACATTTACCATCACAGTTGCCATGTATATTACCATTACATTTACCATGTACTTGAGCACTTACCATTCAGTTGCCACCGTCCTTGCGTGGTTATTCATGAAAATCCCCACTCAGATAGAAAGAAAGAAGAGCATGCATGTACATTCAGAAGCGCTAACTGAATACTCTTGAAGATTTCGATACGAAGCATGACTCACGGCTGCCGGAGGGAAATGCAGATGGTTTTTTCAAAGTTGCATGCTCTCCACAGCAGAAAAAATTGAACATAAGTCACAGGCCGCTACCTTTTCTGTGCATATTAGTAAATCTCAAACAGTGATGCTCATTCTAACCTACTTATCTCATCGTAGGATTTACGTTAAAATGCATTACACGCCACACCACGATGCCATATTTGCCTTGAAATTCCTATCCTATGCTAAATGACTAAATGTTTTTCATACCTTCCGAAAGGATCTATCTCCTTATTAGAAAACTCTTGTTTTTTGTCGTATTATCATGTTCTTCGAAAGAAGCTAATTCACTGGTCGAGAATTGTCTCACTATGCTTGAGTTATGTGTGCGATCTTCTCATAAGATATTCCTTAATTCATCATTACTCATTTCATTTACACTTTGCTGAATCACTAACAGCGTTTTGTTGAATTTCAAGCTCTTAGTCTCCAACTGCGATGTAAACAATCCTAGAACCTACACTGCAATTGAATTCATGCGAAACTATCTTCACAAAACTGCAACACTTGCTGCCAAGACAATCCTAAACTCGACAGATCCTGACGACTCGTTGATCCTTTCAGGCGATTTCGGTGTAATGTATGGTAACACGTGGAAAAACATTTAATACAGCTGTCGCGCCATGCACCATTGATACTTTCAAATTTATCCAAATCTCAGCAAAGTTATGAGCTTATGTCCAGGTAAGAGCATCAAACTTGAGCCTGTCCCTATCATGTGACGTCCAATTGCACCCGGATAATTTGTGCAGGGTTCTCTACGCATTTTGCGATTCTGTCTCAATCATGGAACGCCACTAAATCATGCCTAGCAATACTTCCCCTCATTATGCCTGGTGCGACAGCATGAAAAACACGGTAATGAACAACGAGAGGATGAACAAAGTGATGAAGGCACGGAAACACGAAATAATCATCACCTCAACAACAACACGAAATAATCATGGCAACAGGACAATCAAACAAATTAATATAAATAACAATTAACATCATCAAATTAACATATTTCATGCCTGTGTATCCAATGCCCATATATATTTCATGCTCATGTATGTATACACAACGGCAACAGCAACAGAACAATCAAGCAAATATTTACATAAACACAGGATATCAATGGATACATCCAAACGGACAATCCGAAACAAAACAACATGAACACATCCTGAAAGAATACGAAACAGAATCAAGCGAGCCGCAATCATTTTGGCTCAACTAAAAATAAGTTTGAAGTCAGGTCTAGCTATTGATAAGTGAAGCTTGACTCAGGCATTGTTTCCGTCTACACAAGGTATGAAAGCAATTCGAGGAATGCTACCTGCCTTTCTATTACTCAAGTTATCATCTGAGTGCTCAAATTATAAACTATTAGAAAATTTCACAATATTAGCCCAAAAATGCTATCTCAGAAACACCTTATTGATGACACACATATTAGCTCATTTTAAGCCTGAGAAGATCTTATGTTAGCGGTCAAGAGAAAATTCTAACCTCTATGCACAGCCCAAATGCAGTCATCCAGTTCAATCCTGGCCCGGGACATAAGCTCTCGGAAGTGGTCAACTATTACGAACAGAGGCGATGACTTTAAAATTTGATGATATTCAAACGTTTCTCCGTTAACAAACTGGAGAACCCACAATGCTTCACATTCCCTTTGAATGGATTTCTCAAACTTATCAAGTACCTTATCAGCGCTAATGACGGACAATAGCTGCACTGGCATGGGAGATAAGGATGTCATCATAGAAGTGTATGAATGCCATCATGACACTAGCTAATAGATAAGCTTCGGCGAGTAACCACAAACACCTGAGAGATATCTCCTCATAACGCATTTAATAACATTGAAACTTTAGTTCAGCTGTCATTAAACAGCACTTTGAGGAAGACGTTCTTCGAGTCACCACTCAGCAACTCGGCTCTATAGGATGAGTGGTCCAGGCGAACTTTCCAGACCTACCGCTAACTTCATAAGGCGATTCATACCCTACGTTCTTGAAACTCATTTTTATAGGGATTTAATTTTTCATATGCCAGGGTAGCTATTCAAAACAAAACTGAAGAATCCACAATGCTTCACATCTTATCTAAATGGATTTCTCAAACTTATCAAGCACCTTATTAGCGCTAATGATGATCAATAACTGCTCTGGCAAGGGTTCATTTTAAGTTACAATCTCGAAAACTAAACGATGAATTTTCCTGAAACCTTCTGTACTCGTAGAAACTTAAATTTGGAATCAAACGCGAGGGTTGCGCTACGACGATTTCTCGTTATTAGGTTTGACGGCTACATTCATTTCATTCGTTTTGTGCGCTATTACGAAGCGTTTTCCTCTCCTTCTCTCATCTTTGAACATTCGGGCCCGCGTGCGTACGAAAGTGCACCTTGGCTTCTTTTACCCCACTCCTTCCATGATGGCCTCCTTGTTTAAATCCGAATTTAGTTATTTGTGAAACTTATCATCTCTTTGGTAGCAAATGCAAACGTCGGTAGCTCCGTATATTTTATTGGTCTTTCAGATTTGGTTTCTGCACTATCATCCAGTTGCGTTCAGTGTTGCTGTCCAATATTATGCCGAAACCTGTATGCAAGTATGGAGCACGTTGTTATCGTACGAAGAACAAAAAACATCTGGAAGAGTTTTCACATAATGAACATGAAAAGAAAGACGAACTGGCTCAAACATCGTTTGAAAAGGTTGCTCTTTTGATCATTCTCATTCTCGTTGCCGAATGTTTTCGGTGAAAATTGTTGCAGAGTAGTGTTTTCCATTTCTGTTTCAAAAAGTCTTTTTTTGAAACAATTTTTGCAGGAGGAACGCAAAAGGCCACTGAGCGACAGTAAATCGAACGAGAGTTGTAAGCACCCAAAAACGGTTGTGTCAATGAACAGCACAAATGAAGATCTCAAATCAAAATTTCTAGTTTCCTTCCCTCCAGAATTCTTCCGTTTCTGGAAAGATATCTGTATGCTCAGTGGCGAAAGCAGTTGTTCAAATCCGTGCAGTTAGTTCCGTTTTCCACCAATTTGTATTCTCCCATATTCATTTCTTTTGGATGCCTGTAAGGATGCAAAAACTAATCGTGGATTATGTTCCAAGTTCAGTGCCCAAATAATGAACATCAGATGATGTCTTGTGAGAACGTTCTAGTAAGGTTGAGCGATAGCGGAAGTAAACCGAAATTCGGCTAGGTTGATGAGGTCATCGCATTGAATGATCATTCATATTCTATTTTAATTTCTGAGTTTTCTCTACTCAGTTTCTGAGGAGATTGAATATCAGTCTACTGTAATGCGTAGTGTCTATATAGCACTATAATTATTGATGATTTTTCCGCCATTTCAAAAATACATTGATTAAAATGCATAGTTGATGAGGATTGATGTTTGCAGCTGCGTTAAAAGATTTGAAGAGTCTACGTTTAGCTGGCGTATTCGAATATCTAGCAGGTCATTTTACTGAAGAAACTGCAAACGCTTACCTAGTGAAAGGTCGTCATGCGAATGACTTGCCCGAAATGCAAACGTTCGCTGCTTATGATGAAGGTCGTTTCGCATACTGGCGGTTCGTTTTTGTCCGTTTCGTTTATTTCTTCTTTTCTGCAGCTATGCGGGAAATCAATTTTAGTTGTGCTTAAGCAACACAGAATTGAATTTTTCACCAGATGAAAATAAACAGATATTACAGTTCTCATCAGCAAAGAATATGCAAACTTCAGCGATACACCGGATATGGACAAGCCCCTCGTTGTGCATGTGAACAGTGAAAGTGATCATTTCGCAAAACTGGATATCGTTGGTATAGCGGATCCAGTTTACATGATAGCATGGCTTAAGAATAAATATGGTAATAAACTCAACAAAACAGATCATTTCCTGTCGAAACTCGTACATGACGATTGTGAAGCGCTGAGTGACACCGATGGTAAATATGAAAACGGAGGTGATTCTTTTGTCATCATTTTGATTATTTAGTTTTTTATTCTATATTCTGTTAGGTACCTTTTTATTCTATATTCTATAAATCGACTGAATTGCAGAATTCAATGCTAAGTACAGCGCATTGTTGAAAAACTTGAAAGCAAAGCGGCGTAAGACGGCTCTGGGTGATCCTTTCCATGGTTTGGGTATTGTTGTTGAAGTGAAAGATGATGTCGGATATCGCCCGTTGGGTGAAAAAACTGGTTCGTTTCCACTTTCTTGCTCTGAGTTAAGGAGTGATCTTGATATTCAGTGAGAATAAATGGCTCTGAATAGTGATTGTTGATATAAGCTGATTTTCACCGTTCCAGCGAGACTGAAGTCGTTGTTTGAAGAAGTCGCTACAGCGAGTAGCGTAGAATCAAAGGAAAAGCTCATGGAAAAAGTGATGGAACTATTTTGCTATGTACAGGTTCGTTTCTTCCTATGGATGACGGCTTCAATAGAGCTCATCTCATTAGCCTTTTCCTTCGATTCTTGTCAGATGTTTGTTCCGATCAATTTTTCAAGACAACAACTGATTGATTGTTGTTCTTCGAAACCGATCGAAGGAAAAGTTGCTCAAATCTGAAGGGGATTTCCTAAAAAATGGGTTGGTGAACAAACCCATAAAAATGACTCGACATGAGCATATTTTGAAATTTTGATCTATTTTTATTCAAGTACATAATGCCGTTGTTTTATCATAACAGTTTGCAAACGATGAAATGGATTTTGGAATGGGATTAGAATTCGGTCATGATTTGTTTACGGCCAACTACGAATGCTTCGATAAATTAGCTGTTGGTGTTCTGGATACTGCTTACCAGTTTTTGGAGCGTGATGCATTCTCCCGTATTCTGAAAGCACACGCTGACGTTCGACGACTGTCTGAATCAAAAAACAAAGAAAGTGCAAAATGAATGGCGTTAGTTGTGTGTTTATTGGAATAATTAAGCGATTGTATCATGGATTTGCTTCTGCAATGCGTATTCATCCCCATTGTGAATTCATTCCATGCATTCAATATTCATTTGATAGCATTTAATGTTTGAGTGTTGCTTTAATGTTTGAATGTTTGTACTATTCGATGCCTTAGGGAATGCTGCGCCCTGGGTTCCCAATGAGACCTTATTGAGCTAAGTAGACGTTTTCTGATGTTTTGGATAGCGGGACTTCTTGAAAAAGAATATGCATGAGCTTGAGGGAGTTCTAATGCATTAGTTCTTTCCTGACTTGAGACTGATGTTAAATCTCATTTCTGTTTTTTATTTAAATTGTTTTTGCATTTATCAGTGGAGGTTTTGTATGTTCATGTCTGACAGTTATTCGAGTTTTTGCTATCTGTTTAGAATTGTTTAAGATCGATTGATTAAACAGTTGTTCATGTCGATCCTACACTCATCGTTTTCTCAGGTTGAATTATTTCTGGATTTTTACATTGAAGTGTCCATTAATGATGTTTCATCGTTGAATTAAAAGGTAAATGTTATGCTGAACATATCGTTTTAAAGTGCTGTATAATAATGAAGTTTATTGTGAAATGCTTGACGATAGAAAGAATCATTCGCGCATTCGTGTTGTGCGTGGCAGTTTAAGAAGTTGGATGTAAGTCGTCATCGAAGCAGCGTAATATTAGAATTCAGTGGTCTTCAACGCATCGATTAAACTCAGTCATTTATGTATAATAGAACATGTTGATTACTGTTTGAAAAACATTACTCACAAATCTAATTGAATATGAAAGAATCCATCTGCAACATAAAATGCAATCGACTAGAGTAGAGGTATGTGTAATTATGTAAAATGCATTATGCTTGTTTAGTTGTTGTAGAAATGCATACACTCATCGTAATTGATCACGTAAGTTGAGACACGATTATGCTGATAATACATCATCCATAACTGAAATTACTCTTTTATGTCCGTTCGATTGCAACGCTCAACCTTGTAACAGTGAAATATTTTTCGTGCAAAGTCAATGAACCGATCCTGCTGAGCTGTTTTCCATGTGATTTTGACTTCATACAGCCAGAACAAACAACTGCGTCATTTAGGAGACTGCCCCTTTGTAGACGTCATTGAAGACTGACAAATTGACGTATGAGTCGGGTCACATTTGAGCAAGAAATGTGATATGCGACAAGTCCTTCTCAAGAGAGGGTTTGTCAAAACCGCTTCACAAATCATTGACATATCGAAAAGAGCAGCAAGTCAACAGTGATTAGAATAGCCATCTAGCAGAAAAGAAGCTTTCACAATGAAGAGACATGAACTCTTTTAATCCTCAGAATTTTATAACGGTCCATTGAATTTTACACTGAGAAATCGATTTGGCCATTCGTTATAGGATTAGAAGGTGTGAGAAACAGAGAATATGAAAGGTTAGCTTATTCGAATACATAGATTGAATGGAAGCATCATAATGTACTCTTGAAAACTCAATGACCAAAACCCCATTGAAGAACAGAAAATCCCAAGAGGTTCCACAGAATTACATGCGTATTAGCATCGGCATCTAATGCTCATTGAGCAGAGCAGCAGTTTGATAACAAAAGCATTCTCTGACAGCTGCAATGTTGCATTCAACATCTGCTTTACTACGGATTCAGCACAATGAAAGCTTGAATGCTTGCGAATTCGTTGATCGACACCTTTTCAGCTAGGCGATTTCTGGAAGATTTTAAATGTGCATTCGCAGATCTCATCTTTTACAGCTCGTTAATGCACTGCGTTCTGTTTGAGTAATTCATTAACGCTTCAATCCTATTTAATGGATTTGGATATTGGTCGCATTTGAACGCATGAATAAGCGATCCTGTCCAGTAAACGCCTATTCACATTGATTTCTTCCTCATTTCCCTCACACTTCCTTACAATCGTCGCTCACTCAAGGCGTATCACGCATAGTTGCTTTTACATTCAAGCTGCATTTATTCGCCAAATAGTTTTGCATCTCAAACCTTCCTCAGCTTCATTGCCTGTGCTGATACTGTCACTTTCTTTTCAAACCAGAAGAACAAAACGTTCTTCTCTTTACATTGGTAAGATTCGATAACTTCTAAGATTCACTGATCATTTTAATAAGTGGATTACATAACGACTGTTCCAGCAAATCAAACCGATTCCACATCATGGGTTGACTCATGAACATTAGAGGAGCAAATTGAAGCATTTTATCCAGCAGGTTGCGGTCAGGAACGACAGTGATTTCTTCACAATACATTGATAAATAGGTCGAGCACACGGTATTTCTTCAATGTTAACAGTGGTTGAAGACATGATTAGTCTTGACGTGTCACAATCATCGAAGTTGTATGACGTCACAGCAACCGAACAACAGATTCAATAGTCGTTTATGAAAGCATGTGATCTGTCATCGTGAATGCTTAGTTATTGTTAAGTTTAGTCTTGCATTCCGCAACAATTCGAATCCGTAACTATTGAAATATTACGGCCTCACTTCTTTGCATTTGGTACTGTGAACACTTTAATGGATTGGTTTTAAAGTGGTTTTTCGCATGTGGATATCATAAAATTTACGTTTCAAAGAAACGTAAATTTTATGGTCTGCAAACGTAATATTGGTCCGCAAACGAAGTTGGCCACATAGCTGTAATGTTATTTTGCAATTGTAAACTAAACTCAATGATTGATGGATGAAAATGGAACATATCAAAAGATCGATGATCAGTTTTCTCAGACGAATTTCTCAATGATAACAATAAGCATTTAGCAGTTATTCGAGAGAGCTTGTTGGCAGCACACTATGAATTGCCGTATCTTGCAGTTGAACCAGCTGCGGTTAAACCAGCTTTGTCAATCGCTTTGCGCGATCGGCGGAAATTTATTTTATTAGAGTTATGATTATTTATTGGATTGGTGTTTGGCTACGTTCAGTTATACAAACTAATTAATTACTCAGTTGTGTTCTCTTGGCCTGCTCACCTAGCCAACGGGGTGGCGCCAGTCAAGGCTAAAATAGTGCGAACGGAAACGCGAGCATTGTGGCCAGCAACGTTATAAACGTTTGATAGTCTGGCCAATCCAGTAGATATGTTCATGCATGGAAAATAACTTAGTAATTGTTCTCTTTATGACAAAATCGTATCTTTGATACCCTAAAGTGCAAACAAACCTTATTGAGAAGTTAGAAAGTGTTTCGAAGCTTTACAATTAGGCTAAAATGCTCGAATGGTGCTGGTCGGCGAATGTAAAACTATTTCCGATGGACTAAATGGGTGATTGACTTAGATACGATACGCTTGCTTTGTTCTAGATTCACTTTGTAGAAGTAATCCATGTTAAATGCATTGTTTACGGGCGTTGGAATATGCTGCTCTTTGTGGAATATTTGTTCATCAATTATATTGTGTGTTAAATAATAACAGGTGCACATTTGTTATTGCACATAAATCTATCGCAGCTGTTTTTAGGTAACGCGTAAAAATGAATTAGTTGAGACGGTTCTGGTATGTGATTACTTTTGTCTAACAATAAGAAGGAGTCATTGCGTGATAAGGGCCTAAATTTGTGTGTTAATTGAACCGGTTGACTTTAAGAGATAGACAAAAATACTGATTGGATGCTTGTTTGCTCACGGCATTAGTTCTGCTGCCATCGAGGGCTCGAAACTGCAGTTTTCATGCGGCGATCAGTCTGAATACCAAATCAATTTCGCAACTGATTTACTTGCAAGTAGAGCTGGATCGGAGGCCACTGAATTGCGGTAGTCCCCAAATATCGGTCGGATGCCACTGACTGATTCCCGGTGGCCATCGAAATTCGGTGGTCATCGACCGCAACCGAAAGAAATTGACCGATCGATGGCAAACGAGACCGAACGGGGCCGACTTTCGGTGATCAACGAAATTCGGATGCCCCTGAAAACCGATGGCCGCTGACCGAAACCAAAAGTGACTTTTCGATTGGTGCTCAAAATTTGCCGATAGAGCATTCGGTCGGGTCCATCGCAACAAATCTAGCGGTTCCCGACTCTACTTGCAAACGTTTGCGTCGCGAGTTTTCAAATTTCAGAATACGCTAGAGACTTTCGACGTTCTCGCATTACATCCTGAAAGCACGACGACATTTGCTTATTATTCATGGTATGCACATTGTTCGAGGTACAAATACTTCCTAACAAATACATCTAGTGATGACAGAAATCGGTGAGTTGCATCGATACACGACAACAAAGTACACTTCTTGAATGTCTCCTAGAAGGAAATTGTTTTTTGCATACAAAATCAACTCTCATCCCATCAGCAGCGTTTTGTGGTGACCATTAAGGATTTTCACTTTTATTTTTCACTGTCTTTTTTCTATTCATTCATAGAAGGGAGCGATCATTCAGTGGATGAAAAGTTCTGTGTATTTCGCGTGTGAGTGTATGTACGTACAAATACGTTCGGTATTGAAGGTTACCACTGAAATATTAATAATACGATTGCAGAACAGAGCGACGCTAGACGGTAAGGATAAACTGAAATAAGAGAATTTCGTAATGGGATGCTAGATATTATCGGATATTATGTTGAGCACCGCTGATGTGAGTATTGAGCAAAGTACTTTGGCCAATACGTCGACAGGTTATTCGCATAAAGATGACGAATATAGACTGAGAAAATATTGCTTGTCGTATTTAATGGTTACGTTGATTGTTTTGGCTGCATTTTTGTTTGCAATATTCTGGGTGATTGCGCAGTTGCTACTGAAAAAGGATCGATATGAGATGTTGATCGCTCTGCAAAACTCTAAATTCAACGCAACCTCTCATCGATCTTCAGTGCAAAATGAAACGTTCGTTTTCCGTTGATTTCTTTCTTTTTGCAGAAAGTTGAAAGCTGAACCCTTGAACAGAGCAGAACATGATTGAACAAAAGTTTTCTCATGTATCATGATCTATATCAGTGTATCTCATGTATCAGCGTATCATGACCTGAAGCTGGAAATCGTTGTTTGGCGTTGGAATACAACGAAGCACTGTTTCAGTTCCAGCCACGCAATCGTGAAACGTGCAGTCGTTCGTCCGTATTCAACATGACGATTCCTCGGCGAATTGATTCGGATGGAAGTTGTTACAGTGGTTTCACATCCACAATCCCAATGGTTGATGATGCTCCGTTTGATCTGCTAACCGAAGTGATCTTGTGAAGCTCGAAGAACACCGATTTTGTTTGTGTAAAAAAGCGTTGAATTATTTGTAAAATTTTCGTGACAAATGTAAGATTTGTACAGCTACCGTAATAAAAAATTAGATATTTTGAGCGAAGAGCAAGAAATCTCAGAAATTGGATGTGTGAAAGATGTAGGAAAGATGAGATTCACCTTGAAAAAATTTAAACCAGTGCGAATTTTCAAGTTCCACGATGATTGCAGAAAACAAGTTGATTTCGCTTGCAGTTGTCAAAGCAAAAATCAAATGATGGAAAACGGATAGGATGTGAAGAAGTTTAACATTTGTTAGAGGTTGAACAAGAGGTTTAACATTTGTTAATAATCTACGATGATAAACCTATATTTTGATGGATGGGTTGATGAACCACCACATTGATCATTAATTACATTGAAATGGAATTATTTGAATGATTTGCAAACATCACTCATTGACGTCTTTGCATCATCTTTGACCAAGTCATTGCTTCAGATGATCAGCTAAGTGTTGGTTGTTCAGCCGAAATTTTTCAGTTCAGCTCCTTCAAAACTTCTTTTACGTGGCCGATTTCTAACAGGAATCGTAACAAAATGCTCTGATATTATTTCATTCATTCAGCTTCACGTCGGTTTATGAAGTTGAGAAGAATCAAAATTTACTTGTAAACCGAAACAAATACCAGCTTATCGTCTTGATTGATTCAAAGAGCAAAACACCATCTTGAGTACAAAAGTCACCTTAATTTCTAAAAATGTGCATTGTATGTTGTGAAAAGATTAAAAGAATGCTTCCGAAGGTGGAATGACACGTCGTGGCACAAAATGACGCCAACGACGAACTGGATGTGTGATTTTAGCTGATTGTGAGGTTTAAATTTAATGGAGCGATTACGACGTTATTAATATGGTTTGGTTTAATTGATAAGTGAATGCTGAACAGCGGACACCTATGGAAATTGTTTTTTTTTGCAGTGTGTACTTAAGGTGTTGATCGTGTTTGTTTTGAAAGAAAGATGGTTGTTTGTTTTATGAAATTCGTTTTTATGAGGATGACTGAAACAAATAAAGTACGCATACAAGATGTCGGGCTTCAAGTTCTCATTCCCACTGGAATGTTTTCTAAGAAGTGAGAGTTCTTTCGAACGGATACATCAAAATATATCTGCATTCATCACGCGAACTGTTGAATCAATTATCAGCAAAGAAGATTGAATCTTCTAATGCTGGACAATAATCGTCGTTCACAAATTTTCGAAAATACTGTAATTACTTTATTCGTAAGACACTTCCAACTGTGTAAAAGGAAGGAATACCTGTTGCCAGAGATGGACAATAACACAGTATTACGCTGTTCCATTACCAGCGGAGCTTCTGTTTTTTCGGTAAGGCGATAGCGCGCTCATCATTTCATCAAGGTAGCGCTTTATCTTCTTCGAATTTTTTAGAGACATTAATGTAGCATTTGTTATCGTGGTGATCAGAGAAAGACCAACGGGAAGAGGTATATTCTAGAGTGGGCGAATTTAGTTTACGTACTTTGCTTAGTGTGAATAAGCTAATGAAGCTGAACGTTCTTAGTGGGTGATGCTGTAGCGTTAGCCTTTGTAACTACACTGGAAACATGATGGTGATCCATTATTCGGTCGTTTATGATGACTTAGTCATGGATGAGTGAGGAAGGAACTAACTCTTAATTGTGGATGTTGGCGGGGGTTATTAGGATTGCTCTTCCCAATTCTGATCAATTTCGTTTGTATTGCAGCTAGCGGTGAAAGCCAATTTAATGACCATTCTTCTTTTGAAATTGTTCGAGAGCATGAAGACGCAATATTTAGTAAGAATAAGAAACTGAATAGATCCTTGAAGATAACCACTGCTGATTTCTTCTGACGGAATGGACGAATCAGTAACTCAGAATGACTGAAAACAGTTCATAAGAGTATCTCGGACTCAACTGGCCAGGCAACCTTGTAGGCCGTATATTTGTAATTTTAAGTTCAGTTCAGATATGGATACTGAATCAAACGAAACATGTAATGTCGATGTAGCCTCTCTTGTCTAAATGAGATGCACGATTTCGCTAGGAGCAAAGTGGAACCGAACTGATTGATCTTTTATCCAGAAAGGCACTTCGGAAATGGAGAAACAGCTCATTTATTGTAAAATGGTTTCCGAGTTTGGCTGAAGTTATTTTCTCAAAAACTTTAGAACTTGAGCAGGTTAAATAAGTTTTATGAATTCATTTAAGGATCTTCTCTACGTATAGTTGTGACGATCGCTGATTTTCATCTAAGTGGACATAAGATCCACATGATCCGGAATTTCAAACGAAATGCCCAGCATGCTGATGTTCTTAAGAAGGAACGCGAAAGTGTAATGTGGGCGATTGTCAATTGACTGCTTTTCATCTTCGAATTTTGTTTCGTCGTTTGGTTATTTTGTAATTGTCGGTTCGTTTATTATTGACTGGTGCTTGTTCTTAGAATGATTATCTGTTGTTGAATGATTCATTAAAAGTTTTCGACTGTTTAGTGGCGTGATGAGGCTTTTTTCCATACAAATAAGTGGTACAATTGCAAATTTTGAGGGAAGATTCCGAAGTAGCGAAGAACATTAGCGAATAGCGGACTGATTTTGCTGAATAGGGTTTCGCTGCTTCTTCGACAAACTGTCCGTTAGGCAAATTGTCCGTTAGGCAAACTGTCTGTCCGTTAGGCAATGTGTCTTTAGACAAACTGTCGTTAGGCAGAATGTCTTTAGGCAGATTGACCGGGTACCCTGCCGAAGTTGGTCGAGAGAGAACAAACGAATGGCTGACGGACTGACATCGAACGTCAGTCATCATTCATCGTATATCTTCATCTTTTCCTTTCCACCTCGAAACAACTTCGCTGCTTGAAATCATCACAAATTTCAACACACTTCCGGTGTCACGCTTTTGAAACTCCCTCATAAACAATTTCAGCGATCATTTTTTTCGGTATAAACATCCGACATCTTAATGAGCGATAAATGCGGAATGATTTTCGACAAGAGGCCGCAGTTTTTGGATGTTTTTTTTTTCAAATAAGTAAACATGTCGTCATGACAAATGGAATGTTCGATTGCGGATAAAACGTGCGATTTGCATAGATCATTGAAGTTTATGGTCGTTTAGTACGACATAGTATGAGAACGAGCCGAATGAAGTCAAGAAAGAATTAGTGACGCAGAATTTATCATTAATTGTAAGTGATTTTTAAACGGATGTATTGGGGATGTGTTGAGATGATAGACGAAAAAGAGTTCTTTGTCTTTTGCAGTGATAAATATAAAGGGAACGAAAGAACATTCACTTCACCAGATCGTTTTCAATAAGAATCCTTCGACTTTTGCTGCGATGTGATCGTCATATTCACCATTCGACTCAATTACTATTCAACGTTCCACTGACAGCAAACACGTCAATTATTGGATGAAGCGTTGCCCAGTAACATATGAATTTGTGTACACCGTTCGATCCAGCGAAGTCAACTTGCTGATGTCGAGGGTGATTACCGCTTTGTGTTGTATTTCTGATAAGTTCGGACGAACTTGCATTGTTTGGAGGCATATTTTGAAAATAAATGCGAAAGTGATTAACCATAATAAATGGAAGAAAAGCAGGAAACAAGAAGCAAGAGTGATGATACTATCGAATGCTTGTTTATTGTTTTGTGAAAAGCAAAAGCCGAAATGGCGCCGTTATACAGTATTTCATCTTTTAATCACCGCTGGGGTGATGATACACAACAAGCATTTTTGCATATGAGTAAGCTGGCAATGATTAATTAATTACATTTCAGGATAAGTTTATTACCAAAATCATACAAATTAGCTTGTTTAATCCCGGCATTTTTCACAACTTCCACATGCCAGGGTCGCAGTCGGAATTCAAAATAATTCCGTGTAAAATTTAATCGATGACCACCAACCGATTCAACAATCTTCTCGACTAGAAACATTGCTGCATTCACCATTCTCAACCACCAGTACAAAGACCTCGTCAAAGAGCACTCACAATCAGATGAGAGAGGCAGTGAAGAGACGGCAAACAACAGCACAGCGTAATGTGTGTGGCGCAGACAACGCGCGTCATCGCGTTCCACTCGCACGAATAATGTCCTCC
Organism: Anisakis pegreffii; assembly: GCA_035041965.1. NCBI lineage: Eukaryota > Metazoa > Nematoda > Chromadorea > Rhabditida > Anisakidae > Anisakis > Anisakis pegreffii. Next base: position 130,034 of record JAPYMA010000378.1, on the reverse strand, counting down.
TTTGAAGGTTGGATGGGACCTGAACCGACGGACGTGCAAGATTTGCCTTTTCGATGGGATGCGATTGTGTTTGTTCGTGGTCGGTGATCACCACACAAAACTTGTTGGATTGCGACTGAGAAGTGTTCATGGCATCCTATCCACTTTTTTCATTTTTTTAATGCGTACTCTTCACTTCAATTTATGTGTGGGAATCGTGAGGCTTCATGTATCATTTCATCGTTGAAAATCGATACTGAATTTTGACGTGTGATTGCAAATTCAATTCGACATGTGAGAGAAGATCGCAAATTTGCTTCTTTCGGCGAGTGTCGTGTTTTTCCTGACATTTCTTCGCGAAAAAAAGAGGGAAACCCCGTAAAGTGATCTTTCTTACCGAAAAAATCTTCACCGAACTGTGCGCTATTACTCCAGTCAGCTACCTCTCCCTCTAATCCTCCTCGCCTCATTTTAATGTCTAGTATGTCGTCGGTTATGCCCACATATATTCCCGTACCAAAAGCGTAATCATAAGATGTAAGAATGATGATATGTGGTTTTTCGTCTCCTTGTTGACAGTAAATGAAGCAAAATCATATCTAGTTCCCTCATAGCGAGTAAGTGATACTTGAATCCGTTGAAAATTGATTAACTTTATTGAATGTTTGCGTTCGAATTTTCAGTTCAATTTCGCATCCCCAAAAGTCATCGCGATATCACGCAATCGTGAGAATAGAAATAATTTTCGATGGACCGTCACATCTTTGTAATGGTTTGTTCGATTTAACCTAAGGAATGGATAGTAATCGAGTGAGAGTTGATTATTGATTAGAGATTGTTAATTGGTTGTTCTTTGAACTGTTTCTTCTCACTGAATACCACCCATCTCATCATTGCCTCATTTAATAGTACCTCACAATTTGCTCGTATATACATTTCACTGTGATTCAGTCCCTAATTATAGTTATTAGTGTCATCATTGCTGCTTATTATTATCATTGTTATCAATATCTTTAACGATATTATTAGGGTTATTATCATCTTCATTGCTGTGGATGTTCATTCCCTCTACGCCTCAGAAATGCAAACATAATATTACAGCAACAACATTTGCAATGCATGCAAGGCACCCAACGGGTTTTAAGCCTTACTCGTCTAAACCTGAGCATAAACCTGAACTTCAGTTCTCAGCCGAAGCCAAAAATCAGCGTATTTCAAGTGAATGAGTCAGAAACTGTGGTGGATATGTGTGCTACATTTTTTATGTTGCCAAAAATGAGCCTTCTTCAAAAACCAAAGTCGATATTTATTCATTTTACACCCAAAATTCTTTACGAGTTTTTGACGAGATGCCGATTTCTGTGAAAGTAAACCGTACGAACGACCACTCTTCGTATCTGATTTGTGCTCCCCACCGACGGTCTTATTTCAAAGATTCCGGATGGTCCGTTGATAAGGGCTGATTCAGGAGAATCCCTTTTATGAAATAAATGTTTGATAGCGTTCACGTATCGAATGGGCAATCAACTTGAATTGCTCCCGCTGGAGGAGGTTGTAATCATTGCGATGACCTTGTGGAGCTTGTCGTAATCGCGCAACTGTTTTTCTCGAAATTATTTAAAACATCAGATCAATAAGTAATCACCTCTTGAATGTTCTCATCAGTTCCAGGTGTTTTGTTCAGCTCTGACGTTTCATCCTCTCTCACTGATCGAACCATTCAACCAGATCATCATGCGCAGTCCAGCAAGGTCCTTTGAACATTCATCATGAAAACTTCAGAGAAATTTTGTATTCATTAGTTATACCGATCAAAATGTTTTAATAATCTTCACTTATTGTCAATAAAACCATTCAAATAACAGATGAATAAAAGTCTGATGAAGTAGGAGAACTAAGGCTCAGTTTCGGCTACTCAGATTTTTAAAAAATTTTCAGTAGCCAGTATTTTATGTCAGCAATCCACTTTTGCACCTTGATATATTCTACGCATAAATTCCAGCCTCATACCTTAAACAAAACAATCCGTTGGATTCAGTTAATAGATATATGAATGTTATAAAACCCTGGATTGACCAGATTCGATTTCACGTTTTCTCTTTGATCACCACACATTAACACATCAGATAGCTGTCTGTTTCTAACTGAGTCTTCTTTGAGTGATGTATATTACGAAAAAGTCTCATAAACATAGTGCAGAAAGTTTCAATAATGCAGATTCAGTGTCTCCATTTCAAGAATTTTAAAAAGTAGATCAATGCTTATTGGTACTGTGAGAAGATGAAGTGACGACACATCCTGTAAGTATCATACTCATAACAGTCATAACTCGTAGAAAACTCAGTTGAGGCTTTTTGATGTGATATTTTGAATTTGGTTGAAGTTGAAAGAGCATTTCACTCCATTTCACTCATCGAGTAGTTCTTTCCATCGCTTTCAACAAATAAAATGAATTTATTTAGAAATGTCTGCCATATATCACCGCAGTTGAGTCCTTGTGATGCAACAGTCAAATATGATGATTATCAGGGCAAACTGAACGACGGCTCATCCAAGCCGTCCATGGCAAACACCGTCAAAGTTGAAGCGGACGATAAGGTTGCGTTCAGTGATTCATTTGAATAAATGCATTATCACACAAATTCTTAATTGAACAGGATAGAGTGGAAGTTGTTGGGTATAAAACGAGAAGAAATGACGGTTGTGCGGATGAATCGCAATCATGATTTGTTTGTAATTGTATCTTTGAAAAAGTGAACATTTTCCAAGTGTCCAACAAAATTAGAAGTTAAACAAGTTTAAGTTGCAAATGGAAGATGAGTGTGAAGAGGATGATCAAGAGGATGAAGAAGAGGATGAAGGAACGGTGACAGCCACAACGTCTTCGTCAACTCGAGTCAAACACCGACGTGAATCTGCGGAAGTCGCAAAAAAGAAATTACGACTCGATTTGCGACCGAACGAATTCAAAAATCTTTCGGAAAACCATAATGGCGAAGTGAATGTTCACTGATTGATGCGCTTTACTTCGCTTTACTTCATCCAGACGTCATTAACTGAGCCTGACGATTCCTTTACAATATTTTTCATACGACAAATAAAGTCACTTAGCCGTTGATTGGATCTGAAGAGTAAATTTGGAGCGTTTAAGATAATCTAGGTTCAAGATTCAAGATATAATCTAAGTCATACATGTTTGTAGTGAGAACGAACTATTTTTCGAATATTCGTTGAACTGATCCCTTCACCTCATCTTTGCTGGCAGTCGTCAGATTCAGTTTCTAACCGAAACGATCAGATTATATTTGTTGACTGCTACTGAGAATGCGAATGTATGGGTCGGTATCAGTAGAAATAGAAGTATTAGGAAATGTCATTGAAATGAACGAGTGGTAGTTGTGAATCAATGAGCTGTTGCATTTAGCGTGCTTCTGATTCGAATGATTCGCGAGAAGGATCTTGTGATCGCAGCGAGTGTGGCGTTGAAAAACAGTGCTCTCTGTCGATATCGATCACGTCCGTTGAATTTTTCGTTGTTTTTTTTTTGTTTTGAACCTTTTGAAATTAATCGTACCAATTGCTATCGTTTGAAAGTTAAGTAAATCGTAGTTCGAATCTGATTTATATCAGATTCAAAATAAAGGGTATTTACTGCTGAACCAATGCTATTACTGTTTTAAAATTTGTCATTATCTAATTCTAAGCTGAAATGCTTGTGTTTGAAAGTAGCCTTGAATAATATAAATTCGTCGATGTTTAAGATGCTTCAATCGAGGAAAATTGGAACCATCATTGGAAAGAGGTTCAACACCAAATGATGGAACTAGTAATGGTAGTATTCACAACGGTAACGCAAATGCAAAGATATTTTATCATATTTCAAAAGGAGAACATGTCTGCCAGTCGTGTCACGACGAAATTTGCAAACCGTAACTTACTCTTTTATTTACTAATTTCCTTTCATTTATCATATTTCGTCTTCGATTCGCTCTCTGAATATTTTGATGTTAACAGAATTCTGATTCAAAGAATAGGTATAACTCCAGAAATATGTGATGAAGATTGCGTTTGAGTTACTCACAAAATGTTTTTGCAACACAAAATCGCATAAGAACCAATTTCACTGTTTGATTTGTTTACTGATTTTGGCTCTGAATCTCAGATGCTTCTCATTAGTTGTATTTGCATATTTAATTCACTATCAAAGTTTTATGATAGATGACTTATAGTTAGATTCGATATGATTATTTTAGTAGCAATGTTCATCTCACAATCAGAGTTTATCTGTGAAGAATTTGATTTGTAGAGGACGTGAGAAGAATGATCATTTCAACGAATGGAAGAGTAAATGGTCAACAGAGAGTCGTTGTAGTCCATTTGTTCGACTCTTTGTTCAGGATCAGCTTCTACCGTTTTGGTTACAATGTAAACTGTGCAATAAATTCAGGTATCTGCTCTCAACTATCCTTTCAAACTGATTTGATAGTTGAATCCAGTGTCTGTTTTTATCCTGACAAGCAGTGGCTCAATTCAATGTATTCTACTGATTTATATCATCGAGCACGAATAAATTCAATTTTCGTGCAACGCTCATTTAAAGCAATCGATCATACTTAACCAGTAAACTCTTATTATTCATTTCGAATGCTGAAGTGTGTCAAATTCAGACGTTTATCAGTGCATCATAATCAAATAACAGCTGATGACATTGAGAGGTTTGTTTGTGGATCGATGGATTTAGATAGTGACGAAAGTGATGAGAATGATCCCTGCGATACGCCTGAAGATGAGGTCAGTTTTATTTCTCAGAATTGTCCAGCTGAATATTTGCAGTATATTGCTTAATTTATCTGTTGCTCGAGATATGTTTTGATCGCAAATCGTGTGCAGTTCTTTCTTTCTTTATTATTTTCCAATCACAAGAAAAGCAATGCTGACTGAAATGATGCTACAGTGTGTTCGCGAAGTGATGGAAACGCCTTGGATTCAGTCAATCACAGCAGCACCACTCTTACATAATTCACCAGCAATACGTTATTTACGTCATGAATATTATTACGATGAAGTCGGTATCAGTCCTACAAATGCTCATTTCGAGTGTGATATTGGTCAGTTAGTCGCATTATGACATCGTTTCATTCTCGTATATGCAAAATGTTCAGCTTCAAAATGATCGACAATGGTGTATGCTAGAATTTTATTCGAAGGGAGCATGAAGATGTTTGGTGAGGAAAGAGATCAACAATTTGAGCCGACTGATTGAAATACGAGAAGTATACAAACATGATTCGATGAGAGTTTCTGATGTTCTGAATGAGGATATATCCCATGACCATTACCTAAATCACAACTTCTAAGTAATTTTGAACTAATTTTGAACTCATTCCATAGTGGTGAGTGCTGATAGAGCAAAAAGTGCTCATTTGATGCTTTTTTCGTTAATGTTGCATGAATGTCGTACCATTTACATTGTCAATAGTTTATCAAAGGTTTCTCATTGATGAATATAGTCAAATGTATCTATATTGATACTTAACCAGATTGCCGTTCACGACATTTTATGTGTCCGTTCAATATACCCCACGAACAATCAATGGCATTTTGTTTACGACCGGACGTGATGGAGTATGATGAGATGTACGCATTTCCTGAATATACCTCCGAACCGGTTCCGTATCTGGCAATGAGAAATCTGATTGTTGCTTTGTGGAATCTGAATCCTTTCGTTCGTTTTTATATTTAATTCCTTTTCCCTACTGATTCTTTTCTGTTTTTTCCAATAACTTTTCTTTTTGATATTTCTTCACTGCAACGTCCAAATATCACCTCTGCTCAGCCACAGTGCTTATCAGTCACAGTCTGTACCTTTTTGAATCAAGAATCAATTTTTTGTTGAGCTTCTTCTCTTTTCTGAAGCCGAATTATGATGGATCCAATGAATCGGTAATCTGTAAAATTCAATTTCGTATTTTGCAATCATCGTCTCCGAAGATCATATCTTTTTTATGTTATCTTTTGTTCACAACTAAACACTATAATTTGTTGCCATTTTCAGCAATACTTAACGCTTGATAAATGTGTGCAACATGTTGTTTGTCGTGGTTTAGCGCGTATTTGGTATGTGAACGAAATCAAACGAGTCATGAAATTCCTCACGTTGAAATCGCTCATCAATTACGGTATTCTCAAATCACCAAAATGTTCCGTTATTGCACCCAAATGCAATGTGAGTTGCTGCTGTGACTATAAATAAATTTTTAGTTACCATATTTGTTCTTTAATATCCATTCGATTTTGCAATGAAAAACACTGATTTGCTGCTGATTGATGACAGATTATTTCTCATCAACGAATGGTCTATTGAATGCATTCAGAATAAGGTAGATTATGTTATGGTCGATTACTTATACAAATTTATGTTGATGTCAAATATTTTAAGGATCTCGAAGTGTTGATAATTGGTGCCGGGATTAGTGGGTTGGGTGCAGCTCGTCAGCTGCGTTCATTCGGTGCGAATGTCAAAATACTCGAAGCAAAAAGTAAAATTGGCGGTCGTCTTGTGGTTTGTGTCATTAATTTTCACATTATCGTTGCCACTTTCAGTCAATTGATTGAATTTGTTCACACCTCTCACCTTCACCTCATTCATCTTTCGTTTATAATTTACATTTGCAATTAATTTCCTGATTGCCTTTTGGAACTTGCTGAAAGTCAAACTGAATTCAAAATCAACTTGCGGAAATTCTTAAAGGATGATTGGTCATTGGGCGTTGCCGTTGGGTGTGGTGCACAGTTGATCACTGGAATTATGAACAATCCGATTGTGTTGATGTGTGAACAGGTAATTGCTGATTTCCCGTCAATTTCTCATTCTTTTCAGCTGAACCGTTTAAAACCTTAATTGCAGTTACTTCACTCGAATTTCTTCATAATTTTTATGTGGAGTTGTCGTTGCATTAGATATGAGAAGAAATTAATAAATTTGAGGTGGATGTGAAGTATCGTTCAGTGACCGATGAATGTCCGTTGCTGGATGCGGGTACTGGTAAAAGAGCGAATCCACTTTGCGATAGACTCGTTGACGAACACTTCAATTGTCTTCTGGATGCGTTAGCTGATTGGAAACACAAAACTAAAGGATCTGATCTCAGTTTAAATGGTCTAGCATTTGCATCCATTCGTTCATTATTTTTATTGCTATTAATTATAGTTCACTGCTCGTATCCAGCATAAGCTCGACTTGATCTTGAAATTTTACGGATTATTGCAATAGTGCTTGAATCAGTCGTTTAACTGTGTGCTGTTGAATGTTGATGACAAATTAAAATAAAAGTCGTCGTTGCATTAGATATTGAAGAAATTCAAATACCAATGGTTCCAATGAAGAAGTGATCTGCAGTTGTCATTTAAAAGTCTCATTTAATCACTGATAAATGCTATTTTGTTTTTAGATCATCTCATGAACGCTCACCAATACTTTCTAAAAGCAACTGGAATGAAATGGACACAGGTCGAGTCCACCTTATAATGCTCGTTTTGTTTTGAATATCCTTCTCTTATGTTATTATGAAGTGGATGTAGGTGTACGAGCGATAAGTAAACTAGTTTCCTGTGCAAATGCATAGGGGTTGATAATCATCCAGCCATAGCTCAGTTGGTAGAGCGGAGGACTGTAGAGTTGAGCAGGCATCCTTAGGTCGCTGGTTCGAATCCGGCTGGCTGGATTTATTTTTGTCGTTTTGTGTTCAGTTCCATTTTGAGGCCTCCATCAACAGAGTGGTTACTTTGATGTCTAAAAATTTCTTCCAGCGTTTCAAAATGATTTTGAGCTTTTCAATTTTTCAAAATTTGCAAAAATTTTTCAAAAAAATTTCAAAAAATTTCAAAATGAATTTCTCGACATTTCAAAATGTGAATTTTTTCTCAAAGAACTCAATTTAAGAATTGTAGGTAATGAGAATTAGTGTAAGTTCGAAAAGAAGCGAATTTGAGATTGTTCAACGAACGTTGCGCTCATTTATTGACCGTCCGTCCGCCTTATCGATGTTTTACCTTCATTCCCATATTGTTGTTAGAAATTCATGAAAATGTTCAATCCAAATTCAGGAGGAGGAACGAATGCTTCAATGGCAAATTGGTAATGTTGAATTTTCGTGTGGTGCAAAATTGGACGACGTGTCAGCACGTCACTGGGATCAGAACGAAGCAGTTGCACAGTTCGCTGGCGAGCATGCATTGCTGACGGATGGCTGTGCTGAGCTAATTCGTCGAATGGCTGAGGGCACCGATATACGATGTAATCATCAGGTGCCCGCTTTTAATTTCAATGCTTTTGTTCTCGATTAATATCGTCGTGCACACACTTGACGAATAACATGTGGTGAAGTGAACTGTTTGATCATGAACGGGATCGATGATGATGCATTGATACAAAAGGAAATTGATATTTTCCAGTTTTCGGTCACGGCTTATTGTTGCCTTCTTTCAGGTGACCAGAATTGAATGGAAATCTCGTAAGAAGATTATAGTGCGATGTGCGAATGGTAAGAAATACAGTGCTGACAAGGTGAAGAAAACTTTTGATATCGTGACTGCTTTGAATTTTTCGTTGTGCACTCAGTGTGTACGTTCAAATTGTTTCGCTGCTATTTTCGTTTTTAATAATCATTTTTGGCGTAACAGAGTTGAATTGTTCTTCTTTTGAGGTTCTCATCACAGTACCATTAGCAGTTTTACAAAAGGAACGAATATCATTTGCACCTGAATTGCCAGTAGCAAAACGAGCTTCGCTGAAACGTCTCGGAGCTGGACTCATCGAAAAAGTAATTTGTCTTCCTCCAAAATGTTCTTTCAATGAATTCAAATTGATTTCTCACTGCTTGCAATATTAAAATATCCTCTAGCAAGAACATCAATTAAAATTCAAGTCCTATTTGACCAGATATTCAATGTGCCGATCTTTTTTATCGCTTAATTCATTTTGACCAACGTTGTCGGATCATGACTTTCTCATATGACCAGAAAAAACTTCTCAAACAGGTTGCTGTCCGATTTCCTCGAAGATTTTGGTCATCAATTCTGAGGAGCGATGGAACACTCGATTATTTCGGTCACGTACCGAAAGAAGCCTCCGAAAGGGGGCTCTTTAATATGTTCTACGATTTTTCGAGTCGAGTATGTTTTGCCAACGAATTTACAATTCAAATTTCAGCCATTTTGCTCAACATCTTTTGGTGAAATTTCAGTAGTCACATTTAAGAGTACGAATAAAGTGAAATCTAATCGTTCTGTGCTTCACTATGCAGAGATAAATGGTTAAAATTGTTTTTGTTTAATGAGCAAGGAGATGAATCTCACCACCAGAGATGAAATGGATCAATTCACTTATCACAAAACTATTCCGATTTGCAGAGTTCAAAGAATCCGCAATACGTGTTGATGTCGTATGTGTGTGGAGAGTCGGTGAATTTAGTGAATGAGAAGAGTGATGTTGAAGTTGTTGATGTTTTTGTGGATACGCTCAGGGAGATGTTCCCTGATGAGGTTCTCTTTTACATTTACACTCCATTTGAGTTGGTTGCATTCTGTTCAGTGAAATCAATAAAAACCAAGAATTGAAAGCTTGTTGGCATTTGGAAATTCAGTGGAACGATCGCAGAAAGTGCACTGGAGTAATGATGGTCTGCTTGGAGTTAGGAGGAATGACAGAGGTCGTGAATACGATGCAGTGATCGCTTCTGTTCATTGATGCATACGAAAGAACGGAGTATCTCGTCGTCATTTCAGTTGATTCATTATTCGGCTTGTTATTTCAGCACATTCCTGATCCGGACGGGTGTGTGGTGACACATTGGGGTCGTGACCCATTTATCGGGATGTCTTATTCGTATATTCGTGTTGGTGGCAGTGGTGAAGATTACGATACTGTTGCAAGTGATGTGGAGCAGAAGCTTTTCTTCTCTGGAGAGGTTATTCGTGATTAGTTGATACTGCATGATGACTACTTATATTGTACTTTTTTGAAGCTTAACAAAACATTTCCATCTTAATATTTTCGAAAATTTTCAAATAATTTAAGGGTACCAACCGTTTCTTTCCACAAACGATGACCGGTGCTTATGTAAGTGGTCTACGCGAAGCGGGTAAAATTGCCGAATACTGGACGAGGAAACGCTCTGAAAATGATTCTTGAAGCGGTCTACAACTGTTACACTGATCGTTGGTGTTGTAATTTTGATAGTCTACTGATCAAAAACGCTGTTATCGCTTACCAAATCAACGGATTTATATTCATCATCGCTGATGGAATCCGCTTGAAATTCGAAATCTTTCATCATTTTGCGAGACTCTTAAGTGGGAACCATTTGGACGATTCTTTGCGAAGCGTACGCATGAATAATGTTTGTGTGTTGCTGTGTTCTTGGATTGAATCTGAAATTCGTTAATGAACCTTTATTATTCATTTGGAGATGCACACTTATCCCAATTAGCGGTATATTTTTGTCACTTATCTAATTGTGTTGTTCTGCTTTCCGACAGTGCCACCCACATTCCTTTTTCAGAAATGAGTCACATTTTGAAGTCACACTTTCTGTGTCCTGCTGTTCTGTTCAGTCAGACTAATCTAAATGAATGTGCAGCTCGTTGTTTCATTTACTTTTAATTATTTCTCGTATTTTCATCGTAGTTATAGAGCAGCTGGCATTTTGCAGTCCCTTAAGTGTTCCCATCTCATGCTTCATCCTTCATCGTTTTCAGATGTTTATAATTCATTCTCGCTCACAATTGAAATTATTCCGAATGATTATTTTGAACATTAATGAATGCTTTTTTGTTTTGCTATATCGGTCATGTGTAACCGTTTGTATTCAGACGATGAGTTGTTATGGATATGATCGTTATTTCGTATTTGAGTACCTCTAAAAGTTATCGTCTAATCAATAATCAGTCAGTATGTTCGTCTGTTTTATTGAACACAAATCAAACGAATCTCATTTGTGCACACTTTGTGTTGCACTCGTCTCATCTTGTGATTGTTTATTATTACAATTTTTATTTATTCACCCAAATTATTCATTTGTCTCAATTACCGTTTCTTTCAGCTGATTTTCATCGTCAAATTGATTCTTCAATCGTTTCGTATTTCCGAATTTGAATGTAATCTTTTGAATATTATTCGTTGCGTTAAGTTTATTTTTGCGTATTCCTGCCCTCAAATTAGGCAATGAATCAGGGGATATTTTATGTTTGAGATTTATACTTGTCGTCGCAATGAAGCATCACCTCTTGAGCAAGTGAGGGTGAACATCTGAGGGTTTTGTTGCATTCTCATCGCTACTGTCTGTTCATGATGTATTCGTTGTTCGTGTGAATCCGATCGTTATCAGCTAAGAACTGAGTATTGAGAAGCGTTCGTTTTTTTGTTGGGAAATCCTTCGTTTCCATGTTGCTCTTATCTGATAAGCAGTGTTTGGAAAGTGGCCTGCAGCCCCAGGTGGTCCCCTATGACGATTTCTGATTAGTCGTCTCTCTCGCGAGTGCGAGGGAATCTTCCGTTCCTAAGGGTGCACCGCGGAAGGGGTTCATTGAATAAAGGGCGTGATTCCGTACATTTCATCTGTATCTTAAGGAATATAACTTGTTGAGGTTTTTGGGGCATTTTTCTAAACATGGCAACGTAGATTGTTTTAGAGCGCGGGTTGCGGGAATAAGGCATTCAGATTTTTTGTCGGAGGCCGAAAAGCCACCGTAAGAGCACAAAAATATCTGATTGCTGTATTGTCGCAACCTACAGCTTGGAATGGTCAGCGCAATTGAATGAACTGATTTATAGCAGAATGCGAATCGGGAGGGCAGACCTGTGCTTGTTAGAAACTCAGAGTTAAAGTCACTTCGTCATTATTCGGTACAACATTTGTTCTGCGCTTTCTTTATCGTTGCTGTTATAGTTTTGATAAAGTCTTATAACCTTTTTGGAAAAAGTTGACTCAACTCGGGGGAAATCTTGGAGAACGGGGTGGGGGAGGATTTGTCGAATTTCGAACAGTAGTTAAGTAGTTATAACCGAATATTGCGAACGCTAAACCTGAATAGTGCTAAAATAGTGAATGCTACATCGAAAGTATTCGATTGTCAGTGATCCACAACATTTATCTTATCTCGTACATACAAGGAAATGATAAAACTCAGTGAGAGTAATTTATGAGAGAACAACGATAAAAACTTCATTATAACAAGTGACCTGACATGGAAAAAAGGATCATTTCACAAAAATACTACAATAAAGTCTGCGAAATGCTTTCATCATCAACATAAGCACATATCATTACGACCAAAAAACATGTGACGGTCATACAGCGGAATAAGATCTGATTTGTTTCAAAGTAAGTTTACAAGCACAATTAAGCCATAACAAGAACACCGTTGCAAGATAATGTAAGCAATAATATAATAAATCGAATGAAGGTTTTTTCTCAATGGACAGACCGCAGAAATAATGAGCAAAATTTCTTTCCAACAACATTTCAGTTTATTAATACGCAGTAAAGCGGTATAAGATTGATACTGAAAAACAGTAAATGGTCAGTTACACTCGACTAAGCGAACAACTGAATAGTTGATGTTACAGTGCAACTTCGTTGTCTTAAACAAAAATTGTATTGAATTAAAAATGAATAAGTTAGATGATACTTCTCTAGAAGAAAATGCAAACTGCTACTTGAACAAGTCGGGTAATACAGTGAAAAATACTAATGATTACCGAAAATATGCCATGAGAAACCTTCGAAGTGTCACAAATCGAAAATTATTATCGAAAGTTGATGATCGACGATAAAATTTATTTTTTTCTAGCATAACCAAATCATATTATGCGAAAGCAAAATTCGCCTTTACATGGCCGTGAACTACAAAAGTCGGTCGATCAATTTGTCATCTAAACAAAAGCGATTATTCTGCGCTGAAATGTTGCACGCATAATAACTCCTCTACTAGCGAACTTTCACTTGATTATTATTGGTGACGGTGATTCTCACAAATCAGAAACCCATTCAACTGAGCACATTCAATCATCATTAACTGTAATACTCATTTTGAGCAATATTTCTCTTCAATTTTCAAGTCAAAATTCCATGAGTTAAGTAAGTTCACACGATGTGCTAAAAAAAGATATCAAGTCAGTCGAATGATTTTTCATCGATCGTTTTGCTTCATTTTTCATCTGTTCTGCTCATCAACCGTTTTGGTTAGCTGAGTGGTTGATGACTGGTGCGCATTCTCTTGTGTTTTTGCCCACGGTTCTGCTTCAGCACTGCACAAACGACAAAATAATGCGTTTGTGGTCATCAGAATGGCTGCTATTACGATTACGAGTAAACGCCACTCTTCAATTGTATTGTTGGGCGCTAATGAATTCACCAGAAACGGTATGAATAACATAGCGAAACATACGACTTGCTGAAAGTTGAGCGTTTATTGAGCGTTCATTTGCTCATTTGTGCATTCATCTCCACTTATCGGTTATCTACTCATTCGGTCACCTGCAGAAAACAGCAACAAAAGTGATCAACTGATCATGTGATCAATTGATATTTGATTATGAACAATTACCTGTACAACAGCCATAACAAACTGCGTGAATGTTTTTGCAATAAGTGCAGCACTTTTCATTGAACCAGCTGTAACCAGACCAATACAACTGATACTCACTGTGAAGCAGAGTATGGCAATACTCGAATATTGCGGTGTTAAGAAACCAAGAGGCATTAAGAAGATTGCACAACCGCCCAAAGCTAAACTATTGAAGAGTTGCAATTTACGACGTTCCTGAAATTTTTATTGTTCACTTTTGCAGATTATTGCTGCTTTCCAAAATGAGTTGCACTCAGTTCATGTTTCATTTCCACTTTGTTCATTCCGCAAAAGTTTTGGTAAACATTCGCCATCAATCCGTTCATCAAATGGAAAACATAATTCGAATATACAACGGATAGATTCAGCGACGCTTTTTGATAAACGAATATCGAAAGGAGAATGAAATCTTACACTAATAGAAGTGATTCGGTCAGATGCAATTCCAGCAACCATCTTCACCATCAACTGAACGAAAGGTGGAATGAAAGCTGATAATCCAGTTCGTTGAATCGGCACTCGAAGAACTTTGTTCAGATATGTCGGCATAAATCTAAACCACACAATGTAATGGAATCTTGAACAAGATCAGCAGTCTTCTTCAACATTGACAGATGCTCACAAATTCACTTTACGGAAGTTATGCATTTACGTAAGCGTAATTTTGCGGTCGTATATCGCATGAATAAGATCAAACGGGATGAGACAATAATTAAAATTTACTGAACAATGAGTTGAAAACCGCATGCATTGCCGAAAAATCCGATCCACACGGCCCATACTGAACGACTTGTTGCGATTTCGCGATATGGTACTTTCACTTCTCGGCGACGTTTTCTGTCAGCTGTAAACTAACACAAAGTAAAATATTAGAATTCAAGTGTACGAGAGGTGACAAATAAAAAGTCGTAATTACCTCCTTCAGTGATATGATAGAGCTCATTATCAGAAACGCACGGATGTTTTGAGGGTGAGTTTTGATAGAACGCGATGAATAAAAGTGCTAGAGAAGATGAGATCAACGAATGTAAATAATAAGCTGAAGGCCATCCGGATTTTACGCATAATTGTGCAGCCACTGGCATTGTGAACATTTGCGATAATTGACCCGCTGTTGAGAGCATTGTGACAAAATTACCTGAACGAATCATCTATTCAACAAACAGATCAAGATCAGTGTTTGAAGTAATCTCTGCTATAAAACACTTCAGCCATAAATGTTAATTGTCTGAGAAATGGTGGATCAATCTTAGCCGTTAATCGATCTCAGCGCACGAAATGATAAAAGAATGAGAATGAAATATGTAATTCTTAATCATGCATCAACTCTCATTTATAAATGCGATTTGGCTGGTGACATCAGTATTGAAACGGTAGAAAAAGCATATCGCACGTTTGGAGATGAACATCCTTTATACGAACGGGATGAGGTTCAATGGTGATAGAAAACTAACCAATTTCAGTGATGGGTGCCCATTGTGAACTGACACATCCTAACATTGGCATGACGGCTGCTAAGGCAACACCTAAATAGTTGAAAGTAGTTAATTGCTTAATTTCATCGTGATATAACTCTTCCTGATTACTACTAAAAAAAAGACCTCGGATAATGAAGATGACTGGCCACCTTTCATAATGAACCTTTAAAAATTTCTAATGTCCAATGGAAAATGAAAGAGTTGTTGAGGTGTACTATTATAATTCAGAACTGAACCTTGAAGAAGTCGAGCAGAAACCATCCAAATAACGCCGTATTGAGTGGTGAATGGAAATAAAGCAGTTGCTGCTGAAGATATTAATAATACGGAACCGAACACGATTCGAGTGCCGTAACGATGTAGTAAATATGCTAAGGGTATTGCAAATAAAAATGCACCCGTTCCGCCACCACCGAACACTATCGATATATCAGTTGGTGTTAGTGGTACTCTTTCAAGCTGAATTACAAATATTCATTGTTGTCACTTACATTCAATGGCTCATTGAATCTTGTCAAAAGAATACAAATTGTTCAAGTTATCAAGTGAGTCGATTTTGTCAAACAAAACTGGGGCCGATATCAGTCATCAACTCCAACGTTGAAAAGATAGCCTTCTTCGATGCACAAACGTAACGCAATTACTGTTTTTATGCTCAGTTCCGAACGATTACTGTCAAAATCCCAACAGTATTTAATCAGAACAAATTTAACGATCTCTCCCGATTTTAGAACTAACGGTATCAACTTCCACGAATTCCTTTCTTTTCCCATTACCGCTGTGCTAGAATGACTCGACTTGAAAGTTACTCAGCCTGATACAGAGCTATGTCGAGAAACAAATACTGCCTCTTAATTGAGAAATCGCATTTGCAAAAAAAATTCAGAAATGATAATGTGAAATAATAATGAGAAGAAATGAAAGGAACCCCTTGAACAGTTGAATTGGATGTCATACAAATAACGGTTAAATTGAAGCACATCTCATTAGCTCGTGCGGCTGTCATGCACAATAACGATACAACTAAAACAACGAATCGTGTATATCCGAACAGTGATTTATATGATGATTGCGGTTTTTGACATTGCACACGAATATGATTGGTTTGTCGTTGTTCATGGAGTAATTTTTTGGTTGATTCAATCTCATGCGATTTATCGATAATCGTGACTTTTACGTTATCATCATTTTTCAATTCTTTTTCGTCGTTATTCTCAACGCCGTTCCGAGCCACCAACGGTGAAGCATCGTTGGTCATTTCACCGCTGTAACTGATCACTTTCAGTGTCAGTGACGCTGAAATATGTTAAATGAGTTAAGGAAACAATTAATGATAAATGAATAGCCTTCAACGAAAATTTAGTAGCTGTTAAAAAGTTGTTAGGTGCAATGCAGATTCTTCAATGCAATGCTTTCGCGAGTTGATGAAACCCGTTCGTTTTTAGAGTGCTCGACTGATGCGAATCACATCAAGTGCAATGAAGCGATTAAACAATCATCGTGTTAAACTCACCTAAAAAATGCTGACAGCGAGACGCACGACTACTTATTATGTTTACTTTATTTTGTTCGCACTAAGACTTCATCGCATGAATCAAACATACAACTAACTGATTACTTCATTAAATTCTCTTATTTCATACGTACTCACAACCGCATTGTTCGCTTCGTTTGCATCAGAATAACGCTCAAAATGATTGTATATAACTTCAATATGTATATAACTCAAGTGGATTCAACAGAAACTGGTGCGATTCCACATCTTAAAGCATTATCTGCGATATAAAATACTGTTCGTAATCACTAATGCTTTAGCACTTCAGCGTAACCCGTTGAATGCATACAGTCATTCAACACAGGCGTTTATTCCTGAATTTAGTAACCCAATTTTGATGAGCTACTTCGAGAATGTAAACTACGCACAAGAATAAGAATATTTTGAAGAGACCTACGTAAACCCACTTGAAACTGAGCTGTCAGGCACTCGAATTGATGTAGAAATAATAAAAATATTGTTGGATGTATTACCTTCAAAAATATATCATTACATGTTCACGGCCTGAAAATATCGACAATTCATTGTAACCGGTTGACTGAAGCTGAAAGAATTCAAGCGCGATTCGTCGATCAGTGAATTGAGATTCAGTGAATGAATTCAGTGAAGTGTTAAAGACAGCATACTCAATGTCTATTCACAATATGCATTAATAAGCAAACCAAAACGCAGCTAAGCACTGCTCCATATCACTTATAACATCAGGTCAGCAAAAATTCAGCTGTACTATGTTTCAGTCACTAAATAAACCGAAACTTATTTTTTGGTATAAGTTTTCATTCGATAATGTATTTGAATGGCAGTTGTCAAGTAAATCGATCGCTTTTACTAGAACGTTTGCTATAATTCGTTTTCATTGATAATGAGATTTATCAGTTCAGATAAAGGCATAGAAGATACTCAGCAAAGAATTCGAATCAGGACGAAAACTATGAATAAGTCCACAAGTTACGGTGCTGACATCGAATAATGATGATTCAAAATCTCACAAATCAAGAAGTATTTCATCGAATCATATTCACTTTTTGCTAATCATCAGCAATACGAACGTATACATATGAATGCGCGTCTCATAAAATGGACTATTGATTTATAACATATTCATAGTCGAGGATACATCAAAGAGCGAATGTTCAGTGTGAAATTTTGTGTGAATTATGCTGAATTGCGTTCATTGGTTGGGTGAACGAACGAGTAATGCCAACGAGCATTGGTGGCATTCACGTCATATGATACTTCATAAAAACTTATCAATTTGCAATCTGATACAATGCGAATATTAGCAATAAGAAACGCAGAATGCTTCACTCACTTAACCGCATCGCATCGAGACGACACATAAAGATAGTAAGTGGAATTTGGTGTTTTCAAAAAGAAAAATTTTATCAGCAGAGTGTAAAAAAGATGAAATGATAAACGAATGGAGATGGTATCAGGAAATGTTTATAAGATTACGTGTTATCGAAAACGAAAAAGATTTTACTGAGCGATATCGGAAGCATTGAACTTGTTTCATTTGTAAAAGGTGACCGTCGCTTGATTAAACTACAAACGTGATTGATCATTAAGAAGGAAATTCTATATTCACCTGAAAAGCAATAAACCCAGGAATCATTTCTAAGTTGGAAGCCTTCATTTCAAATAGAAAACTCTTATATTCTTTGGACATTTCATAGGTTTCGGAATATTGTTTGATTTTCAAAGAGTTTTCGTTTTCGTGATACCGAAAAATTTCGTTTTCTACAATCACTCGCCTTGTGTGAGTTTACCAAAAAAAACAATGAGTTTCAAACTGTGTAAGTGGCCGAAATTATTTTGTACGATTATCGAAGAAAACAACTGGAAAACAGTGGGAAAAAATGCAACTCAGATGAATCAAAACAAGAACTGATCAATGAATCAAAGAAATCTCATAAATCATTCTAAATGACACACGCTGTCATTTCCAAATGAACCAAAGATAACAATATTGGCTGACAAAAATATTACCGATTTGAAAGAATTTATGTACAATAGTTTTGACTTCATGCAGCAATAAACGATGAGAATAAATAAAAATCAACTTGATCGAATAGCAAAAGTATGCTTAATGAGGAAGATTACTTGAACAAGACCGACGTTTCTGGCGAACACATCCAATATTGCTCTCTGGATAATGGAATGTAATATTCTTTGAGTAAGGAAAAACTGAATAAATCGATAGATTCATGAAAAATCAGCATGCTTCGTGCACAGCTGCAAACACTTCTAACATTCCGCATCAAAACTATAAACAGCGTATGAATTCGACGCTTTCCACGTCTTCTTTGTTCGAACGGAAAGAGTATTTCTTCAAAACATTTAAATCGCTAAGGATCTGAACGATTGTTTTGGTTAAGAAACTGATGTTTACTTTTGAAAATAACCGAAATGCGTTGTTGTAACAACTGACGATTAGCACACCACAAATTGTGCATAAGAAAGTGTCCAGCTCTCTCTCATTGACACTCTCAGCAACGATCACTTACTTGTCTACGATTACTATTTAAATCTTCATCTCTATAGCAAAAATCAAAAACAATCTTGTTTTCACCGAAATATCGAAGTGGTTCAGCAATTCTAACACATGAACAGGATTCGTTAATTTGTAAGAGGAGAATTCAATAGAATCAATGATAGCATCCAATTTCATTGACGTTTTTAATTTCACGAACCAATTTCAACTGATCCTAAATGTTCACGAAGTAACATTATGCATCTAAACACGCTCAAGATCGATATTTCCAATCGGACAATGAAACTTGCATTCAACAGAAATGTTTTTGCGATGACTGCTGTTTGATTAGAGAACTTATCGCGAATATCGGGTAGGACATGTGCAGGTGCCTTACACAAGCACTAATTCGATGGAATTATTCATGATTTCTGCAGTAAATTTTGTGACATTCGCATTATTGTTCACGAACGGAGTCGTTGAGCGATGTAATGCACTCAGTGAGTGGTTATTAACTGAATGTCGCTAGGTAGTTAGACGATCATTCAAGGCGATAACTTCATTAATTTAATACGAATATTATGAAGTGATATGGAACTGCGCTCCGTTCGTTCTATCTCGCCATGTACTGAGTTTCAACATTAACTTTAATAATGTTTCACATCTTTAAGGTATCGCTGTAATCATTCGTTCATTAGAACTGAATTGCCGAGGGAAAGATATCGAAAAAAGTTAACATATATCGAAAGGGGAAAATGAAAGTTAACAATTCAACTGCAATTAGACTGGGAAAGAAAACTAATAATTTCAAACTGAAAATTATTCTTTTGAAAGGGCCAAACATTTGAAACGCCTTGGATAGCATCTTCACCGGGAACGAATTTGAGAGAAAATGAATAAATTACGGAGTCATGTCAATGTGAATCGATAATATGCGGTGACCTTTTTGGTACAAGATTGGTAACTTTGGGCCAAGATCAATGCACAAAAAATCATCAGGGGAATTTATCGAAAAGTTTACAGGGTATACTTGTCGTTCGGTTCATATATATACTTGCATATACTTGTAGCTCAGCAATATATTACTTGTAGTATACCCTGTAGTTCGAAATGAGGCTCCAAATTGATATTGAAAGTGGTTTTTAAATGACAAATAGATGAAGTTTGTCAGCTATTTTATTGTGAAGCAATACAAGTCTGAAATGGCTACAATGATTTCTAATAAACTTCATTCCAACGACAGCTTCCTTCGTCATAATATCGCTTAGCGTTTTGAATATAATCTTCATGCAAATCGATAAAATAAACACAGCCTTGTTTTCGCTGTTAGTTGTCGAATGAATATGCATGCAGCGAATGAATCAATACACTGTGAAGAACTTCGCAATTGACGCTCACAAATGATTGATTGGAACGCTTGGAACGGAAATAAAACGCATTTTGCAATTGAACTATTGAATTGCTCAGCGATACATTTATGTGAGTGTAGTGCATTGTATCGATGCAGTGAAGTATAGAACAAATGTAAATACGTAGATGTATGCATCGATATGAAAATAAATAAACGGATAGAGTTGAAATAAGCTTTATCGATCTGTTAGCAACGTTTTCAGTGCGGAGCGTAGATAAAGCACGATGAACGCTGATGAGAGCTGTTCCGAGAAACAATCGCCTAACTAGCGATATGCTAGTTCTGCTGAGCCATTCGGATTATTGACTGCTTATCATTAATCAGTATCGTTGCTCCAGAAACTTGTTGAATGCAGTCATTGTTTCTTGCCTGATAATGAACAACAAAATTTGAATTACCTGAATTACCTGGATCGGCCAGGCTATCAAACGTTTATAACGTTGCTGGCCACAATGCTCGCGTTTCCGTGCGCATTGTTTTCGCCTCAATTTACGCCGTCACCCCGCTGGCTGCTAGGTGAGCAGGCCAACCGAACAAAACCGAGTAAATAATTGGTCGCCATGAATACTTTGCACAATTAAACGCAATCAAATACCAATTCAATAAATAATCATTACTCTAATAAAATAAATATTCCGCCGATCGCTCACTGCGATTGACGAAACAACCATTCGATGTCCAAGTAATAATTAATCGTAATTTTAATCTAATTTTAATTAAGGTATTATTATTAATTAAAATTTGAATATTATCTGTAAACACATAGTGGAAAAACATCACCTCAATGTATCAGAACAATGTAGGTATGTCATAAAAGCAGCGCACAATCAGACGAATAAGATATTATGATAATTGGCAATAAAGCGTATCGCATGCGTTGGTTGATAACGTAGAAGTGTGGTACTAAAAGATTCTTTTTACAGAATTACTTCTTGACAATTCCTAGATATAGAACTTCCTCCGGATTTCACCACGAACTGTTCCTTTCAAGAAATCTGTAATTAACCTTACAAATTATATCTTCGAATTCATTATCCTTTAACGACTGAATGATGTTCATTTATGTAGATGCCTCACATCGTTCAAGCGGTCATACTTCCTGTTCTTATTCCCTCGAACAGCACTATGCCGATCGGGATTTGCTGAGCATCGAAGATGTATTAATGATATCATCGCTATCACCATCTCACAATCAATCACGGATGGGTTACTTGCTACCGTCAACACAATAAACGGATTTATGAAGTTGACGGGTTAAAAATAGGATGGTGTCGTAAACCAGTATAATCCTGACTAACGAATCGACGAATACCGATGACTCCAAGAATCGAACCGTCGACAATTACATGCGCAGAGCGATGGAATTGTCCTCGGATGACCACAAACGCAGATCGAAACGACGGGCAGAACCTATAGCTGAAAGCAGTGGCTGGCGACATATCATCTCACTACTCGAGACTCCGCGAGTGCACACATGTACTATCACTTATTACGGACACATTCACATGTCATATCGAGAAAACATTCTCAAAATGTAATATGCGGAGGAGTATCATCCCGCAATTAAACTAATCCTTCTGTTACCACCTTCTTTACTGAAAGAATTACCGATGCATCCAAGCTTATACGACAGCAGATGTGATCAGCATTAGGGCGACATATGTAGGAAAAGAAACGGTGAATGCAATACTAAGGGGGTTGTATAAAGAAGAGCAAGCCTAGAATTTCATATTCCAGAAATTGGTTAAGCATGATGTCTCCGCTACAAATAACATCTTGAAGACATGAAGCATCTCGAATAGACTGCGGTCAGCTTACGTGAAAGAATCACATGCGGCTCGGGTGACATCTATGAAAACCACAGCTATTTCGGTTAAACCTGCAATGTCGCAAAACGGAACAAGCATTGCATGTTCATAACCTCAAGCCTAACGTTAATGTTTGACAAGAAATATTTAACGTGATCAGATATATGAATATTATTTCATGTATATCCGTTATCGGTAACTGTATGTTTAGTATTAAACGAATCCTTTTGTTATGATCACTTCTCGTTTACTAACATCACGACTAATCAAATTGCTCTGTTATTCTGGCCAGTTATCATCAAGCAACGCTTTGTGTTACATTGTGAAAGGTGATGTTTTCACGCTGAAACGTTGAACAGTTCCCCTTTCATATTTCATTTCATTTTGTGTCATTTTCATTCTGCTCACCGCATATTATAATATTATGTTCCATTTTCTGTTGTTAACATTACTCTTACTTTACTTTATTCCATCCCATTCAAAAAAATGTAATGAATAGAAAGTCGGCCCACCCAAACGGTTAAAAAACAACAAATGATCAAAAACATATTTAAGCATGCTTCAAAGCTGTCAACTAGCGCATACGTGAAACAACCACGGGTAAAGGCATTGAACATTATTCAAGACAACGGTTGTGATTCTAGCTGTTTGCTAAAGGGAACACAAGTTGAAAAATGCGTATCAGGGTTACCGACACTAAAGGTATCGTTCATATTCGATGATAGTAAGTACTAAACATACTGCTAGAATCGGAAATTTACAAAAGAAGGTGTGAGGAAAATTACTGTGACGTGTGAAGAGGAATGGAGTCTGTAAGGTTCGGGTGGTATGTTGCTTGGACTGCTCGGCATTCTACATCGGAGAGATCGGAGAACGCTAGAGTTGAGATAAAGCACACACTGGAGGCGTGAAGCACCGCGAAAGTGAGAAACCGTGGTCGCTGCACAGGAAGAATATACATGGCGATGTTACATCAAAGACGAACGTGGAAGTATTGCTCTGCAGAGGAATACACAGCGAAGAAAGAGCCATGAACATAAGAATCTGGTAAAGTTCTTAAACTTTTGATATGCGTTTCATTTATTTTATAGTATTTCATTGAAATACCATTGCTATGAGCAGTCTGTCAAATATTTTTTGCATTAATTTTTTGTTGTTCCTCGTTATTTTTTTCATTCTTCCACTTGTGTCCAATTAAACGCTCGATAAAAATTTCATTTATGCTATGGAAACACATTCAATGAGTCTGCTGAACATTATTCACAATTAAAGTCAACGATCTACTTGATTTACCACTGATCTCTTTCAAAAATTTATCATCGTGAACATTAATGGGGAACTTCCGATAGAATGCATTGTCCGCTCATTGCTAACAGGAACAGGAGAAATTTTTACACTATCATGCTTATTGTTCATAGTTATCATGCCTACTGTTTGAGTTATCATGTTCACAGCTGTTCGTTCACGGCTCACAGCTAGAGATGACCTTCCTGAGTGGTTGAGAGAATAATTTATCTGACTCGAGTGGACGTGTGGAAACATCAACGAAATGTGCTCGTTTCACTTTAATTCGACAGTAATACAAATGACTTGATTTATTAAAAATACCACGTAAACAATGTATTTTTTCGGGACTCGTTCGATGATCTTGAAATATGTCTGCAAATTGTAAATTAATCATGCCACGAATCACATAATGGAAGTTCACAGAGACAGGAACGTGATATTTCAATTTTTGGATAATCCCTCCAAAGCAACAACTGATTAGTGTCATTTCCTACGTGAATTTACCCGTTCACATGGTAATACAAAGCTTCAAGATGACTAGTAATGATATTTCGGTACTGAACGACAATGGTTTGGGTTTACAATGGTACGATTGAAATAATTATATCTGGACTATAAGAAACTAATTTGTTTGATCACAATAATCAAAAACTGTACCGAGCGCCTTGTTCATGTGCTATCGTTCAGCATTAAATACGAAGCAGTTGCAAGTAAACGAGGATGAGTATACCACAAAGTAAATGCCGTTCCTTTCAAACACATACAACAAATACATCAAAGTAAACGATAGCAACCCAAAATTACATTCAAATCAAAACAATACATTTATGTATATCATATTTCTGCAATATCCAAAACATAACAACTCCAAAATAAATATATAAATGAACTCTCAACGCGTAAACAATCAAATTATCACAGTAACACAAATCTTATTGCTGCATTCAAGTTGATTTCGAGGAATATAAACTGCTTCGGACGATAGCAATAGAGACAAAGTTGATTTGTTCTTATTTGAGTCGATCAAAACAAAAGTGATAATCTTTTGAATTTCGTGCATATTATGACGAAGGAACTTTCGTTCTTTCAGTCACGTTTCTCAAATTCATTGAAAATTTAAGATATCTAATCAAACGAAATTGATAACCTCGAAAACCACCGTTTTTCAGTCCAAAAATATTATTCCTTTCAACATGCAAACGGATATCATTCCTTGAGGATCTTATTTTTGAGACAAAAGAACCGATTAAGTTTGCATGAAAACGGACAAAAATAACAGAAATGTGAACGTTAATTTTGAGACGAAATGCCTGCAGTCAAGCCTATATAACGATCCGCTCTCGATGGGTACAACATCGATTTTCGGTTGTTCCACCACTGTCGGAACGACCACTTCGACGTCTCGATGTGACCCGGCGATGTCGATAACCACTGCTAAATTCGTATCTGACCCACTGCCATCTTCCTAAACATTCATTTCAATAATCAATCATTTCCGTTCTGTTTTTAACCGAAGCACATTGCAAACTAGACAATACCATTAATCCACTCACAGTGTCTTCATCATCGACTGGTGAATAAAGAAGCTGCGAGCCGGAACCTTCTCGTTCGCTGTTCGCATCCCTCAAGTGACGTTCCTCATAAATATCTGCCAGTTGGTTCGATAACATCGATATTTTCAATACTTCGTTCACGAATGCTTCTGAAATTGAAGCATTTGATTTCTGAACAGTTTAACTACGTAATGCATCTTCAATTTCTATTGACATTAGCTAATTTGCTAGAACGAGCGTTACTTCAGTCACTTTCAGTTTCATTCTTCATCGATTATTCATTTATTTCATGGCTTATTGCTAGTGTTTATTCGCACTAACTGCTCATTTCGGTGTGAAGTGCTGCAACGGAACGGTTTTGAAAGCTTGTTTGAAAGGAGTATGCTTGATATGAAATGTGATTACAATTCAAGAACCTGATGAAAGGTTGTTGGACGAATCGAATTCAGGATTGAGCATTTGATTGCGAATGCCATCACCAACCAGTGGTCGGTTATAATCACTCAGATGAGTTCCATTCCAACACGGTACATCTCCGCTCGCCGACTCTGCCCATTCACCATCAATACAAATCGATTTCGAAAGCGATCGCCAAAACCCTCGCGTTGTTGCCAACTAAAACTAACACAAACCATCGCACGCTATGGAACTGACAATTGCAACAATTGTTTATAGAGATAACTTTTTTGCAACTCAATTAACTCGTTGTGTCTGTTGAAGATTACTGTCCTTCGAAGAAGCGATTCAGATTCGATAGCTTCAGATGCAATTCCTCTGAAGCATATGGTGTGCAGAGTGTTCAAGGACTCACTATGCATAGAAAGTGTTCAAGAAGTGACTATTAATATGGGCAATGCATAGAAAAGGGATAAAAAATGCAAAACTGAAACAAACCCGGTCAATGAATGAAATCATCATTTGAGTATTGACACTGCTATTCGGCTCGGATAGTTGAAGTTGAGTAGATGTTATTGTTATGTTCGGTGATAATTGCGATTTATCAATATCACGCTTTTTTATCAATTGTTTATTCGAATTTTTGAAACACTTTTGTATCACCTCAAAATTACTTCATTCAACATACACACTCGAGTCATTCTTGTTAATTTGTTTGAAAATTGGCAATGAACAGAAAACTGATCACAGAGATCAAACGAATCAAGCGACAACCTTAGCGGAAATTTGATGGTCATTCTCTTGAAAGAGCATGATACTTTCGGATATTTGTACACCGATGGGCACCACAACACTTATCACATTATAAGGGCCCTTGAGTCGATTCGCAAGTTTTGTGAGTGTATCTGAATTGCGATCGGTCGGTCAGTTTTTTGTTAAAGCGCATATCCGAAAGAGATATAAGTGTTTTATCATCAACGTTCTTGAAGGCATACTGAGCGATTATTATCATACGGATTAAACACTTGAATGTGCCGTGTTTTGACTTGTTTCTTATATTCTGATGGTTGCATCGTTTCCAGTTCAGCAGAACCGATGGTAGATCTTGTTATCAATGACTCGGATTGCGATTGAGCACTGCCATATTTATATGTGATCAACGAATTTTTTCTACTAGTTATATATTACGGCGTTTAAGGCTCGATTTCGCTGAATACCTCAACTCGATTCATCTTCTTTGATCAAGGAGTTATTTCAAATATCTGATCTGCGTATTATCTGAGGGAATGATTATTTATCTGTATAATAGATTACAACCTATCGAAAGTTCAGGAATTTGAGAGAACATTTCAACGTGATAAAGTGCACGCAATTGGATGGATGAGTGAGCTAAACTAGAGAAACTCAAACATTATCGGTAAATGCCGAATCTGAGATTTGCTTTGCTTCATCCGAAAGAATGCATTCGATTACAGACGGTCATTACAGGTGAAGGCGATCATTTGGTGCTTTTCGATTATAGAAATGACAAATTAAATCGTTTCAATTTGATTTTTGAACATAACACAGAATATGCGCTAGACAAGTAAGTAAGTACTTAGGATATGATCATTACATTGATTTTAAGCGCCTTTCATTCATCTGCTAGCCAATGTCACTGCAAACGCGACTGTTAGTTAAGTGAATGAACGAAACATTTCTTTAAAATACGTTGCGTATTTTATTTGTATGTTTGTGTGACAATTCGCTGTAATTTGTGAATTTTGCTAAATAAAACAAAAGACGGTGAATGAATCCAAATAAAACAACAACAGCAATCATAAAGCAATCAATGTAACAACCCCATAAAATTTGTACTTTATGAATCAAAGCTACTTTATGAGTCGCTACTTGAAGTTTATGAATCAAAGCTATTTGAAGCTAGCTAGCCATTTTTATTGAATTTTAAATGAGCCATCTTTATTGATTCACCTCGCAACGAATCACTGCTTGACAACACTCTTCAGCATTCTCCTCATCCATCAACCTTCCCCACTTATGCAGCTCCTCTTTGTGCGAAAAATGAGTTCAGATTCGATGGAATCCAAATAGATATTTAAAAGAAAACAATAAATTGATGTTGGGACTCATTAAAACTCTTACTTACTTGTGAGAAGTATGCACTGTTCTAGACTGAATAATCAAAGTATATGGACAACGATAGTGAACTTGACAAATTCAGAATTCGAATGTGCCTCTGTTACACTGCCATTGAAGAGATTTTGTACAAAATGATGAATTATTTCGAAACAAAGCAGAACAAAGACTACTTCAATCCTTTCAGATATTTATGTCACAACAACATCTTAAACAAAGATGAAATGTAAACTAATACAGATCATATACAAGCGCACCAACAAATACGTCATCGATAAAGTTACGCATTTATTTAAGCAGCTCAATTTAACTGTTGGGAAAGAACTAGAATTGAATGTGTATCTAATACTCTATCAAACATGTCATTATTGATTCATTATGGTGTCAGCAGAGCAAAATTATTCCACAAATTTGAATCAGTGCAATAGGACAAAGAAGAATTTATGCACTTACCAACAAGAACATTCCAAGGTTCATCGAGTGAAACGTACTCGGCGAGACATCCTTTGAAAACATTCAAACATAAATTTGAACATGGTTTTCGAGCTGATTTTTGCATACACTGTGAGCAGTGTGTCACTCGTGTGGCAGCGATTGCACACGAATCTGACAATTCCTTCTAAAATTTTTTTTGACAATCAACTTTCAGCAAAATGTCAGAAACTGCTTAATTTTATATGATTTCACTCAGACCCAAACACAGGAAATGTCAGAGACTAGTTAATTTTACAGAATTCGACAATGCAATAAGTTTCAGCACTCCTTCAGCTTCTGAAAGTGATGAATATCACTGAAAATTATAAGACGAATTCGTGATGTTGTAATTCGTCGATAATTCATTAGATGAGCAATGAATGTGTTAGGTGACACTTGCAGCATGAAAGCGACTCATGAAATGTTCTTTAAGGTTAATGAGAATGTTCATTAGAAAGGGTACGGCACCATTACGATCGTTGATTGCGAATTGGAAATTGACTAAAATAATCAATCAGTATCATATGTTGAAGTGATTATCGTTCAATAGAGACAAACAATTAATCTATCACCGATGGAAGACTCTTTGTTGAATGCCGATCGCGTTGATAAATTATTATCATAAGTCATTCATTAATTGACTGAAACCTTTTAACAATTCCGAAATTCTTTTCTCATTGAAATTATATTCGTCGTTTTCGAAAACACATACGAGGATGAAAATACGGAATGTGGGCTATCATATGATATCGCAATTTGCTATCACGAATTATTTACGAATATCACGAGTTTTTATCTCACAGTCAAAACTACCAAACAATAGCTCGCAGAAAGAAGCACACAGTTTTCGTAAACTACGTCATATAGTCTTGAGATCCTTTCGACTGCTAGATATCAAATGGCTGACTGAAAATACTCGATACTTTCGTCGACAGTTATCAATTCGTTTCATTTGCACCATAACTAGAAACGTTGATCATCTCAAGTTGGCGTTCAGAACTAAAGCGAAGGTTTTGTTTGGTGTGAACTTTTTTCTAATGCGTTATCCTCAATACAAATGAATGGGTTTAACGTTCCACTTCCGCTAATGACAATATTCGTAATCAGATCGAATCCTCATTCATTACCAACTCAAAAAACTTTTGGCTGCTGTGCGAAAGTGAATGTGCGAAGAGATCTTTTGAAGCTTTTTTGGGATGATTAATGCGGTTCAAGGAAAATATACATCAACAATTGCTCTGAAAAAGTTTGTGGTAAATCTGTTGGACGAATATTTTTAAATCATTGAAGCGTGTTGAAGGTTAACGCAATGCAACCTTTAAAATGGATTGAAGGATATCAGATGTGGATCGCAGTGCTCGTGTTAATGATTTAGCAGTGCGAACACTTCTCTCCAATTGAATCGTCATTTTGTTCGGAATATCACCAAACGGTTGGATTGATGACATCGATCCCCTCAAACAATCATAATCGCTCTTCGTTACTTTCTCCTAAAATTTTCATTTCGTTATCGTATTCTGCTCAAAGTTATCTGATTTTTTGCTTCGCATATGCATCGAAACAATTCTTGTCTTTCGTTTCTCATCAACCGGAAATGACAGCTTATTACAAAAGAATTTTGAGAACTGAATTTTCCCAAGGTTATCAACAACAATAAGATGATAAAGAATGTCATTTGAATGAAGTGATTAGATATCAGTTTCATTTGAAATCTTGTTTTTTTTTGCAGTGGGTTTAATCGTTTTCGACAGTGTGATTTGTCATTTTGGTAAACTATCGTTAAGCGTGATGATGCTGGGAAAAGTTTTCAATCTCAAAGCGATGAGGTGAGGTTCAAAAAATGTCACACAGTGCCATAAGGCTATATCAACAAACTATCATGCTAGCAATTATGCTAAAATGAATGTTATAAAACGAGTACAAAATTTGATTCACTTCCATTAAACATTCTCACGCTGTTTTGAAGGAAACTTCATAATGTATGTTTTATCAATGCAACATCTCCTTACACACCACATCTAACAACATCACATGTCACTTAATATTGCCAACTACCCGATTAAAGATAAGCCGTGCTTAAATGAATGCTTAAGGAAAATAGAGTGCTATTAAGCATTCTAAATACTTAATACCAAACACGATTTATTGACACTATATTCCTTCTTGCAATTCAGCGCAGAAACGTTTTCAACCGGAAATGACAACCTGACAGTGAATTATTACTAAGGATGATCGTAACTAATAATGTCTAATGTCTAATCGTAAGCGATCGATGACAATCGTGAGTGTAACACATTGCAATTCTTCGAAATGACCACTTACGGCTGCTCTTTGAATGTGTGATATTACAAGGCATACCATGCAATTCTCAAAGGTTCTCATGGCCAAAATTTCAGAAAACAAATTCTGTTAAACTGCCGAATATTCACTGTGTAGAACGGTTTAAAAAGCTAGACAAAAAAAACAACGAATTACCAATGGATTCATTATGGAGAACATTGTTCTGAAGAGAATGAAAAAGAAATCATCCAGTATTGTTTTCATTGAAGAGAATGTTTGGTTCGTGTAAAATTGTTCTAAACTATCAAAGAATCCACCGAATATCTGAAATTCATTTTGTATCAGTAAATATCTGAAAAATTTATGATGAATTATATTCATAAAATATTTTTCCAGCTATCGACATTTGATTTAAAGCTTAATCGCTATGTGTGCGCCCAATACATCCTTCAGGATGCGCAATGAACACATCTGCTATAAGTCATCACTTATAGCAGAAGCATGAGAATGGGGAAACGTGGCAATAAGACGTCGATTTTTTCAATTAGTTATGTTGAATTCATAATTTGGCAAGGATACGGATTTCAGTTAGACTGATGGTTGAAGGCTCCATCCGAGCTATGAAATCATACAAATTGAGTGTCATTCTATTCTCTTCCTTATCGAGAAATTAGAATGCAGTTTTTTTAACCTTTACAACGTGTTTAGTGATAGCACCTTGGATTAAACACCATTGGTGTTCGAAGTTCACATATTCTCATTTCATTGAAAAGTAGTTGATTTTTAATTTCTTAAGTTATTACACGAGTGATTTTTGATTCAAGATTATTAGACAAATAGAACGAGGATACAACGAGAGCATTTGGCGAGACAGAAAAAGGTTCTTTGATTTTCAGAAATTTAAGCAATTATCCATCCATGTGATCGATTTGTTTCGCATTTCGCTCATCAATCTAACTGCATATCGTCGAATGACAATAATTTATGTGGGCAATTCAGAGGAAAATTTTCATCGAAAGCATTATACATTTAAACGAACTTCGGTAAGGTGAATGCTAGAGAAGTAAATGTGTCTTAAAACATTCAACAACTGAATGAATGTGTTGCATAGTGATTAAACTCAATTAGCGACTCGAATGAATGCGCATTCGACAGTTCCGCATCAGATGAGAAAATGAGATAAGCTTGACTGTGGCAGTGGATTTGGGATTAATTTGAAAGATGTCGCCGCCATTTGCGAATGTGATGAAAAGGAGACAACTCGATAAAGAACGACACCACATAAAAGGAGCACACCTGTGCATGAGATCTATAGAATAGTCCATAAGTTGTTGTGAACATTGCATGCAACTGTTCACGAGAACTTGAAATTGCACCTCGATTATGTTCTGAAATAATATCAGTGTTATGCCGATGAGCATTTATTCAATTTCAGTCATTAGCCAGTCAGCCAAAGATCAATTAAACTCATATTGGTCTTACAAGAGGTAAGCTAGCAGAAATGAATTGATGAATTCGTGTGAATCAGTTTGGACGTATGTATGTTATGAAATAAAAGATGAAGATGCATTAAACTGACTGTCAAAACTATGGAAATGCTGATCGAATATGTGCTTCAAGACGATGACTCGATCTTGAACCGAATGCAACACTTCACCTTTCATATGAGACAACATCTTCTGTTCAACCTCTCGAGTACAGCACGTTGGTAATGATGTATCACATATGGAAAGGTTCGAATCTGTTGATTTCAAATGCACATTGTTTATGACAAAAACAAATTATTATTCACTTAGCAGTACAGTTGAATGTTTAAGGTGTAACATGAAAAGCATTCAAGTCCCGGAGGAATGTGATTTACAATTAATTTTTCACGAAATCGCTCTTAAACTAATCATTGGTTATTTCAAATCAACATCACATCAACGAATTTCGATCGCACTGATCAAAACGAATTTGTTGATTGGTCATCAGTTAGAATGAGTATTATCATAAATAACTGAGTTGTATGTGAATGAATTCAAAAGGAACTTACTCAAAAGAGGTGCTAAAGGAATGTAATCGGCACTAAACGACGAGTGAATTAATGGTTGACAGGATGATAATGACCAACCGTGACTGACATCAATCACAAAAACACACCAAATCAAACTCTGCCGAAACAAACATCTCATTGTGAGTACGATTCATATATTTGGAACAACTTAACTATTCGTAGGAACATTTGCAAGAGTATTCTCTATTATTTTTCCCATTGATCCGCCTCCCTCCTTCGAACCTCATTTCTCTCTTATCTCTTTTTACCATAAACATTCTTCACACCACTTTTTTCCCTTTATTTCTTTACTATTTTCACTTCAACCACCAAAAATTGTCGAAAGCAGCATTCATTCATTATTTATCTATCTATCACTCATTGACCCATTCACTAATCGGCTTGTAAATCGCCTCCAATAGTGAACCATCCGATGGGCAGATGAACAGATTTATCATTACCGAGCAACACTCCCATTAACGAATAATCTTTCTCGATCTCTTAATAATCTACCCGATTCAATTCTCGTCCATATGTTCATTAAAATCTCCATCATAACGGTCATACTGTGTCATTTCCAGCAATCGTCAATTGCGCCATACTGTCAATTTTGTTGACAACAAACGGCGACTGCACAACTGCAGAAGCAACAACAAAATATGAGATGACAAGTAGTTATTACAAGCATCTGTCTAATTGGCATTATTGCATGCAAAATTTATTTGATTTACCAGAAGTAACTAGTTGATTATTGTGCAGACATTCAAGCCGATTCAATAATATTCCTGCTTGGTGCTTGTTTGTAACTGTTGCAGCATATCGATAGGTTAACAAGAAACGAGGAAGATAAGAAGAGTGCAACTGTGATGTTGTCCTCCATCAACAAGCAGTTGTTATACCGTTCGTTTCCGTATATCTATGATTACATCTTATTTAATTCCTCTTATGTAACATACACCGCCATATCGAAGCAATCACTGTATTCAGTGTTAAGCTTTTCTCAATGACCATTTCAATGAAAATTTTCCACTCGAAACAACTTTCGAAAAACCATAAATTCGTCATTTTGCGATATCAAAATGCACGTTGGACAAATGATATTATAACGTGTTCAGTTCGTGAATGTTCTCGCAGCAACGCATACGAAAGAGTTTAGAGAATTCAGCTCATGAGAGCAATGGTCACTGGTATTGGATTGTTCGGTGAGGCATGATGATTGGATGAAAACGTTAGAAAGTAGAAAGCGATGATGAATGCATTCCAAGAGCGAGTATTGACTAACGATTGAGCTCTGAAGTTGAATTTTAGCTTTAAAATATGAGAGAACAAAATGACTGATTGCAGAAAAATTTTTGGTTGTTGTATAGGTGATTGTGAGAGTAAAAGGACGAACGTACGCTTGCGGAATATTATCATTTGTCATATCAAATGTGATTAATTATTTAGCACTCTATTCATTGATTTTCAGCTTCACGGTATCTATTACTTTCGAAAATGCATTTTGAATCGATTTTTCGAAAAATATACTCCAAAATTGCTGAAATTTCCGTAACAGATGCAATCGCATTTCATTGATTTGTTCCATAGACTAAAATATGATACACCCCACTTCATTTAAAATTCATGGGTTTGTTACATAGCCATAAGAAGGATGATGCTGTTTGAAACGGCAACAACAGCAATTTGGGCTATAAACATTGACAACTGAAGAGTTAAGATCATTTTGTGGTTATTTGTTTATTTAATATGATTTCAAAATTTTCAAAGGTCAGATAGAATCACTACGCAAGCAATGATTCAAAAACAACGCTTCGTTGAATCACAACAATGATAAGATGAATAAAAATAAGTACAATTTTGTTACACAGATATTGTATGATGACAATGATAGTAATACTAATACATTAATAAGATCGTTATTTAGATCCTTTGGAATAGTCGATGAAATTCAGATTGTTATTGCCAACACACTCGAAGTTTGCTTCTGAAAATATTGACAGAAATGTCAATCAATGAGTATCAATAGCGTGATTTAATCAAATAATTCAGTCTCAATTAACTAGATCCTCAGTCAATCAGAGTCGAACGATTTGGTTTGAAGTGGTATTGAGTGACATTTGAAAAGGTAAATTATGAGCAAACTGAATGGTGAGACGTCCAACGATTTTCGCACCCAATTAAAGCAATAGAGCAATTTGTTCTATTCGAAGTATCGTTATCATAATCGCCTCAATAAACATTCTCATAAATTAACACTATCGACTCATTCGCAAACTATCTATCAAGGAAAACAATCTCTGTTCATATGAAGACTATCATACACATTTTGTTGCATTCGTGAAAACTGATAGGGTGTTTCTTTAGTCGTTCAATAAATAACGAAAAACAACATTCGCTTCCACTGCACCTCTGCATAAATCCATATATGATTGTCAGCTGCAGACGGATGTACGGATGTATAACTCTTGCATAAGGGATTTTCGTTTAGGAATATATATTTCATTGAACTAATCAGACTAGGCTCTGATAACATCGCTAATCAATGTGAGGTTCGTCTGAACAA
Organism: Anisakis pegreffii; assembly: GCA_035041965.1. Classification (NCBI taxonomy): domain Eukaryota; kingdom Metazoa; phylum Nematoda; class Chromadorea; order Rhabditida; family Anisakidae; genus Anisakis; species Anisakis pegreffii. The sequence goes on along the minus strand of JAPYMA010000378.1, from coordinate 94,977 downwards.
TTTAACCGTGAAACGTGGAAGCTTCGAGTATAATGAAATCCTAGCTAGAGGGTTTTTATTCTTTCAAAAATATTCTCTTTACTTGGTTCAGTTTATCGTCTATCCCAAAATCATAAAATATCGCAGTCAGGTTGAACGGTCTCGGACGTACAAGTGACCAAAGCAGATTTATCGCAAATATCATAAACCACAGGTATCTACCATTGCTCCACCTCATGCATGCTATCCTGTAAGGAATGACAAAATCTTTGCATGTGCGATTTATAAATTAAATACACAAAAAATTAAAATGAACAAATAGTTTGTGTTATATATTACACATGCGTTTCTCAAAATTAATCATACTGGTTGCCGTGTCAAATGGCTTCATCCGGAAGAGCATCAAAATTACAGCATTGAGACGTACAGCTGCATGATCGTGGTACTTTCCTGAATTGTATCAACCCTGTTAACCCGTCTTCAGTGAACTCGGATCAATCTATTCGACACATGATCTTGGTTTCTCAAAGGGATCAATACAGTGAAATGCTCCATTCAAACTGAAAATGATCTCATTTTTGAATTCCATATTCATTTCAAAGACAGGAATTGAACAATCGGAAATTATTTTAGAGGAGCATATAATGAGAAGAATATAAACTACTGTGATGGCAGTAATACTCATCTCAGAGATGATATTTATCTGTGCAACGATGCAATTTTCTATGCTCAATCGATCCTGCGACATCTACGCGCTTTGAATTTTGTCAGAAATAATACTAAATTCACCTCCTTTTCATCAATCACTCCAAACAGATCAGAACGAAATGAGAAAGTTATTGTTCTTGACGACAAGTCAAGAGCTCTATGTAGTTCTTCTGCAGTTCACGACCTGTAAGAGTGGAACGAATCGGGAAAGTTGATGATTATCGATCAAATTTCAGCGTAAGAATCACCTGAAGGTGATGTTATTTATGACATTACATGTGAGCATTGATTGATCAATACATAGATCAATCGCGGAAAAACAAGCAATGCAGTTAAATCTCACAGCCATATTATAATATGTCATCAAAATTCTTGCTATAACACTGACAATAAGCATATTCGTGGTTAATATTTGTATTTTTTTGATAGATCAAAAGAGTTTCTATCTGTTAATATCAGCGAACCATTGGATTGCTGGGCAAAACCTAGCGTATATGCAGTTTGAAGAGATCAACTTCGAGAATTACTAAATCGTATAGGTGTTCCACAAAATGACTGATTTCACCAAGCATATTCATATGTTATTAGTGAACATTTTCTCCTTCAGGGTCCCGCACTGGAGTGCTCACTGATACAGAAATTTTCATTGATATGGTCAACTGCTGTCATTTTGGAGTTATTCGAAGAATGAAAGTTTCTGGGGAGAGGGCCACATGACCGCGACACTGTTATTAGGAAATTTTTTTCGGTTGTTCAGCGATTCTTATACTTTCCGTCCGACCGTTCAAAATTTTGACCATCTCATCACGAACTATTAATACTAGTCATCATATTAATACCAGTCATCCTATTAATACTAGTCATCATATTAATACCAGTCATCCTATTAATACTAGTCATCCTATTAATACTAGTCATCCTATTAATATTAGTCATCCTAATCTGCACAACTCTAATGATTCAACACTTCCTTCCATGATTTTTCGCCTATTTTATTCTAATGAATCGCTGCTACAATTTGGTATACATCTCCTTGGAATCGCCTGCAATTTCTTGTTTATCCGAACAGATTTTCGACTATCTCGGCGAGTATAGTTACTTTTGTCACCCAGATCATCACAGTCCCCAAGAATTACTCACAAACCCCTTTCATAACATTCAGTCTGCGCGGAAGAGTAAATAAGTTGCCTTACTATAAATCTCCCACATCGGATAAAAGCTCGCTTATATGAACTTGCCTCAATTGCCTCTCGATTGGCGGAGTGTTACTTTGTTCTATTGGCAGCATGTGTATAAACATTATCCGGATCACGTTCAGACATTTTGAGTCCTATGGTTCGGGAGGTTCAGGAGGAGTCAGGTCAGTGTTTACCTTTTCATCAATTAGGGATTTCATTCCTGGTCAGTCCTTGACTTCTTTTATATAAACCCTTTTGATCGTGCTCGGGACTTTCATTAACATTCTCGAATACTTCTCTGCTTCGTGGTCTCATACTATGTATGCACTAAATTTCTACACCCCATCCTAATGTACATAGACATCCATACAGGTTGGTATTTTTCCATTTAAATACCCACATCGTGATTAATATGAACACCTCGCCTTCAAAAGATTATGAAATTGCTGGAGTTTCAGCACGAAACGCCGGTTTCTGTAATCAACACTGATGAAATTTGACAAATTGAATGAACGAAGTGGATGAGTTGTAAGTTGCGATAATTAAGAATGATTGAATTTGAAGGAGAATATGTGGAATAATTAATTCGACTGAATTTATTGACGGATTTTGAGTGACCCATTTTTATGGTAACTTTGATACGCAATTCAATTGGTGCGTTATCGAAGTGTGAGGCGGTGTTGTTGTGTGCTGCGGGCGATCTGACAAAACCACTCCTATTATCGAGAACTTTTTCGCAACAGTTCTTCAAGGTCACCGTATCGATTCTTCATTCAATTTTCTCGTTTTATGTCGTCCATTCACGCAACCTTATCGTCCCGGATAAGTCAGTTGCCTGTTTTTTGTTATTAACCCATTAATCCCATATCACCAATGATGATAAATTGTTAGGCTAAGTTTTTTCAATTGATCGATTCACGAAATCGCCGTATATTTATTGTTTATGTTTGGACACCCAAATGGATTCGTTGATTTCAGGTCGAGCAAGTCCCAAGTAATCGTAAAGTTGGGACACGAAAAAAGAAACTTGAGAAGACACTAGGGAAGAAATTCAAGCAACGTCTTTCGGATTATCTTAAAGTTATGGCTACTCCAGAAGTCGAGGAGGTATTCAGTTATTTCTGGTTACAACTTAACGATCTTTATGGAATTATTTTGCCGGCGCCAAAAAAGCAGTCAAGGAAATTCAGTTTATATATTCCGAGCATGATATTATATTGTAAATCAAAATGGGCTCACTGATTTTGATTGAACTTTTGTGTGCAACAAGTTCGAATGTTAAGCTTTGCATCGTTGTCGCCGTATTGTCCGTTGTGATAAGGACTCGTGCAGCATTTGTTGAAGTGAACGAGAATGGAACCATTTCATCGCAGATTAAAACACCATTATTGTGCATCGTTCTCATTTATCTGATTGTTTACAGCAATTAGAACCATTGCGTGCTTCTGTTAAAGAATACGGCGACTTGGTTCGTGCGTTGAAGCAGAATGGTGCTGCCAAGGTGGATGTGGATCGTGCGGTAGTGGAACTGAAGGCTCGTAAGAAAAAACTGGAGGATCGCGAACTGGCACTTGCACCCAAAGGGGCCGCTTTCGATCGACTCAAACTTGAGGATCTTTTGAAGCGACGATTCTTTTATGATCAATCGTTCGCTATCTATGGAGGTGAACTATCAAATAGCTAACCCGTTGTTTCATGGAACAACTTGTTTCCATTCATCAATTTATTCCGCAATTTTAGATCATTATAATTTCTAAGCATTTTTGAGCTAATTGTTCACATTATGCGGATTCAAATGGTGCCAATAATTTTCGACATATTCATCAAAATCCATGAAACGTTGAAGGTGTAACTGGCTTATATGATTTCGGTCCGATGGGATGTGCCATGAAGGCGAATATGATAGATTTATGGCGTAAACACTTCATTTTGGAGGAGGGAATGCTCGAAGTGGATTGCTCTGCACTCACACCTGAAGCTGTGCTGAAGTTAGTTGATTCTTATCGATTTCAGTACCACTTGCAGCTTGCATGATTTTGCAACTATCCTGAATTTCTAGCAGTGGCTTGCAATGGATATGATCCTTACGTTTACTGGATCTGGTTGTTTGTCGTTTCCCTAGCCGATCATTTTCTGTACTCTTAAACTCTTCACTGCAATTATTGCTGTTGATTCTTTTTCCGACAGATTTAAGAATTCAGCTTCACGAATACCAAATTTTGTGCACTGGAAAACCAGGAAGCAAGCCAAATAGAAACTGAAAGCGACTCAGCGCTTACGGTGATGTGATCGCATTTGTAAAATTAATTCTAGAGCCTCAGGACACGTGGAACGATTTGCGGATTGGATGGTGAAAGATGTGAAAACGGGTGAATGTTTTCGTGCCGATCATCTTATAAAAAATCATGCCGAAAAACTTTTAGAGGTTCATTCATTCACTTTTATCCGTTGTTTGATCAGTTTGATCACTTTTTTGGTCAAAAATTTTTGTTCCACGAAGAATTTACATGAATCTGATTATGCCAGTATTGCATCAGAGCTTGATTCTGTTTACGTCCAGATTTGTTCACTTGTAAGTGTTACTGACGGTGTTCTTTCTGTATTGCTGAACAAAAATGAGTAAATAAAGTGTGGGCGTCATTAATAAATAGATCACAAGATGATGTGAGGTTTTTGGGTATCCACTGATGGATCGTATTTTGTTTCCTTTGAAGACTGACACGTAGTGAAATTCGAATTGATCCTAACTGACAATTAGAATTTCACTTGTAGGATCAACCGTACATCATTAGAAATGATTGTTCGTTGAATCGAGAGAAGTTCTCTTGTTGCATCTAATGACTAAGCAAATAAACAGCGAATAATTCCTCTACTGTTATTAATTTAAGGATAAAAAGACAAGTGCTGAGGATCGAGAAGCTCTTGTCGATGTTTTGGTTAAGTTGGATGGCTTTAATGATAAGGATATGTTAGAAGTGATCAGAAAGGTTTGCAGTTTTATTACTTCGCCACATCCTGTCCTACGTCGTTAGATTCGTCCTGATCATTGAGTAAATGTAGTAATATACGCTACAAGTTAATTCACTTCCTCTTTGCTCAGTGTTTCGATGAGTCTAATTGTTTTCAGATTCAATTCACCTTAATGAAGTTCTATCGTAGATGATTGATCAAAATGAAAGATTTCAGTTCAATTTCAAATCTCCAATAACGGGTAATGATGTGACGGATCCAATAGCATTCAATCTAATGTTTCCAACTGTGATCGGTCCAACGGGTGATTTCAAGGCATTCTTAAGACCCGAAACTGCTCAGGGAATATTCGTCAATTTCAAACGTCTCCTTGAGTTCAATCAGGTGAGTCGTTACCTTTGCTATGTGTTTTGTTGATACACACGTTGTTCGTTCGATGATTAAATTTCACTTGTGTGTTTCAGGGTAAATTGCCATTCGCAGCTGCTCAGATTGGTTCAGGATTTCGTAATGAAATCTCGCCGCGTCAAGGTTTAATCCGAGTTCGTGAGTTTACAATGTGCGAAATCGAGCATTTCGTTGATCCAAACAATAAATCGCATCCAAAATTCGCCAAAGTCGCCAACTACGAACTGACACTGTTCTCGGCGTGCAATCAGATGGATGGTAGACCGGCTGAAGTTTGCGCGATTGGCGATGCAGTTGCTAAGGTATCATACGATTGTACAGTCACCATTCTTTGCCAACTCCGATTCAGTTCATTAGTTTTCATTTCATTTCACTGTGACTCACCACTGATTTTCTGATTTAAATGGCTGTTTTCAACCCAACTGCTTTTGCTCACTGCATTATTACATCAAAATCTTCATAGTTCACATTCCATAATCATTGCAACCAAAAACAATAAAATCTTTTTCAGCGATTAGTTGCGAATGAAACATTGGGATATTATATGGTGAGAGTGCATCAGTATCTGTTGAAAGTTGGTGTAGATCCGCGTAGACTTCGATTCAGACAGCATTTGGCAAATGAAATGGCACATTATGCTAGTGATTGTTGGGACGCGGAAATTTTGACATCGTACGGATGGATCGAATGTGTTGGTAATGCGGATCGTGCATGTTTTGATCTTCATCAGCACCAGAAAGCGACCAATGTCAAGTTAACGGCTGAAAAACAGTTGGACGAAGCCAAAACCGTGCAGATAACTGAGGCTGTTCCAAATAAAGCGGCAATTGGTAAAGCATTCAAAGCGAATGCGAGACAGATCATGGCGAGACTCGCTGAATTGTCCGTTGAAGACATCGAATTGCTTGAGAAGGAAATCAAATCGAACGGCAAAGCGACACTCGCATATGAGGGCGGTGAAGCCGAGTTGAACGGGAATATGTTCTCGGTTAAAAAGTATGAGAAGAAGGTTCATGTTGAAGAACTGACACCATCGGTAATAGAGCCATCGTTTGGTATCGGTCGTGTTATGTACGCTGTTTTGGAACATGCATTCCGTCAGCGTGAAGGTGATGAACAACGCAATGTGAGTTTTCGATTTGGAAGTTGTTTGAGAATGAACATTCTTACCACTTTTATTATCTGTAGAATTATTGTCAACTTGTGACCGTTTAATATGTAAGTATGTATGAAACTAACGCTAATGATACTCACACCAATAATGATATCAGCTTCATTTCATCTATATTCCCGCCCTCGTTGAACCACTTCGTTTTCGATATTGATGTACCATTCGATCTCGAGCAAAACATTCCTTGAACTTTTCCCGTTCGCAGACGAAAGTTTTGCTCGTAAACGAATGGTTCGTTAATCACGTTGATGTTGCCGAATCTGAACCGAACTGTGATTTGGATTATATCTAATTATCACTTCATTTTGTTTTTATTAATTGTGGTACACTTGTTGAAAAAATGAAACTGGTTCATTACTAGTGAATGGTGAAACTGGTGGAGATATTGGCGAACCTTATTGATAGGCATTCTTTTGTCCATTTATAAATTCATTTATTCCTTACAGTTCTTGGCTCTACCACCACAAATAGCACCAATCAAGTGCTCAGTTCTGCCGATTTCATCGAATAACAAACTTGACCCAATATTAGATGCGGTTCGTGAGGAGTTGGCCAACCATGAAATTAGTTGTAGGCAGGTATAATCTGAACAGTTTCTTTGTTTTATAAGCAGTCTGCTTTGTTATTTTTAATTTGCAGTAGTGTACTTTACGGTTGTGCGTGATGGACATTCTACAAAGATGTCATAATTTGCCTTATGTTGTTTGCGTCGAAGGCAAATTGATGAGTGAAAATAAGGATCAATTTGAAGGATGACAGTGCTGGTTCGATCGGTCGACGCTATGCACGTACTGATGAAATTGGAATTCCGTTTGGTGTAACTGTCGACTTTGAATCTGAGAAACAACCGTGGACTGTTACTTTGCGCTATGCACTCACCATGGAACAAGTTAGACTGAAGGTAAGAGTTACGCTTATTTAGTTTTGCTCATTTATGTGCCAGCTTCTGCTCGTTCCATTGATGTTAACGTTAGGTGCGTACGGTTAGTTATTTCGAATTTTTTCATCGAATGACTGCTGCTGCTGCTTACTCCGATAATGTTTCTGTTTAATTATCAGTCAAATGAAAGTTTATTTGCTGGGTTTAGTATTGCAAAGCTTTTCGAAGTGGTTGTTTGTTTAGCGATTTCATACTGTCATTGTGAGTTGAATGTCCATCTCTTATTGTCATTTTGTCAAGTACCGTCACAGTCTTCGAAATTTTTGTGGGGCAGTTCGATTACTTCAAATCTGAAATGTTTGTCATGCGATTGCTAATATTTTTATGCGATTAGTGTTTATCTGATTGCAGTTCTCTGGATACCTGAATAGAGTTGCATTATTATTTGTCATTAGTTTGCTTAGCGAATTGAATCATTCACTTTGATTTGACAATTGAATTTGAAGTGAGATTGATTGCTCTCAATATTTTTCCTAATCACTGTGTGCAAATGCAGGTGACGGAGTTAGGTGCTGCCGTACACGCATTATGTACCGGTCGGATGACGTGGGAGGAAGCACAAGCAAAGTTCCCGAAGTTCGAGCAAAAGGCTGATGCATAGTTCGTATGAATGAACGATAAATTTATGTCGAATATCTATGCCACTCCATCGCATAACTTTGCAGTTCTCTATTCAAATTGCATTAATTCATGTGACAAAATCTTTAGAGTGCTAAAATTGTATTTTGAAGTATTCGAAATTTCTGCGGTCATCTTCAGATATTGTTAATGCAGGCTGTGTCACAACTTCGTGTGCAATCAAACTAATGTCGAAAATTTCAACTTGTTATTCATCAGAACGACATTATAGCGTGGTGTAATTCAGGCACTTATGAAACGATTGAACACTTTGTTTCATTTACGTTCGGTTGTCGTCTTGCTTTGTGTCGCTGTTATGCGATCCGCATTTTTATGTTGTTGTTGTTATTTGTGGTGAAAGGGTTGATAAATTATTTGAATTGTTATTGTTCATTGTTTTAGTCATTCCGATTAGTTCTAGCCATGTAAGAAGAAACTGAGCGAATCGTTTCTTAATAAAAATGTTGCAAACGACGCTGAATTATAAGAGCTGTGACAAATTTATCATCAATCGTTAGAATACTGAATGCTGGTGTGGTACGGAGATCGGAGAATTTTGGGAACTTTGTCCCCGAATCCCTGTCCTCGACTTCTCGATTGCAAAACTCCGTACCCGCACCACACTACTCTATACACCGTGAACGAACAATGTCGTCATAACGTTAATCGCATAAAATCCTCTCAATTTTGCAGTTAGTTACGAAGCAGCATTTCAAAGATTGGTTTAGTCTTTGCTTTAGGTATGAGACCTGCTTTGAGTTGATTGGTAGTGAGAGATCGTTGAGAGCGAATTTAGCGAAATTATCGCTGGTGAATAGCAATGAAAGCAAAAATAACGAAGTCATCACCGAGAAGCAATTTCCGTTGGCGCATTCTAATGGTGTGATGATTAATCGAATCAGCTGATGCAAAAGCTCAGCAGAACAATTCCCCAATGGCATGCCCAGCTTGCGTCACAAAACTGTCACTAAGAATTTGCCTTGGGCATCGAGTTTTCTGCTGATTGAATGTTTCTTATTGAGTCTAAATGACGACATCAATAGAATTTGAGACACAATGGGTTTTACGATATTCACACACACACACACACACAAAATCGCATGCTCGCGAAACTGAACGTCACTTTCATTTCTTACAACAAATAGTCTTTTACTGATTTTATATCAGGTTCAGTTCGTGGCCATCCGAAGGTTTCAATTTCCAGCATATCACTTCCAATGATAACGGCTGAGAAAAGTAGCGGTGAGGTTTTTGGCGTTACGTGATATCAACGATATTTTCACGATTTATCTTGATCACATTAATACTTGCTGGAATGCCACACATTTGTAATGCTGTAATTGGGTTCGAGACAGATCTGAGATTCAATCGATGAATTATCAGATACGTTCGTATCAGAATGTGCTTGGCTTGGTGTTGTTCTCTTCTTGTTCTCCATGAACACAAAGCATAAGACAATTATAATACATGCACTCATTAGAGCAAGTGACACGATCAACATCGGTAATATTGTTGCGAAACAATCGCTGCTCGTTTCGGATTCTGAAATTTAACTCTCCATACGCTCTTCTTAAGCACCAATTACCACTTGAAAACAGTGACAGATAGTTGCATCGAGTCAGTTACAGAATTTGTTTACTTACAGTTGAATAATTTGCTTTTAGATGAACCTACATAGAATACTAATAACGTGAGGAATTAGTTTAACTGAACCGTAATGAGATGAGCGAATGACGTCAAAGAGTCTCTGACTCTGAGTCGAATTAACAATCTCACTATTCATGTCTTGTTGCTCATCCAAATTCGATTTCATCTCACAATCAGAAGCCGTACTGATAAGAAAGACGAGAAACCTAACGTCATTGGAATAATTGAAGAATTATTCTTTGAAAATGAATGATGAGTGTAACTTCTTACTGAGTTGTTGCGTTTGGGTTGTTTGTGAGTTCATCTCGAGAATAGCTTTCAAACGTAATTTGTAATCGATGCTAGCATCATCGTTGTACTGCCGACGTTTGCGTGATTGTTGTTGTTGTTGTTGTTGTTGGTGTTCATAGAGTCGCACTGACGACGACAGCTTCTCATTGTTTTCATCACATTGCTGCAGTATATAATGGTCAACATTGCGCGAAATTCTTTCACTGAGAAATGAAGAGTTTTGCCGCATAACACTATATCACTAGCATTCTCTGACTAACGATATGAAAAACTCATTAAAGCTGTTTTTATGCTGTTTAATGTAATGTAAAATACGATGTGTGAACGGAAGTTTGTGCTATTGCTGAGTTGATGTAATTCGTGTGGACATTTTCCATTTGTTATTTATCGTTTTTGTCGTTTGATTGCTTAAAGCATTCTCTAATTCAAGCATACTGATCAAATTTTTTGATTCCTTTCGACTGATATTTTCAGTTTCTATGTATTGCTACGTATTGATTTGTTTCCTGACAAGCTATTGTTCTAAATTTTTGTTCATTTGAAACAAACAAAGGTATCGAGCATTATTTTTGCCGTAAATGAAGATCCTCGTAGAACGGGGATTCGATAATTATTTTTAGTAGCCCGTAAAAAACACTTTTATTTGAACAGTGTGAAGCATTCGTTTAAGTGATTGCAATGGCATTTCTGTAGTTTTTTGATTCATCCATCTGTTGTGCTTGTTTGGTTAGAAATGTTGAGTATGCGGGTAGATGAAATAAGCTTAATGAAGTGATAAACGGGTCGATGATTATCATGAACAGCAACTGATGAATAACTCGAATAGTTCACAGTGAAAGAAGAGTTATAACGCACCTTTTGTTTGCATTTATTTAAGCATGATCTTGCTTGGCATTCGAAATGAACATACTGTGATGAGGTGAATTGGAAACCGTACATATGAACATAAATATGCTTTGAGGTACCAGTTGCGGGTTTGTTTACATGAACGGGCACGTCAATTGCACGTGCTAATCGGACACCACACCTGTTTAAACAATGCTTCAGTAAAAATTATCGTAGTGCATCACTCATATCACCAGTTTAATCTGATTCAGGTTTGGAATGATTTGTGCCTCATCAGAATGCATCTACAGTTTCATCAAGCGTGATTGATGTTCAAATATTCGATATCTTATCATCATGGAAAGTGCAGTTTTTTAGATCGGTCAAATGTAGTTGCATTTTTATTTTATGATTACGTTCGTGTCTTTCAAATCGATTTGCTGTTTGATTTCCTTCATCCGTTGCGATTTCCGATTTCAATAAGTTTGTAGAATGAGAATTCATTAAGTGAACGAAAAAATATTGACATCAACAAATGAATCATTTTGATTACTTATTTGTCCGCCTCTTTATTTATATGATTATATGATTTATATGATTGCCCACTTCTTAATGCAATCCCCATATATGTGGTTATTTCACTTATGTTTGGACAATGATTAAGAGTGATCTCGTATTTTCAATTGAAATAACTGAACGAACAGTGAATCAGCTAACCCATTGGCGTCGATAATTTGTACGGACGCATCACTGCTGTTACTTCCATCATGAGCAAAGCACGAATATACGTAGAAATCGTAAATCGCTGAAAGGTGATATAATTCATCATCTCCACACTCCCTGATCACCAATCATTCCTAGTCTATGGTCAATATGCTCTCACATTGAAATTCTGGTATCGGTATGTAATTCATTTTAGAATATGATAACTTCGACAGATCAGTGAATTGAATGACTTTATCAAATTTATTCTCATCCGCTCAAATCAGCCTATGTCTATGTCCAACCTGTATTTTTAAGTTCCACATCGAGCGTCAATTTCTGCCCAACACTAGCTTTCGTGAGAACCTCACCGTCAATACCATGACCATCAAGGATTTGCATTCGTAACGTTGGTGTTCCACCACTACCCGTCACAACACCCGTCAAATTTTCATTTGGATTTCTGGAATTAATCGAATTCTACATTTCCTCAACTCACCGATTTCAATAAGATCTTTTACTTGGTCAGTGAAACAGCTCCTACTACTTAGATGAATATAGAAAAAGCTGATGCAAAAGAATTGCGAACTGAAATTGAGACGGCTAGTAACAGGCTATCGCAGACAATCCCGAAATGAATCGTAATCAGAAGAGAAACAAGCCAACTGTACAAGTATCCCGCTGAACAGAGAAGTATCATGAGCGTTACTTCTCATGAGCTGAGCATTGTTGATTCCTGCGTCGTAGAATAGACGTGGGTAAAAACGATGCATTTGCATAGGTTTTGGCACAGCGATATGTTTGGAATAAACGCTGCTGTAGATTATTTCTTGTATCGATTCGTAGATCACAAGAAAACATCTTCAAATTCGCGAATTTATCGCACGAAACGCCTAAGCCTACTCAGCGGGAAATGTTTTCTCTCTTTGGGATATAGTTCGTTGGCATGTTCATCATTTTTTGTGTAACGTGTGAGATAGAGCGTAATGTTTGAAATATTCCAACTGAGGTGCGAGATGTGAGCTTGTGAAGTTTATTTATTTGTGAGAAGCGAATTAAATCTTCAACGATGCTGCTGCTATCTTTTCAGCGAGGATTTATTTCATTCCCTGAAGGGACAGTTCAAAAATTCGTCTATTTTTGTGATTTTGCTTTGGACACAAATTTTATATCCGAAAAAAAAGATCCCCCATTCAAAATCCATCCACTGGATCGCTACAAATAATTTTCGTTCACATAGTTGAACTTGAAAGTTGGTTGTAAATGAAAAGAATGAGAATGCATTTTATGAAGAAAAGAATATGAATTCTATTGTTGTCCACTGCAATAAATAATTATTGCTCAACAACCATTCAACATATTCCTGTCCAATTGCATAAAATGCATTACTATAGAATAGATTCGTTCGCAAGTTTTACTTCAAATTGCGAGTTTATTTTCATGGAGCATTCTTTGAAGTATCCAAGCAACACGATCCTGTTTTCCTAATGTTTCACCCATTGAAGACTTCTTTAACTTCATTCAAGTATCTAATGCAAAAAGCATTCTGCAGATTATGTGATAATCTTAAGAATGTAAACATTCTTTGCAGAATGTCTGCCATTCTCATTCTTATGATTATCACATCGCCGTACTCAGAATAATTTTTGCCAAAAAATATGATGAAGAAATTACTTTTGGAATGTTATAAACGAATCGGAACTTGATCGTCACCAATAATCGATCATTTTATCACCACTATCTGTATCTCTAGTGACCATATGTATACGGTTTATTAATCCAGTGTGAACGCATTGCGAATTCAATGAGAAATGAAAACGTCACTTTGACAAACTTGATGTAGTGTGGGGCATTGTTTAAATCAGTTGGAAATGACTTCTTGATTCTTTCACAGTCGCTTATTGTTATGCCTAATAACCCAAAAGAACGAAACACAAAAAGCACATGATAATCCAAGATCATATTCAATACTCTATTTGATATGGTTGCGTTCTATTTTCCATGTAGTTCAATTGTTGGTGATCCGATTTCAAGATTTTGCTCACAGGTCAAAAAAAGTGTTTTCGAAGGTAGCACTGATTATGGATGAGAGAAAATGGTTGGGTGGGTTGCAAATGTTACTCTGGTAGTGGACCATTTAGCTGAGTAATTTGAATTGTTGACTGACAAGTGGCATCTGTTGGGTCATACATAATTATTTCAGCTTGCAATGTCTTTCGGTAAAATACAAATGACGTATGAAAGCATAAGACAGCTATTCGGCAATCATAAAATTTTTATCCTAAACAATAATCTTACAGTTCAAATGAAACTTATTCGATGAGTTGTTCAGTATCCATTAAGGTGGGGGGGTCTTGCATAAGGTCTGATGCACTCAAATAAAATGAACCAAGAAAAAACATGCATGAGACACCAAGATACGCAAGATCTGTTGTTCATACATTACAACAAGTACTATAAAAATAGTGTTTATAATTGAAATACTGAACATCACGGACTGACCGCGTTGATCACTGAAATGAGCGAAATTAAATGAAGATATTATAAGTGATGTGAAACGTACAGTACTCGAAGAGGTGCGAGTTGAACGGTGACATCGCTGCCAGCATATAAGCATCGCACTTCTGTCTTACTCACTCCGGACACAAGTAAGTTCTTCACTGGACTTATTATCAGTGCAACAGACAACTCGTCTGTTGGCTGAAACACAGCTCTGGGTTATGTGAAGATTCAATTATTTAATTGTTATCATCAACTACTCTGAGTCAGCTGTAATGTGTTGAGTATGTTTTCATTATCAGCTTAATTGGACTCGACGAATAAGTCTGATTGTCACTATCGTTCTTCCAAAGTTCTGCCGATAACTGAATTTTATGCGATCCTCAGAATGTAGAGCCTTATGAAGATACAGTTATAAGGAACTTTATTTTACGAATTTAACCAATTCGAAATTTCGAAATGATGATAACTTCGAATTAATTCAGTTCCCGAGACTGTGTTCTTTTGTTTATGGTTTACTTTCTTATTTGTTCAGTTTGTCGAGCATCATCATTTCAAATATCTCTAGCGAACACATTTTCGAATAATTACGTCTGTCTTTTGATTGTCAACATTATAAACTAACTGATTTAGGTCCATCAAGGGCAGAATGATTAAGAAATTCTTCAGTATGTAATCAGTTATATTTTATTGCAATATATTGATAGCTTATGTGAGCGAATCACAAAAAGTTGAAACCTGTGAATGTTTAACGCCGCATGAATAAGGTGTTGTTGGAAACGAGGATTCAGTTGAAGTGGGAATATTAATAATGAACGACTTCGTCGAATTAGCAAACCACCGACATTCTGGCTTTGTGTAATAGTTGTCGGTGTATACAACACCATCGAAAGGCTCATTGAAATCCAATTTCACTTCCATATGATCATCACCACACTGTACGGATTGATCTGAACCATTTTCGCCCTCACTTTCTATCATTATCTTCGCAATCTTCGTCGGATTAAAAGGATTAAGTGTGCTATTAATAATAATGTTTTATTCATTCGAAACATTGACGATGTTTCTGTCGACGTTAATTAAACTAGCATTTTCTTGATTAGTTATTCTGATAGTGCCAAATAATATGCATGAATCCTCAGTTTTCATTTATGCTCACGAACAGATTGTGAAATTACTTGAAGCAACAGTCTATTTGACGTTTTCGTGAGGATCATTTATCTTGTCGATCGAAAATATCGCTCAGATTTCAATCGTGTATTCGTTTTGTTGCGATACTTCGTTAAAAATGTAATATGAGTGAACAAACCTCGAATAAGTTTTGCGTTGACTGTTGTGACTCGTATCACAATTGCGATCATGAATGGTAGTTGAGTGAATTTGTTGAGCATTTTGCTTCATTTAGAAAACTACAATAATAAATTGAATATGTAACAGTTCACTTTAAGTACTTCACGCCATTCATTCTCGTTCATGAAGGAATAACGTTCAGGAGTCGAGTGTTAACAACGTTGAAGTGATCTCTGAGAAGAGATCCATTATATAATGAAACGTGAGAAGTGATCAGAGCATTATTCTTATCCAATACCGCACATCAAAGCATCAGCGTTATCGAATAGGAAACAAAATTTCATCTCATTTTTTGCATGTAGACTGCTATTTTATAGATGAATAATAGCCAAATACAAAACAACTTCAAGACTCGACACAAACATAACCCTCTTCATGTTCGCATCAATTTGAAAAGGGATACAAACTTTCAAGCTCTTCTTCAACATAAACTTGCATTCAAAAGCACGTCCGTCTCAACAACCTCTTTTCCCATAATAAACTTTTCGATGATGCTATGGCAGCAATATGTATTAATATTTTGATTGAAATTCGAATAACGCAGTGAATGAAATTAGTGTTAATATGTGAAGATATTATTAATGGAAGGCTCACTTAATATGTTTGTAATTTTCTTCGATGAAATGAATAAGCGAATGAATATTTAATTCATCCTCATATTCAATTCTGTTTGTTGAATTGCAAAACTGATTCGTTTTCATTTCTTTCATACAAAAAAATCTTTAGAAAGATCTTTTGAAAAGTTATTCAATGTTTATAATTATCAATATTTCAAGAAATAAGTGCAAAAAAGATTAGAAAAAATATGTATATATATATCAATAAATATTGATGAGTAAACCAATAATGAAGATAGTGAGGCGAAAGGATAATTATTATTGAAAATGAATGAAGAAATAGAGAAGATGATTATTATCGGAGATGATTTACTGATGGTAGAGCAGTTTGCGTTGAGTCGATTTACATAAACTGAATGGAGTGAATGACATTCACAAATTTTAGATGGATTTACTAGTGTTCATATCCGGTAGGGGATGCATCTGCTTAGGGATGAATGCAGTGGATGTGTGGTGTATTTTCATGAGAGATTATAACTTGGAATATAATGCGGTATACTTTGAATTTGATGTGCTATTATTGTGTGTGAATTATGTACATGTAAAATATATTAGTATATTCTTACAATAACCTTCACAAAACATTATAATTTGTCTATAATTGCGTTGAATTTGATTGTTTGACGCATATGCATTCATTATAGTACTCCGTCTCATTACAATTGTGACGATTACTCGAAAGTGTCACGTCCACAATTAGCGCATGATGCCTTCATATGACGGTCATCGTGATCTTCCCAATTCAAACTCATCTTTGCAACGAGCACTTCTATTAAAAATGACATTCTCCATTTGTGCAAGCGTTCGGGCGCAACATTTTCATATAGTACACCATAAGCTCCGTAATTTTTGCACTTTCTTAAACTGATAAATATGCAAATTGTGAAGAAGACGCAGTTTTTCATGCAAGTTTCATTCGCAATGAGCATTCATATCGATTCAAACCTTGATGAATTTGAATTCGTCTATTACTAAAACGAGATTCATTGAAAGTACGAACGTCATACCATGTTGATGGCGACCCATTCACGAGACAGATGTCTATAGTGTCAGCATTCCGTAAAGGAAATCTTACATGGAACGTCCACTAAAACTTGCTATAAATTTGTTTAAAACAGCGGATTGTAAGTAAGACCAAATGCAGTTAGTTTCCTGTTAAGTTCCATCCATGCAAACGAAGTACACATCTTCATCACTATCACAGTGAAGAATCGAAAGTTTTTTCGGTGTCCACCTACCGAACGCCTACCTATGGCCACCGACAAGGCAACTGCTGAGCGCTGGCTTGTTTCGGTCGGTGGCTATTGAGCCAGTTCTAATCATCATAATGAATATTGCTTAGTCGAACTGCACTGAGTCTATACAGAACAGACTCATTAGTCAGAAACTGACGTTTAGTAGAGGTAATTTCAGTTTCAAGAGAACCGTTTGCATCAGCTGCACGCAGAAGAAAGCTGAAACCCTTTAACCGTGCATGATGGCAAACGCTTCCCCTCTATAGATTCGAATAGCATAGATTGGCTAAAAATTCAGCGAGTGTTCATTCAGGAGTAGGGATGTGGACGGTAAGCTACTCATCGACAATTTTTACTTCTCCACTTCTTGACGTGATTCCCTCTGCTCTCGCCAAATTACTTCACCGTGCATTCTACTCTCTAATAGAAGTTGTTCATCAACAACCACTATACCATCGAAGTGCGAAGTGAAATATTTGCCTTCAATTTTGCTTTGTGATTAAATTGGGAATAGATCACTGCTATGACTTTACTACCGTAATCATCGAATCATTACTGTAAAGAGCCTCAAAACTACTGTAGCACACTGGATGAGTGAAGAAGTGTTGTGGTATTGCAGTGCTGCGAACCAAACGAACGATCCGATCGGAAGAGGGAAGAGTGACGAGCCGATAGAGAAGAGCAGCAGATAGCGACAGATAGATAGATGGATACGCACGCATCCATTGTAGAGCAGTTGGTGCGGCAGGCATGATGAACGTATCGAATGTTGGTTTATGTTTAATTTTTATATTTTTAATAGAATGCGTTTGTGTGGTATGCATGTTTGTTAAGGTGGGATGGGATGGGTGTTTAACTTTCTTATCATAACTGGTGCTACAGATCCTGTTCGGGTTGCGTTGTTTCGGGTTAAGTCGTTCTCGATTATACGTCGTTTGTAAGAAAAAAAGAGTATTCATAAATTTAGATTACTTTTTCTGTACTACATTAAAAAATAAGGTAATTTTGAAGTGTAGGTTGGTAACATCAAAACGGCATTTTGTTCACATTCGTAGTTGAATGTGTTACTCAGTAAGAGCACAGCAAGAAATGTTCGTACGAACGAAGTGTCGTTGTGATTTTACCAACCTGAAATACACAACATTACCGAAAATGAAATTTATTTGTTTGTAAGCTTAAAACATATTCGGCACTTTTGCTGATAACGAGTGCAACTGCGCGCATGTGCCTGGATTACCGCTTTGCCCCACGTATAGGTATGCAATTCGAAGTCAAATCAGGAATATGCTTAGGCTTAGACTTATGCTCAGGCCAGTGATGAGGCTAACGCTTAGGTTTCGACTTATGTGTGAAGCGTATGAGCACACGAGCATCTGTGATGGCGCGGTGGCGACCCTTATCAGCAAAAGTACCTGATGTTCACGAGATTTTTGTTTGGTTATATACGAGTATCGTATCAATCCAGCTGCAATGAACATCTGTTAATGATTTTGAATCATTTTCCGTGTTCATTTGAAGCCAAAATCTTTGCACTTATACTTTTGGAATTTTGCAATCTAAGAATAAATGCATATGCAACTGCTCCTTCTCATACCATCCTTTTATCTTATCATTTTTTTAGTACTTCTAATGCATTGCCATATTTCGAGTGCTCTCGTTGCTCATTGGACGCCATCGTTAATTTTTGAGTTTTTGCTTGTGTTTTATCAAAAATTAGCATAAAATTGCGACGCACTGTACACTCTGTATGTAATGTTTGAGCGTTGCATCTTCTCATCTTTTGAAAATTTACTCATTGTCAGTCATGTGACGAGAAACGATAGGCGTTTGCCAATCTGAGTTTGTTTATTCTCATCTCATCGTCGTTTGTTTGTTTCTACGAAATCACACTGGAATTGGATTGATGAGAAGTAGCTTTAGGCGAATTTTCATTTTCGTGAAACAGAACGAGAGCAGTATTCGTCGACCCGTTTTGTATCGCCAGGTTACTATGGATTAAACTGCAGAGCATTATTTCATATGAACAATCATGGATGTAAACCAAGAAGCAGAATCGTCCGTAATTATAGGAAATCTTAAGCAAGCGGATATCTGAAATTTTCAGTAGAAAGCGTCAGATAATCGTCGAAAATGAAAACGCTTAATGAAAACAGTGCTGTCACTGTTTTAATTCTCAGTGATAGTGAATTATTTCCTGAATTTAGCAAATTTGTTTTGCGAGTTCGAAGATGCGTTCAGCGATGTTTGCTGAATCTTTGAGTTGTTGCCTTTCATCCAAGTGGAATAAGATGATGTCTTTCACTGTAAACATCCATCGCTCATGATGGAGATAGTCTCAATTAGGTGTTGAATGTGTTAAATAATGCAATAATATGATGCTTCATCACATCATCCTACCATTCACGCAATTTTGTTTATTTATGTTAGTACTTATCGCATTCATCGTACGCATCTGTGGTCCGTCACGAAAGCCTCTTGCTGAATAATTACTCAGAGCTTCGAATAGCTTCCTCATCGTCATTAAGAAGTGTCAATCGTGTGTATCCAAATTCTCAGATTTTGAGTTCAGTATCTTCCCTCCACGTGATGTTTCTCCCCTGAATTAGATGTGGACTTATCCGTCTCCCTTTCGAAGACAACATTCTGTTTCAGTTGCATGTTGTTCTGGTTGACCGTCATTGTGTGAACATCTTGTCAATTTCATATCAAACCAATAGTCTCAGATTGCAAGAGATTCTAAAGACACCATAAACTATTGATTGATATTTGATAATTTCCGCACGAAAACAACACGTCAGTTTGCGAAATATCGAATAAAATTTCCATAGCATTTCTATCGAATTCGATTAAGTAAAGTGAATGACATCATCTGATTGGACGAAGAGTATTGCATAACCGTATTTATGATTAGAACCTCTTTCGCAGAATTAAAATGAGCTGATGACATCATTAAATCAGCTGATACTTATTCTTCGATTTACTTTCATTCAATGTCGTCACGAAGATGATTTAAGAAACAGCTTGGTCACCGTTGGTAATAGACATCGTCTGTGCGCTTCTCGCCGAATAAATATGCCAGTCGTTGTTTGTTTGGATGAGAGTAATATTTGTTGAGATTATCGAGTGTTAAAAATTTCATGGATGTGTGATGTAATGAAATTGACTTATGTGTAAATATGTTTATATTTATTTATTTGTGTACAAATACATACATCGGTGCTGATTCGTGTGAGTGTTGCTATTACAAATAGTAATTGTGTATGCGATTTTTGATCGTATGACGTGCTGCTCACTGAGATTTCGTTTTATTTTGAGTGCGTTCGGCGATTGTTTGCGGAACAACTGCATATCTGTTCTCGATTTTGATTTTGCAGTAGTCATCTTATTTGTTGTCAACGTCGATCATCACGCTTTCGTTGAATTCTAGTAAGAACACTTCCTTTTTTTCTTGCAAAACAATTGTTCGCTTGATTTGTTTCATGAAGTGAATTAATGCTGACTCATACCCGCATCCGAATAGTGCAAAATCCATTCAAAGTGCAAATGTGGTTCGCAGTAAGTGCAAATCATACTATTATGTGATGCGCTTCAATTCTAACGACTAAATTTTGATGTAATGAGATGTAATAACAGTCGATATTATTGTGATTAAAGTGGAATTCTGACAGAAGATAACAATCTAAAGTTATTTGATATTTTTTTGCGAGTCACGTTCATATTCACTTATGGACGGTGGCTCCATTCGAATGACGTTGAGCGCACATCGTATAACTGTGTAAAAATTAATCGATAGTATGGTCACACCGCAACGCTATTAAGTGAATGTTTAACTTCAGGATGAAATGAGTCTCAATTGAGAAGAGAATGTTTGTTTTAAATTCTAAAAAAGGTTGGATGTAAATACACCATAAACTGATGTATTCAAGTGTTAATCGTTATAATTTTCGTTGTGTGAAAACTGCAAATTGCACGAATTTGGCGTGCAATAGTAATGAACAACAGCAGTACTGCACACACAACGTTGATACCCTCAACACAGCCAATCTTGAGTTTTGATGCTATTTCAACTGTCAGGAATACGAATCGTGCGGAGGTACTTTCAATATTCTCGTGCAAATAGCACTCAGTTGTGGCACTTTGCTTATCGTTCCACCGAAACCGTAACATATTGCTGATGATAAGTTGACAATAAGCTGGTTTCTTGACTGAACATCGTTCAGTATCATCCAAGAAGTGAATTCGTTTGATCGGATATTACTTTCCAACAATTACTCTACGTTGAGTTATGTGTATTTCTATGTATCACTCAATAAATTTTGAATGTTTTTAATTTTTGCCATTATTCAGTCGCCACGTCGGGTCACAATGCCGCACTCAGAAGGATTCAAAGGAATATCGCGTGAGTGGATGTGTGAAGTGGAGAAAAATCTCCATGCGATTGAAATTATTGGTAAAAAATTAATTGCCGATCGAGAGACATGCTCGAATCCGGGCACCGAATTGATTCTCATTTCTCAGGAAGTTCGTTAGTCGTCATTTATTTCTATGCTACCTGGTCGATCGATCTTGTTCTTGTGATGTGTTGACCACAGCAAAACGCAGATGTGCGAGTTATTTTAAATGTGTGCCTTCCGTAAACAGTAATTTGTTCCCTATTTAACTCAAAAATACCGTCCATCATGGTTCTTCACGGCGTTCAAGCGAAAACAAAAAAGAAAAACCACGAATAGATAATAAGATAAATTTTTTCTGTTGCCAATGACAAACGCACTAAAACAGTCAAACAAACCGCCACAAAATTGCCTCGTCTCGTAAAGCATCAGTTCAGTATCATCATTGCAATAATAAACTGTTAAATAATGAAATAAATTTAAGGCTAAATTGATTCGACATTTATCGCGAGTTTATGTATTCAACGCAGTCAACAAAGGCACTCATTTCGTGTCATTATGTGATTGGTTTCGATATGTGAATTTACAAACGAACGAAATACATAGTATATTACAACATGTACATACTTTACCTGATCTTGTTGCTCTTAACGATAAACAGGCACGTATGTTCCTCTTACTTATTTTTATTTTGCTTTCCATCAGTAGAGTGGTTGTCAGGTTCGTTGAATATCCACTGTCGAGTTGATCTACTCGAGAGATGCAAGAACTTATTCGAGCATATTATCAGTAGTGTTTGACATTAACACAACGCTCATTTTAGATTCTTGATTTGTGTGATGCATTGTCTTTTACGATCGAAAGTCGTCGCAGAATACGTAAATCTTGTTATAGCCTCAAAAGATACATTCTCAGATGGCAAGGTGAGTGTGCGATGCAGCAATGTATTTACGATATATTCTGCCTTCTAATTTTGTTTCCCACATAAAATTACGTTCGTTTCATTGGAAGAATGTTCAGCAATACTCATACATCTAATCATATCACAATTTCCACCTATGAATTCGAACATCCTTTTACACAGAAACTTAATTGCATTCATTTGTTTTTTAAGGAAAAAATTTGATATGGAATGAGTTTTACGTTGATTACTTGAAGTTCAGTCAAAAATTTATGGTTGTAGAAATGGGTGTGTGAATGTTTATTTCAGCTGACGGAATTGAACCAACAAGAGTTTTTATGGATAAGGACTTGGCGTGGATAAGTTTTTGTCGAATTATACCGGGTACAGTTGATCGTCGAACCACATCCGAAAGTGCTGCTGATTCAGGCGCTAGTGATTCTGGCTCAGGTGAATGTTATGATCACTCGGTAAATGTAACGGAGAATTTCACTGATCTGAAATTTGCGAATCAAGTGAATTATAAGTGCATAAATGATATGTATATGCAGTTTAATGAATGCTGTATCAATTAAAGGTGTTGGTTCGAATGTATCACAATCGTCATTACCAACATTCACTCCTCCACCAAGCCCCGGTATTCTCTTGACAACGCCATCTCAAGTTGTCAGCAACATCAGCTCTACTAATGGTAGACTGACTAGGTATGTGCTGTATCCGTTTCATATAGTAAGAGATAGTTGAGCTAGTACTTGTCATCATTGTTTTGTAAATCGTTTGTGAAAAAGCAATAGCGCTGACAAGGATAAATGATTTTTGATCGCATAATCATATAATAACAAAAATAATGATAATAATAAAACGTTCAGTCATACGCCACCAACAGCCCTGTGTTTGGATGGAAGTGCGTCATCAGCATTATGCGGCGTAGATGCGTCCTCGTCGTCGTTAAGCTCGTTGCCAATCGTCGATTCATTAACGAGATCTCGATCGCATGAATCAAGTCTGCAACACGGTCTCAGTACCGGTGCTCTCACGGTTCATTCGAATAATAACCCTATGATGACAACGCAAGTTTATTTATTGTTTTCATTACCATGAATTTCAGCTAGCATTATCATGATACACCAAGATATTATTAATGAACTATTTGACTGATTTCTAACGAAGATATGTGCCTCAATTTCAGATCTCGTTCCATAAATGATTGCTTATCGGTGGCGAATAATTCATCAACACTCAGTCCTCCGTCTCCAGCATCTGCACGCACAACGCGTTTCAGTAGGTTATTCGGATTATTCAGTACGTATTCGTGAGAATATTCTGAGGATGAATTGCAGTGATGATGTATGCAGTGGAGGAAAAACTTGTACCATTTTAAAGTTTTAAAACAAGTTTTATCTGAAATTTAATGTGGTTCAGCTAGTCGATCGTTGATTATCTCATTGATAATTGTCGCTTCACTTATAAATATTAAGAATTTCTAAAAATTGATTGATAATGTTTTCATGTTTCCACATTGCTTTCTTCATCATCGAATAATCATTTTCAGCTGGCTCACCAAAATCGCCAAAAACGGGTCGTGCGATGCATTCGATACCGCATCAATGGCATCGTCGTAAGGTGTTTCGAATTACGGCTGAGAATTGTCATTTCTGCCAACGACAATTGAATTTTTTTAGTGAATATGAAAAATGTAAATCTTGCAAGTGAGTTTTCAGTTGTTGAATTTTTAAATTGACGTTTTCCTTTGCATATTCTCACATTCATTATCTTGTCCGCATTCACGTTGTTCGGTCATCGAACATTCTCGACAGGAAAGGATGAATCAAGTGCACTAGCGTAAAATGTTTTGCCATGATCAAACATTAGGTGAGACTCGAACTGAAGTTTTCTTCAGTTCAATCCAGTTTAATGTCGTCTCATAGAAGCGTCACTTGTTAACTACGAAATGCTGATTGTTAGATTGTTTATTGTGGTTTTCCATTTAGCTGGTACAACTTGCTCGTTTTTTCATCTTTTTATTCTTATTAAAATTGTGCATTTATAAAAGTTTTCACATGAACTCATGAGTGTTTGTCCCTAGGTGGAAGGTTCATCCACAGTGTAAGGCAAATATTGGTGATTCGTGCGGGTTGACACCAGCTCATTTGAAAGAAGTGTTGAAGGAGATGTTCCTCAAAGATTCTAGCCAGGTTTGTTTTATTGAACTGAAATTGTTTCTTTATTGATTCAGTCTCTTTCAGAATGTTTCGCCCAAATAGTCCAAAGCAGATAACTTCAATTTCCCTTCTTGAAATTAAATGTATAGCGATCACACAGTGCCAAATGTCGAGATATATCTATCCAATTAACTTGAGCAAACGTATTTTATCAAAATGTAACTTTTATTGAGCAAACGCATCGATTCGCTTCAGGAAAAAGTCCTCATCCGATTGTAATATCTATCATTGTATTTGACGTAATTGGTAAACACATCAATTCGTATTCGTTATTTTGTGTGGAATAATCTTAAAAGTAAAATTGAATGCAGGATGGATGGACTCCATCAATCCAAGCATCGACATCCCAACAAACGTTTGTGTTCGATTCAGTTGATAGTTCATCGAGTACAAACAGCTCTGCGCCATCAACACCCGCATTCCCAGCTATCCATTCAAGTCGGTATTTTTCGAGTTGTTTCATTGTGCTGCACTTAAATAACCAATCCATCCTTTGATATTTGCAACTCATTGTTGTGACCGATTTTCGTTGACATGAAAACAGGTGTGTTTTCACTTCAGTGGTTATTGTATGATATTATTTTGAAATTGTATGATATCCGGTGATTATTGCATGATACTTACTGGTGACGTTTCCAGAGTCATATCTTAGAGAATACTTGTTATCATGTTCGTCATTTTCATACAGTTGAGACAGGATAAGAACAAGCATGAACTGCTGCTGGGTAACGTAGAGCAACGATGTCATACATATGTTATTTTCAGCAACAATTTCAAATGCAACAAGTCCTTTTCTAATGCCAACCGCAACGACTGGCACCTTCAGAAACAATTTCGACTTTCCAGAGGCGGTGCCTGAGGTGCCTGATATTATTGTCGATACTGGACAGAGGTAGGGACTTGACTGATTCTCTTGACTGACACTTCGTGTGTGAAGGGTGTAATCAATGATGTTGTTGCAGTGATGCTCAACAACGATTGATCTCATCGCAAGGATCAGACTGTACGGTACAGTCGGGATGTACTGGAGGACCAGGTAGTTCTGATGGTACGCTTGTGATTGATTCAGTCGGTAGTGCACAAACAAATCCCAACGATATGCAGGTTGGAATGAAAAATTTTGAATTTCCATTTTATACTTCATATTTATCCTAAGTTTAACAATTTAGTAAACGTTTTATTACGATTTTTGTTTTTTGGTATTTTCCCTGTGAAAAATATTCAATATGAAAAAATAAGCGTATCATGAGACAGCCGGTTGATATAATAGTGTCATTTCTACTGAGTCTAGTAAAAATCGAATTTGATCGAGAAGAGATGAAAATAATTATTGATATTGAGGACGAGTTCGGTAACGATCAGCTACCAGTAACAAGCAGCTGTACATTGAATCGTGATCGGTGGAGTAATGGCACGATTCGAATGCCGAATAGTTGGAATGATGTTACAATACCGTTCAATCAAATCGAATTCAAAAAACAAAGTCTCATTGGCCGAGGACGTTTCGCTGAGGTAAGCACTGCACTCGTCGCGACATTCTTTATTTTCTCTATTTACGTTGCAGTCTTGCGATAATAGTTCTATCATATTTTAGGTGCATAAAGCGAATTGGTATGGTGATGTTGCTGTAAAATTACTCAACATGGATCACGTCGATGAAGAGAGACAATTGGAGGCCTTTAAGGTTCTGATTCATTTAATTTTCTTTTTTTTTTTCAATTTTACAGTTCGTCGAATACTTATTGATTTCATTTCTGACTTCACAGTTGTGCGTTTCACGTAGATTTCATTTTGATACCACAACGTTTTCCGTTAGCGTTTTGTTAATTTATAATATCAAATTAAGGCAGAAGTTGCATCATTCAAGAACACGCGACACGACAACATTGTATTGTTTATGGGCTATTGCATGGACCAACATAAGCTCGGTATTGTTATGTATTACTGCAAAGGAAAACCCTTACATCAATTATTGCATGATACACCGGAAAAATTTGATTTCTCGCAGGTAGTTCACCTCGCCACTCAAACTTGCCAGGTAATTTCAATTTCATCTTTTTCAAACTAGACTGAGTGATGGATAATTGTTATGCTGACCCTAGACATATATCATGATTAGCAAAAAGTCTAAATCAATCAAACCTAGCAGTTGAAAATGAAATGATCCAGATTTATTGCTTCAAGCATTCGTGAAGTGACAGATCTGTCCTTCAAAGTCTTATGTAAGTATTTTAGGGTATGTCTTATCTACATACCAAAAAAATCATCCATAAAGATTTGCGAACGAAGAATATTTTCATTGAAAATCGCAATCGAGTTGTAATCACTGATTTTGGACTGTTCAGTATGAAGCGACTTGCTCAACCATATCGGTATATTTCATTTTATTGTTTTTTGCATTCTTTTCAATCTCGTCCTAATCTCTAAATTGGCCATTTCATTTCATGTTGTCGCGAATTCATCCAGCTTAGTTGTTGACTACATTTCATGTCTGATCTCATTTTTCATACATTTCATCCAGCGTTTTTAAACTTTAACTGCCTATGTCATGATATCGGACTATGTTGAATGCTTGAATGGATCATCTCTGCAGATTACTTTGCAACAACGAAACATAATCTGATAATTTCAGTGATAACACATTAATTGTTCCGAATCATTGGCTGAGTTACCTGTCACCCGAACTTATCAGACAGCTTTCTTCTGAACTCACTCAATTGCCATTTTCGGAAGCAAGTGATAGTTATGCGTTTGGGTTGGTATTCTTTTCCTTTTTCAATTCTCTGCTTAGAGCATATTTTTTTCTTCGAGCGAAATTTTTAGTTAAGCGAGATTGATTATGGTAAACGATGTCGAGTAATGAAAATGGAAATTTGGTTGAATTTGCAACGCAAAAGTTGTTTTCGATGGATTTTTTCAGTTGTTTCCTCGTTCAGTACAAGCAAGCGACAATTGTTTTATGCAATTTGAATTATCCTTTTTGCTGTGATTTGATCAGTTTGATATGAATGCATTATTACAGAACGATTTGGTTCGAGTTGATGACATATGGTTTCCCGTTTGAACACGTTCATCCAGATGTAGTGATTTGGCAAGTGGGATGTGGTATGAAGGGACCGTTGAACAATGTCAACAATATTAGAGATGTCAAGGTGATCACAATTAAGGAACTGTTGATTGACTTGGTCAATCAGTTACGCATAGAAAACCGGTTATACTGGGTTCAAAATAAATTACCTTTCACCGTTCTAAAAAAAAGAATATTATCTTGTTGTTTTTACAATATTTCAACCGTTGCTGAATTAATGACGACTTTGAAGATCAATTCAATCGTTTTTCAAAGATTTCAGTTATTCCAAGAGATCCTTGTACAATGTTGGGCGTACACTCCAGAAGATCGACCATCATTTCGTGAGGTGTTGGACATGTTGGAAAGGCTGCCGAAGAAACGTCTCAATCGGAGTCCATCGTTTCCAATATCACGAAGCTATGAGTCCATGTTTTAGAAGTAATAGTCAGTCGCAGTACCCTTTCATTCACTAACAAAATTCTTCATCAACTAATACGCTCTAAATTAATCTATTTTTGATAACGCAATACTGATTGTAAGCGAACTCAGTTGTGAAATGCACTGTTCAAAGTTATTCTTTTACTGGAATATTTTTGAATTGTATATCTTGATCGCTGTGATAGACTAATTATTATGCTAGCGGGACTTCATCATTACCGATTGATGATGAACTGGAACTTGTACTATTGAATCGAGCGAAATTTGAAAGGAATCTCTTTCCATCAAAAAATCCCACTCACTTCATTTCTGTCTTTTTGTTTTTATTTATAGTAGTCGATACGTGTGAATTGTGTTCTTTTTTATGAATATATTTGTTTGTGGAGATCATTCAAATGTGATATCGTTTTCTATTATAGCTTTCTGGTATTATTTATCCGTTTTGTTGTTGTTGTATTAAGAATAAATAGCACAAACAAATATGATTTCTGTGTGAGGTGTAATTTTTTTCTCTTATTGTTAGGCAGTATTCATACTGGTTGCTTGCTAAAGTTCAGTGGTTATTTGGGAGTGCATCGAGCAGGTATTGACGAATTCGGATTGCTATTGATACCCCAGGTAATAGCTCAAGGAGATGGATTCTCGTCAACGCGTTGTAGTGAGAGCTTGAAATTGAAACAGTAGCACCATTAGTCTGAGATTAGTGCTGGTAAATTGAAATTTAGTGTTCGTCTGAAAAAAGTTAGAAACATATCAACTGGAGAGGACTTAATTAATCTAGTCACTTCACTAGTGCAGCATTTTATTCATTTATTTATTTACTTATATATCCGTTTTTATAAATGCATTATGCTTGATAAGCTAAAATTCTGTTCTTTATAAACTACAGTGACGGCAATAATGATGATGGCGATAACGGTTGTCACTGTTTTCACTACTGTTATTATTATTATTATTATCGTTTTCATGCTCGTATTACCTATTTCCGACTCTAAATGCTGTCTTTTATTTCGCTTTCTGATAAAAACAAAGTAATTTCTTCAAATTATGGTTGTGCCACATAAGCAATGTTCATTTATATATAGTGAATCATCGGACTTGTCCATTTATCTTTTTCATTTTCCATATTAACCAACAAATAAATTATCAGTCAGTTTATAAAATCTGTGAAGATTTCTTTCCTTTTATGATTTTGAAAGAATTTCTCTGTTCGTTTTTCCTCGTTCTTGTAAAATTCCATTGAATGATAAAAAGTTGAGTTCTATTTTGAACGTTGTACGCAAAGACGCCAGTGGTTACCATTTCATTCAACAAATGATTTGGGAATTTCGACTAATTTCGAGCACATTCTCCTTATCAGTGGCAGTGTATTCAGACGTCTACGTGAGTAACTCATAAAAAGTGACGGACAAGTTTCCACCGAAGAGATACACGCCAAGCGTTAGAAATATACAAGTACAAAAAATTCTCATTACTCATGATAAACTGATTTTTTCCTTCTTTTCGAAGGGTTTCGAAAAGTGAGAAATATTGCGACGAAATTCTTTTCCAATCGACCCGTGCTATGAGTTTCGCATAAAAGCCGTTTGATCTTGTCAATTACCAAATGAAGCTCTTATCACCCATAACCAAATTAAATAACCTTTTTCCATCACTCGCCCGTTTAGTGATTCATGTTTCTTGAGTTAGTCATCTGTTCCGAAAGCTCATAAAAACCAACAAGGAATATCACCAGATTAACTCTTCAAAATTTGTATCATTATTCGAGGAAGTCCTATCCCTTGCATATTGTCAACCTAATGAAGTAAATATTTTATTCGGATCCATTAACACTGAACATTCAAATATTTTTGATTCCAGTTGAACAGACACGATAATTCGAAAAGTAATAGGTACATGATTGCGTTCCAGAGGACAGTTTAATGGTTACATCAAGGCAAATCAATACCTAACGCGATAACTGCGATACATCCAATCACTCCCAATGTTGCTGCGATGAATATGATGCTGAAAATTAAGAGCAGTGCACTTCCGGTCTTTGTTCGTTCTTTCTTCTTACCACTTTCAATCGATTCTGGAAAATTATATGTGCATGAATGTGTAACTATCCACTTAGCTTAATATTTTTATGGGTTTTTTATTTATGAGTCATTAAAAATGAAATTTTTTCAATTGGTTCAACGGAGCTGCATTTCTAAATTAATATTATGAATATGCAGTTACATTCAACGATGTGAATCAATTCTGTAAAAGTGTTACACTACCATTCATTTTGGTCATTTGTCCAGCTTGTGTATGTATTGTGTATGCAGAGACAACACCAAAATCTGTATTTTCTGGCTGTAAAAATTCAACGATCACTTCGTGATAAACACAATGAGGAATACAAACATTGATAATATCATTATCATTTTCGAATTTCAAGGCTGATGTAATGCGGAAATTCGAACAGTTCGAAGATTTTATTACACAAATCTTGAAAGATTATAAGTTTTCGTAATTGCCTTCGTTTTCTCAACATGTTCTAGCAGTGAAATCAACCCACAGCTGTTTCAGTAGTTCGTTTTTATTCAAAGCAATTCAGTCGAAATGGAATTGTGAGTATTTGGTGCTAAGGTTGACATGTGCTCGGATTTTCAGTTTTCAATGCTGCAGGAAAGGGGATAAATCACTTTCGCGTACCTCGCGTCTTCTCGGAACGACAAAGTTTTCAGGCAAATTTTTAAACTAGGATCGCTGCGAACGGTAATGTCTCACTGTCACTAGTATAATACTAATGTCCTAAAGCAGTGGAAGCAGACCCAAGCATTCAGGCAGATTTGCCTAAGCCACTTAAGCGCAGAACATTGCTTGACCGGTTGGGCAAACAAACTTGCAGCCGTTCAGCCGTTCAGACTAGATCTGTTTCACCAGCACGGCTACGCGCCAGTATTGATAAGTTGACAGTATAACACACAAAATGCTCACACACAGTGAAAGGTTCTTATTTTCACATCACAAAAGATAACGTCATTTACATTTACTGACTTATCCATTTTAAAATTTTTCACGATCAAATAAAAACTCACAATAAATGAATCAGTGAACAGATGCATAAACCATATTGTCTTGCATGTAAATTCTGTCTTAGTTTTATCATCCCTCCGATGCATTCCCTCTCCCAATCCAATCGCCACCCTTCAATGTCCACAACCCCCCCCCCATCACTAGGAAAGCTGAACTGCTGCAATCGTGTTACGAAGCAAGAGGCAAAAAACCGCAGGGTAACGAAGTCTGAGTGACTTGCACTGCTTTAAGCGGTTATCGCTCGCCGGGTCTCTTCGGGAAGCGTATAGTCAGTCATTGAGAAGAGGAGGAAAATTATTTGCTCACCTGATCCCTGCAGTTAGGGTGACAAATCAACTTTGCTCACCCGTGCCATGCCTAGTCAACAACCAGGAGAATAGTTCAAGAGGGCTCTGCAATTGGAGTTGAACACACATTCCCCCACTCAAGTATATAAAATCTATCCTCAACTATTACAAATTTTGCATCGATTTATGATATTTTAAACTGAGTTATGATCAAACAAAAACATGCATCACCTGAGCGCCACTTGGGCCATTGTTTGCTGCAATAGTTACGAATCAAAACTTATTGAATCAAAAAATACTTCAAATTGATTAGAAGTGTTTTAAAAATGTTGTAAGTATCCACTAGAATAATGTTTGAAATCCAGCTATTTCATCGTGAAGTTTCACTATTCGAAAGCATGAAAAAACTGATGCTTCTTAAGTGAACCAAGGAATGACACTCTCGGCTGACTGCTACTGAAGTATCACAGTAATATTTAAGTAATTCAACAATCTTTTGTTGTATTCATTATCACTGCTCGAACAAATCAGTTTTTTTAGCGTCTTGATTAGTTTTCATTGCTAGTCCACTGATAGAAATGCCAATGAAATGATTCTTCGAGCAAGATTTAGAGTGAATCTGGATGCATTAGAAGAATTAATACCTGTCTCGTGATCAGAGAAGTAACCTGCAACAATTTATTTTGTTGACTGTCATTTCAGTTAGTATACAATTGATTCAACGTTTACGTAAGATGATAAATGTATTTATCACATGCTGATAAACAATGACTCATCCTTGAAAATAAAGCGCAACTCATTTGATTCAAATATTCGATAGAAAAAGTGAAGCAGATATGTCAAATTATTGTGAAAGCATTCAAATACTGACAGGTGTTTGGTAGTGACATTATTGGTAAGAGAGTGAACCTGGATTTTGGGAAGGAGTTTGTTCGGATGAAGTTGGAGGTGCGGACGCACCACCATCCACTGAACCTAACGCTTCATATGCTTCACCCATTCTTTGCAATTATCACCTGCAAATCAAACAATCTTCTTGACAGTTCAGCATGCTCATTTACAACAGATTCACTCTGAATTATCCAAAGATATTTCTCGTTCAAAACTTCTGCTCTTTAAATCAAATTTTTTGACACTTTCAAAATCTTTCAATCTCCTCAATAAATTTCAAAAAGTGAACTTCATCTCAAAATTTCCCACCAGTGAATGAACAAAATATCGGCAAATTATGTGCTTGAGCAAAATGAATATAAACCACTCAAACGATTGTTACATATATAAATGACGAAGTGATTGTTGTTGCTACGCAGTTTCATTTCTTCTTTTTGCATATTTAAAATTTAGCTAAATGTTAATTAATACAATTTTTAGATGTTATCGACATAAGATTACTTTGCATAATGCATTTTGCATCTATGCAAGTTCATCTAGACGAATCAGTCTGTGAAATATTCTCAATGGACAGTCATTGCTTGGTTCAGGAAGTGCATTCTGCGGTTGTTTCTCACCAGGACCGCAGAAGGTAATAATTTAAACTATCTGATATGGTAGTCTTTTCAGTTATTGCCTCCGATCTGGTGATGAGATTTCGACTATTCGGAATTGTGCAAAATTATTTCAGAATGACACAAGTGAATTGGAGCTTTGCATTTGTGGTACTATCATTTTATATTGGCTTTGAGAACACCAACGCTCAGATTCATTCAACCAAGCATTCTAACATCATCAATATATTCGTTGAAAATGGTACTCGAGCTGATTTCCTCCAGGAGGTACATAAGTACATCTCGATTCATATACATACTCTCATCTCTTTTCGCATTCGTGATAGATCTTATGATCTTCACGCTGATTTGAATCGCCACATTCAATCGAAATATGATGAAATAACGATGTTGCCATTCAGATTCGAGATTACTTCGCAGTCAAAGCAAGGCAGCCTTCTAATGTTATTCATACGAACAATGCGTCTATATGTTCCTCGAACAATCAACTATTCATTACTAATCGACTTTCAAGATCTGATTCTATTATTGTTCTCCTTTCACGGTTACCATTATCATTATTACTTGCACGATTGCCACTAGAATTATTATTACACTTCACAGTTGAATACTACCGCTCGTGAAAAGCATTCAGCTTAACTTTCTGGTGTTCAAACATCGATTTAGATGAGTAACGTTCTTTCTTCGACAACAATTGTTAATTTCGTTTTAAAAGATGAATTAACTGCTCAGAAACTGATAATTTATGGATTTGGTAGATTCAGTTGTTCCGGCAGATGGACATTAAGTTGAAAATTTTATGTAATAAACAATAAGTTGCATTCAAGGAACGATTACTTTTCATACAGATTCAGTTGATTGCCGTCACATTTGCCAGGAGATTTTTAGGATCGATTTTAATAACCGTTCTCATTGTAGACAACCATATAAACGTTGCACCGTATCGATAAAATACGGTGCGATACTACAATTCTACGAAAATCATCCTAATGAAACGCAACTCTACATCATATCCTCTAAACAAAGCCATCAACAAAGCCAGCAGCGGTTGATCGCTGAGTTTGTTTTGCTCATGTTTTACGCATGCATCTTCGCTTATCCAAATGAATAAGCATTCACAACTTCTCATTGTCAGTGTAATAAGCTGAATGTTTCAGTTTTCATAAAACAAACTGGCACACTGATTTACGTCGTTTGTTGGATACTGCGTACTCATCGCTACGAGAAGTAGTTCGTCATAAACGGTGAGTTCATCATTTCCAACGGAATCACAGCTGTTCATCAAAAGGAATAGATGAATATTGTGATTGAAATTTTGTGAATTTTAGTGGAGCAAACGATGGGAACGAGAGGGACCAATCAACAATTCCGGTTAGAATCAATATAAGTCCTCAGTTCTATACTTCAAAAAGCGCTTGAATTTGAACGCAAATTATGGTCGTCATGTAGTTAATTTGGCTTCAGAAAAAAAAAGAGCTCCGATGAGTTGGATTCAAACTTGAGCAAAAGCCAAATTCTGATGATCCGTCTGAGCAGTGGCTTAATAAATCACAAGAATAGTTTTTCATATCGTTTTCACAACTGCATTCCACGAGTCATCTTCTCACAGCGAACCAAGTGGAAAGTTTTCCTTCAACTTCTACACTCTATCATATTTCTCAGTGGTGTAAACTTGTGTTCAGTCGTAAACTCTTTCAGTGGTGGAGGAAAAAGTATGTACCTTTGTGGGCCGCATTAGCAGTCTTAATTCTGTTATTGCTTGGATACCTATTAATGCCCATCTTACTATTCATGAATCACCGAAAGAATCGAAGGTAAAATTACTTCTTCGTTCATTGGTCCAGTGAAATTTTGGATATTCCGTCACTTTGTGATTCTGTTAACCATTCATTCAAACGAATATTCTCATTCAACCAACATCAAGTTCGATGATGCATTGGAAATAATCCCTTAAGGTTTTATTGTGAATGGCGTGCAGTGTTAGTCAGATCAAGACTTGCAATATTTCAGGCATATAGTGACAATCAGATCAAGACTCAGAAAGGCGAATCAAGTCGATAAACCTCATGATGAGAAGAAAAAAGAGAAGAAGAAATCCTCAAAGAAACAGGTATCAATCACGCGTCGTTGCTCACTCAAATTCACCCGCAACATTTCACTTTCCTCTTTCAAGCAATCGGAAACATCAGATCAACTCTACTCTTTCATTAGATCACCAAAAAGAAATTACCATTAAAAACGCTGTGATCGAATATCCAAAGCTGCATTTGTTCTGTTATTAAAGCGTTGCAACTATACGTTCCAAAAATAACAATCTGTTAATCACTATCGCATTCAACCGTTAATTTTCTGCAGCCATCGAAAAAAAAACCAGCGGCCGATGAACTTGTGATGAGGATGACTGATGTGGCGACTTTTTGTGCGAAAATGGATGACCGCGCCAATAAAAAAGCTGACGATGGGAAAAGTGAATGTTTGCAATTTTTAAAATAATATGCTTGAAATGAGATTTAAACGAAAAAAAGATAAATTGTGGTCGTCTTGTAATTAGTTTGGCTTCAAAAAAAAAAAAGAGCTCTCGAAATGAGTTATTTTTGAAATGAACTCGTAAGTGAATGTGCTTTTTTGATAAATCTAAAGTGCAAGATAATGCAGTCAAACATCGCACACATTAACCGCCATCGTTATTCGTTCCAGCAAAACCTTTCGACATGTCGCTCCCACCGGACGACAAACCAGTCGCACTGGATGCCGTTCTTGCGGACTTGCAATCCAATGTTCTACCAGTGGTATGAGCTGTCACCTCATTCATAATATTTATACTACAGACAGCGATAATGGTAGCAGAGATAGTGATGATAAGATTCGCAGTATTTTTTTTTAAATTGCAAAAAATAGTATCAGTATGTTAGGACGATTTCATGACAAAACTATTTTGATGGACATAGCTTTTACCGTGTGAGCACTCACTTCGAGCAGTGTGAATCGATGAAGAAACATGTGCAATTGCTTGCAGTTCGATGAAAATCCTCCGATCAGAGCACATGCTCTATACCCAGGAACTCAGTCCAAAACGGACATTATTGTCAGTGCTCTATGCGATACACTCGCATCGCAAGGCAATATTACGGTAAGTTTTTGTAATTCAGTTGTGCAGTGGTGGAGTGAATGACAATTGAATTGAAAGTTTCTTCTCGGCAGGCAGTGATGTCAAAGTATAAGTGTTAATAGAGTAGTGCGGTGGAATATTGCATTTGATGTGCTTCAGTGAGCATGCTTGATTGGTTTATCGCAGTTGGAATTACAGCTGTTTGCATCGAGAGGAAGTGCATTTTAGGATCGATGTCAAGCGATGACTCGATTCGAGGTCATTGTAACAAACTGGATCGGTAAAGCAATCGGACTACCAAAGCAGTTCTTATTCGAAAAGAACAGCAATGGTGGCGGATTAATTCAAGTAATGATCTCTTCATAATCACAATCAACATGATTCCGTTATGTTATATATCAACGGATTTCTTAAAGTCTATCAAATCTAATGAAACGATCGTTATCACAAAACTGATATTCTCGATGATATTTAGTGCATAAATCACCACTTTTCGAAAATACTATTATGAATTATTCTGATTGTTCGCAATCTAGCTAGTTTTAATTGAATATTTTGAGGATTTTCTTGGAAATGAGCAAACAGTAAT
This sequence comes from Anisakis pegreffii, assembly GCA_035041965.1. Classification (NCBI taxonomy): domain Eukaryota; kingdom Metazoa; phylum Nematoda; class Chromadorea; order Rhabditida; family Anisakidae; genus Anisakis; species Anisakis pegreffii. Next base: position 58,261 of record JAPYMA010000378.1, on the reverse strand, counting down.
AATGATTTTGAAGAACACAACAACGCAATCAATGTTCACAGCACTTGTGGCCGCCTGTCAACGTAAATATCGTGAACTAACAACGGTTAATAAGGAAATAAAGAAAGACGACGATGCTAAGCAAGCAGGACTGATCAATAAGACGGTAGCGTACGGGTCTCAAGAGGTTTATCTAATTCTCAGTTCTGATACATTACTGCGAAGGGGATCAAAATGCTTGATTCCAAGCGTTCTATATGAATAAGTTTGTAAGGTTCATTTGAACTCGTTCAATCATATGCTACCAAGATTCACGACAGAAGCGAGGCAATTCACTCAAAAAGTCCGTCTTTTTACTGTTACCAGAAATTTGGTGTATTAATTCGGTAAATACTTGGTGTTAAATGCCATCTCCTGGTCACGTGTATGTACTCAACTGTTTGATGCAACGGTTGAGTCGACAATTCAGTGGACAAATAATTCATCGATAATCAACTTATATTCTGTGTTATTTTATTGTGTCAGTCAGTCACATCATTCCGCACAATAACAAATGAATTAAGTCACATTTCTCGTTCGATATCGGCTGTCGTCTGGCAAAAATAGAATGCAAATTGATTCCTCTGGCGGCAGATGGCACAATGGATGTGGCAGAGTTGGAACGCGAGATTGAGGTTGTTTCGTACGATTTTTTACTCTGATGACTGGTTTGGTTATTAGAGAACGATTTGAATTGGCCACTTCGGTCACCTGTTTTGCTTGACGTATTAAACAGCATTAAACGGTGTCTTGAGGGATGGTCTGTCCAAACCATAATTTACATATGAGCTAAGAAAGCATTCGTGAATGGAGCAATAACTGTTCAGTTCATCACTTCAGTTCATCAAAAAAAACCATAATGTTGACGAAATCTCAACCGTGACCGAACACAATGTTTTCGAAGAACTAGATTCCCTCAATGCTATCTGCGAATGTTTCGTTCGAAACAACTATACTTCATCAGCAGTTCTATAATATACATCTAAGACAGGCTTCAGTTGAGTCATCATTTGATTCAGAAAGACATCAGTAATGGCAAAAGACCGACGTTTATCAATGTAACACTAGGTTCAAGCCAAGCTTACACTTTTGATAAACTCAATGAAATAGTCAAAATAGCCAAAAAGTTAGTCTCTCGTTGTCATATCATCGAATAATTCATCACCTGTGAATTGCGTGATACAATTCTGGCCACATATTCTTGCGAAAAACGATTAACAGTCCTTTCCAATAAACTGTTCTGATCATTCCAATAAAAGTTTTCAATAATTTAAAGATACAACATGTGGGTACATGCGGACGCTTCTTATGCGGGTAATTATTTCGTTTGTGAAGAATACAGACCTCGTTTAGATGGTATTGAAGGCGCACATTCCATTAATGTCAGTCTACATCAATGTCTAACACAATGCGTTACTGAATCGATACTTTGGTTTGTTCCTAATTCATATCCATTATATTCAAAAACAGTTGTCCATATCGTTTCCTGGGATGAGTTCAATTTTGTGGACGCTTATAGATTGAATTCTGTAATTTGGTACCGCTTTGCCGTAGAATGCTTTACAAAACAACGAACATAACACATTCTAAATCTTTTTCTTAGGACTGTGCCTACTGAACGAAACTAAAATTTCATTTTCGAGCAGAAACTGTATTGGAAACAATAAAATAAAACAATGAATTCAGGTGATCTCTGGCAGAAAATTTGATAGAGGTTGTTTGTATTTTCAAAAAATGCCATTCGAATAACAATACGAATCTCCGAAACTTGTTTCAGGACGGCTGATCGCGAAGCAATTAGGCGATCGCATCCTTTAGTTGCCAATATGCTCAGAGCCCTGCACGGTAAATTATACTCATTCCTAATATCCAATTTATTCGCTGAGTTGTTCATCCAAATTTATTCACAACTTGACAAGTTTTCAATAGTTATTTAGCTTGCATTGTATAGTTTATGTGAAATTTCGGATTAAGATCAATCTTCTGATGAGTACTTCCAGGGTAATCAGTATTCCATCGGTAATCGTTATTTTCGGTTGATTTAGCACTGAGAGAATAAAACTTACAGCTGATGGTTCATGTCGTGAGCTGTCGATGGCATCCACAAATCGCTATAAGCCGTTAAAAACGTATATCTGGTTGAAACTGAATGGAATTGAAGGACTCCAAGAATACATAAGATCGGTAATATTGCCTTTTTAAGTGTCTGTTCGATTTTTATTTTTTTACAGCATTTTCAGCGTACGATTGTAAACAACATTATTCTATCGTAAATGTCATTGTATATTTCTTTTTTAACATTGCTAGAGGAGAATCATTCAACTTGCAGGTCGCATCAATGACAGCACGTTTCAGACAGCACATGAACTCGGATCGACGAATCGTTGATAAATCAGTCGCACCTAATTACGGCATTGTTGTGTTTAATTTACAAGTATATACTTATCTATTTCGTATTCCAGAAGATTATCTCCTCACGAGAGGCTTTCCGTATGAGAGTTCTGTTCACCATCACCTTATATAATCCTTTGAATAGATGAATAAAATCTCATTCAAAAATGTGTTTCTGAAATTGGAATGAGCTTTTCTCCGCGTTAATCGAGAAATTCAAAGAATTATCGGTCGTTTGCATCAGAAAGAACTGATCTTGAACCACCGTATTGAAGAGTAGTGTTCTAAGGTGAGGACGCCAACGCGAAGCTTTTTTTTTGGTTAGTTTTGTTCCCCGACGGTATCCTTTGGCCAAAAAAATTGCTCCCGAACGAATACTGTTGAAGAGTCGCTTTATGCTTGTGGTCTGCCGAAATCAGCCGCTATTGCAAGAAGGAGACCATTATTTCAGGGTCAACAATCCAATGAAAGAACGTATCGTTTCTGTTCTCATATTATACGGTCAGGCAAAATGACTGTGGCATTAATAGTATCGAATGGCTGTAAAATGATTCGATTGGCGTTCAATCGTGAGCATATCGCTCAAAATGAGGTTGACGAAACATGGAACTTATTGAGGCAACTTCTTGACGAATGGCAAGGTTAGCTGATCATTATTCGTGCTTTTAATTGGAAAGTTCCAACATGGATTAGAAAATTTGTTACTTCCCCATATATTTTTAATGTTTTGGGCGCATTCATTCCATAAATCACTGTGAATCATACAATTCAGTAAAATCTATTGATTGATAATGAGCAAACGTTCTAAAATGGTTCTCGAAGCAGTGTGCGTCATTGTGGTGAGTCTAATACGATTGAATGATGTGAATAACAGGTGAAGAGAAGAAAGGGAATGTGCTATCGAAAGCCGAATGCGAACATTATATTCACGAAGCGAATACAAACATCATGGGTCCACCATCGATGAGTCTTGATTCGGTAAGTGTGCAAAAGAATCAAGTAAGCGCACCAACGGCACAGCCACCCGCAGCCACCACAAATGAAGACGAACGGCAACCGCAACTGCAACAGCAGCAACAACCACAGCAACAGCAACAACAAAAGTCAGCTTATTCCCATATTTTACGTCAAGAAAGTCAATCAAGAAGTGTGAATGTCGTGAATGGACTTTAAACAGTAATTTAAACCGAATGATAACAATGCATACGAATTTGCTCGGGAAAGTTCAAAAACTCACCGTTTACCATTCCCATATGGAGTTCACTTAATAAGCTTAACTGAGAAGGACTGAAAAGATAATGGCTTACGGGTATATTTCTGTCGGAAAAATAAGAGCAAAGTGAACAATGCACAATATTTGTGGAACAAAATGGCGATATTAAAATTTATTAACCAAAACAATGAAGCTATTTTAGAGGACCAATAATGTCACCAGTTGAGTCGAGTATGAAAGATCATAGTAAGAAAGATGATAGTGACGAGAATAGGAAAAAGGAAGCACAAGTGAAACCAACTGAAGAGAATAAAGTGAAACAAGCAGATCAAGAAGTAGCGACTGCTAGATATCCGGATGGCGTTAACACAGAAGCACCAATCAAAGGTGGCTCGAAGAAATCGAAATCTCAAAAATCCATCAAAAAAGACAAGGGAAGTTCTTCGAAGAAGCAAAAGAAACAAACTGATAGTGCATCGCAAAAGATTCAAAAAGACGGCGAAGAAAGTGCCTCTAAAACAGCTCAAGTCATCGAAGATGCTGAAAGCCCTAAAAACCTGAAAAAAGCTGAAATTGCTTCTAACTCATCGAAGAAAGCAAACGATAAGGTGAGGAGTGATGAAGGAAAAGAGAAAGTCGCTAATGCATCGCAAAAATCAAGCAAAAAGAGTGCAAAGCAGAAGGAGAATAGGCGAGAAGACAGGCCACAAAAAGGCGACCAAGAAGGTAGCAATGATGAAAGTGGAGAAATCGAAGACGACGACTCGTCATCCGGAACAATTTCACGTTCAACCGCAACGACGTCACCCACACTGAGAAGTGAGTTTACATGTGAATAATATCCAACGAATGCAATATACATCTTCATCGGAACAATATGTATTATCATTACTCGAAATAATGCGCATTATTTTAGTAATCGGTGCCACTATAAGATTTCTGTCGACATTTACTGCTCTTCAAATTTCTCTCTATTTTTTCAAAATTCCCCAAGAACGATTCGAAATATGACAAAAGTTTTGGGTCGTCGCGAAATCGGATACAGTCTGATCGGATTCTCAAAGCCTAGCATAACCTCATGCCTCAAATCTATTTATATCTTCTCATCTCTCACTTCACATCTAATATCTATCTATTTATGCCGGCCTCTTCAAGCTACTCACAATATTCGACACATAAATCACCATGTGTATTTATGAACGAACAACACATATGTTGTGTTTGCAGTGCAAAAGAAGAAATTAGCTGAACACAGAAAGCGAATCGAAGAAGCTGCAAAAGCAACGAGTAGCACATCGTCACAAAGTAGCAACAGCTGGGAACCGTTAAGAAAAGCACCGCCCAAGAAAGGGGACTGCTATGTGATGTAATCTGATTCAGTTAAAAATACTATAATACTAACTGCATAATAAATAATCACATCAATATTATTTCTTAAACGAACTGCAAAAATGAATTGTGCGCTAACAGTGTTCTTGCGCACACATCAACTAATTGAGAATAGTAAATTCTATTGTTGCCTCACTTTCCACTGTTCCTCAATTCATATATTCGTATTCCGCTGATACAATCATCAACGAATAATGTTTAGTTTCAAAACAGTATCTATCGATTTTGAATGTACTGAATGTGATAACAAAACGGTCTAGTTAATGTGTGAATGCAGGAAGGGTGAAGAATACGAATTCGAACAAAATAAAACGAATGTTTTATGAAGTAATCAGCACATGAACATCAATAATAAGAGTCACGAAAATAACAACGAGAATGATGGTGATGTTATTAACCGCATTAATAATAATCATAACGTTATCGTTAATACGATAGTACTATACAACAACAAGCTTTGAGGAGGCACAAAAACACTGTTGATAAATAACTCTGCAATAATACACTAATGAAGCGATCATTAGAAATGAACAAAGCTTTAACGAAGTGCTTGGCAATGGAATGGATAATGCTGATAATCGCACAAAATATATTGCTAAGGCTAACAAACTCGGATGGGCTCATTTCATCCTTTTCTGTCATGCAAAAATATGGCTCCGACCAACTGCATTCAGAAAGCTCATAATCCGCTCAGCCATATGAATGGCAAGTAATTGCACCAAGTATACACCACTTTAACTCGAAAATATTATATCTGATATTCTCAAAAATGTCAGTAAGTGCGATCAAAATCAAAGTTGTCTCTATGATCCATCAGTTCTTTACGCCGAAACAGATGAAATGTTACTCTGAAACCTTGGAGCTGTTAGTTGCAAGGCGATGATCAATCAATCTGTCTAGAATGGCAGCAAAAATAAAATTTCAAAACAAGAAATGAATAAGAGATTTATTAAACACATGAGTAACGAATATCATACAACGCCACATGTTAAGCTGGTCTTGTTGTTGCTTACAGCACACGTTCATTCTCCTAGACGAGTGACAAAACATTGTCATTTCGAAATCAACAATCAATTTCATTGCTTCTGTCAGTCAACGGAAACAATCAGTGCTGAGCGCATCGTATGTGATCATAGCATGCAGTGTAAAATTATGATATGATTATGATGTTGCAACGAGTAACGACATACAAATACGAGCAAAATGTCCTAACAATGTGAATGGCAAGAAAATAAGAATGGAACCAACGAGAAGATAGGCAAGAATGTTCTCACAAAATCAACTACCTCGTTGAGAGCACAAAAAAAAAAACGAATTAAAGATACGAATCAACTGGACGTTAATCAACAATCAAACACCTCAATTCGAATTTGAACGAATTATTTCAATACGATACCAAATAATCAAGCAACTAAGCAACGACCATCCCATCGAAACCAATGAAAATGCATATGAATACTCAAATAATCACTGAAACTGAACCATGCGAATGTAAAAAGAAGAAACGTGATTAGAATGGTAAAAGAGCGCAATGGTGAATACAACAAAAAACACAAGAATATTGCCGTTCACCCAGATATGGAGGTGTTCAGGCTATGACGAATCGAAGAAGTATGAATTAGTTTCACAAAGTTTCAATGAACTTCTTTTACATCACAGACAATGAAAACTGAACGATATGATGACGTAGAATGTGAAAATACACTGAAAATCAATTCAAAGTGTCAATTTTCAAAAAATTTGGTAGCAGAAAACACTGAAAAAGGAATTAAATGAGCTAGACATATTCAAAATAACAACACATTCCCATTTCATACATTACAAATAGAAATAATTACACATTCCCAGAACATTATAGATAGAATACAATTGGAATATTACGAAATAATTACATCATAATAGCAACACCAATAACGATTATAATGATAACAATAATCAACAAATTTCATCGAAGGGTGCGAGGAACGCCAAGTTCGAAAGGATTGTCAGCAGGCGACTTCAGATAAGAATGAACGTAATTTTTGCCAACAACTACAGAATACTCTGTTGATGCAAAGAAGTGAGCTTCGAGTGGAGAATTCGTGATAAACTCATGACAAAAACGGCGAAAATGATTGAAATCGGGAATGTTAATGTTTTACAGGAGAATATATTGAAGTTGGCTGAACTAAAAAACTGAAAGTTTTGGAAGGAGAGAATGAAAAGAGAAAAGAATTCACAGTGACAATATAAAGAGTTGATTAGAGCCAACAAAAGAACGAGCAAGGTTTTCCTTGTCTCATTTCTATCACAAACAATGACGAGTATTGACAGAATCACAATATTCTTCTCGAATAACGATCGCAAATCACATTGATTAATGCACAGTTTATCGTTTATTGAATCTACTCAATTGCAAAATCCATATTCAAACAAAGTTCACTACTGAATGGAAAATCCTCAAAGAAAACAACAAAAAATTCATCACAAACATAATGAACGAGCATGGTAAAGCATGACACATGTTGAGAACTGCGATGGTGGAGATGATGTTGGTATATGGGTGATCACAAGATAATGTTTCGGGGCAGGTCAATGATATGTTCAATTGTGCGATAAAGCTGCAGTTCCTTCATCGAATGGCAACAAACTACATTCAGGTTGATGGAGATTTCTAATCAAGGAACGGATATTTCTATAGTTTCTCTACGATAAATCCTCACTGAAGTACATCCTTTAACCACCATCAGCAGTATTTTAAAATAATTACACGATGGAAACGATCAAAACCATTATTGCATTTTATCGAACGTTGACGAACTAAAAGCAGACAATGAGCTTTTTGAGTGAATAGCAAATTATACATATGTTCATCTGCATGGTTAGTCTTCTTAGTCTTGAGCGAACACTCCACATAATTATTGCATCAAACAGACTTGTTTCACGTTAGCGAATACATTTTGAATGGATCGATTTAGAACAATGAAATCGATCACTGAAATATGAAGGAATTTCAACTTTTCAACAAAGCATTTTCTTCAGTTCCAAAATTTCTGCGACAGAAGTTATGCCTCTGCTTAGTGGATGGAATGAAAAAAAAACAAACAAAATATTACAAACAGCAACAACGCATAGCGAAATAATCAAAAATGTCATTGAAAAAACATAGAAGAAATAAATTAAGAATGTAAATTAGATCAATTGAAGTTCACAGTTACCAATTGAAATAGTACTGCTGTAAAGGTGTTGAACTGCTGATTATACTTTTGCAATGAGCGATCGATTGAATCTTAACATGACATCACGTTCCATACGTTCCGTGTCATCAATTGACTTCAGTAATGACATCGGGTCAAATTGCTGGAAGGTGTTATTACTCGATGTGATGTTGGTGGATGACGATGGCTGAGGTGTTGATAAGAGTGTGGATAGGTTGCACTGATCATTCGAAAAGATGCGTTCTAATGAGGTTGTTGACGATGGGATTGTTAACAGATCCACTGCAACGTCACACAACTGGCCGTACTTTGTGCTGTTGAAGTGCCAGAATTGTAGCGGTGATAGCATGGACGATGACAGCGATAACGGCTTGTGATTAGCGACGTTGCTTGCACTCTGAAAAGTGGGTGGCTTTTGTTTCGTGTTTTGCTTTTTCGGAACCAACTTACTCACTTACGTGCCAACAGCGACTAATCGTGAGTTTATTTCCTCGATTCCATACAAGTATACTTGGAAATTTTATTATCACAAAATTTTGAATGAACATTTTGCTAGGAGCACATTCATTTGGTTAGGAAAACGTAAAATTTTAACATAACATTCACAAAGGATAATAGAAGAGATTGCAAAAGCCCACCATAACATCGTCAAAATATGACACCACAATTGCCTCCGCATTACGATGCTTTCCATCAATTTGCTGATGCTGTTGACGATCCTGAAATAAAGTATTCTCTTGTTTGGCTGTACTCAACGAAAGCACTTACAATAACAAGTTCGGGGCAATAAACACATCAAGTAATGCATAACTCTGTACGACATACCTGCGTCATCAATTCACATCGCTCGTTTGCCACTGCAGCAAGATCTGGGCGTGTTGCTGTTGGGCTACTCTTCTTATCGAGTGGGTTATCGCCGGCGCTTGTAGTAGCCATACAAAGAGTATTAGTGGATATATTGGTGTTAGCATTATTATCATTGTGGTCAGTATCGCTATTAATATCAACACTGTTGTCACTAATAATATTGTTGAAGAGAGTGGTTGAATTCGATGAGCTTGCCATCGTATTGTTACGATCTTGAACCGCTGCTAATAACGCATCAACACATCCGTTTAATTTCATTGATCTTCGTGATACGACATCATCATACGATCGAATACGGTCATTCAACTTAAATTATCACTCATCTTGTGAATTCTTTTCATCTTTTTAATAAGTTATTTTTGAGACTCCGAAAACGATTCTTTTGATGTCATTCACTTTAAAAATCATCGAAAATTTGTTGCGAAAATGGTCGGTTGTTGAATGAAATTAACTTAATTGTTTCATGTTGTTCTTCAGAAGATTCCTCAATGCATTATAATGGAATAAATGATAATATCGAAAACGTGTGATATATTAAGAAGAAATATTTGGTGTATATTAAGAAGGGAGTAAAAATTTACTTGTCGTTGAATAGCACTTTTAGCGTAATTGAATTGTTCGTTGTTAAGAAGTGATACGAAATGATGATTGAGGGCTGTTGCTTGAATGAACGAACCATCGAAATCACTCGACGACACATCAAATATTGACGACGTTCGTGTTCGCAGCTCATCTTTCAACTGTGTCATCAAATCACCCAAACTTGCAAAATCCTGCATACAAAAAAACCTATTATTGAGACTATAACAACATCGAGGCATCAAAGTCTGATTTTTGAAAGGAACAGTTCTTGGTTGTCGAGGAATATAAACAAGGCGATGATGGAGGGATGGGAAATTCCAAGATGAAATGTGACCTTATTGAGCGATAACTGTAACTGCAGTAATGATGGTATCACGTAATCAATTGTCACATATTTACTATCTCGAATTATATTCGTGTGTGAACGAAAGAGTCGTAGCAATCTTGAAACTCCCTCGAGCATTTGCCTGCAAGATAAAAAGCATCTTTACAGGGTATATCCTTTAATGCAATCTAGCAATGGCATCTGCTACACATCAGAAGATTTGTGCTTGACGCATCCATTCAGACAAACAAATTTCTGAGAAAAACAAACATGGTTTTTAAAAAACGTCCAGAATGTTGAGCTGAATTCAATTAGAAATGAATCAGCCGTGATGATTCAGATTCCGTACACTCAAATTCTCAGAAACATTTTCCGGAGTAAAAGTTGCAACGACGACTAACCATTGTTGTTCAGTAAGTGATTCAATTGAATTATCAGGAGAGAACTGAGAACAAACGTATAACAATGGATCTTTTAGCTCGAGGACCGCATCCATTAGAACGAGGAATGAATCCGCGATCGGTAACGATATCGCTCGACCTATAAATACTCGTCACATTTAGTAAATTTGCAATTTTTGATGCATATCGATGAACTGAAGTTTGCTTTTAGACATTTAGACATTCGGTTTATTATTTTACGACGGACTCAAACTTCGGTTTGGTTAATTTGTTGGTAGTGACGAAAATATGGATGTATTGAATACCAGCAATTTGCTGAAGTTGTTCCATTGCATCTTGTCTTGTTACGAAATTTAGCACCATACTGTACAGACTTTTCTTCAGTTCTTCTATTGTTCCGTTTGCATCAATTACTTTGAGCAGTGACTTCATTAACTTTTGGCTATATGGTTCCAGCTGAAAAATGATTATCCTGCTATCACGTGTCTACTGATCATTATATCGAACCTACTTCTGATCGCGAAATTTGATCACAATTATGAGCATAAGACAAATCACGAAGAAAGCGGGTGAGACTTACCATTCTAGGAAAGATTTCACCTTCGAAATTACTGCCGACCAATTCAGTCACGCCATTTGTCAAATATCTTGATACTTTATCGGACGATATTTCAAAGTCCGATAGAACCTTCAAAATGAATACAATTGATACTATGGTTCGTCACTCTCAATAGAGAACTAATCGCCTAACCATGAATAACGCTTATCGCACTATCAGTAAATCTCTTTCAGGCATTCTGGACTGAATAAAATGATCTGTTTTGATATGCCATCCGTTGCATGCTCATTTCCAAACGAAGTCTTCATGTGTATATGTTTTTTGAAAGAGTCTTATAAGAAGGAATAAACGAAGCGCTAAATACCTGTGCAATTGCCGATCGAATCGCACCTAACATATCACTTTCTTCAATAATCGGACGTATGCCCAACAGCACTATTTCAGTACGTTTCGTTAAAGCACTAAAATATGCAGCTGAAACACACAATCTTATAATTGATCTACTTTCATCACGATTCTCTCCTGTCGCTCCAGAACTCCCCCGCGTTCTCGGTGAACCAGGCACTGATGGATTCTCATCACTCGATACATCAAAACCACTATCCGAATTCTCTGAATCTTTCGAATACACATCTTTTGATTCCTGAAAGATTATCATACGTGTTCCAAATTGACGTTTAAAATCAGCGGTAGAAAACTTTTTGAACAATGCACTACTCATTTTCAATAACTGAGGACTACTATCAAAGTGTGATCTCTTACATGTTTCCTCTCGATCAGCTAATGATGAAACCAATGACGAAATACGCATGTATCTACTTCAAAAACACAAAAATGTTGATGTATTAAGTCCTTTTTCGTAGTTTCAACGAAGAATTTTATAAACGAACGTTAAGAAAACGATGCACTGAGAATTAGTGATTACCTTATCATCCGAAGTTGTACTAGCAGAAGATGAAGGCGTTGTACACAGTTTCAGCACGTCAATCATAATTGATACCTTCTTCGACGCGTTTAATTGATTTCTCAGAGTTAATAACAATCGTGAATATTCTGTATTGATTATCTAAATTAATTTTTGCCTTAGCATCGCATCGTATGACAAGGAGGTTTCCATCATTGATGAGTGATTCCTTCGGCAGAATAGATGACGTATGAACGAATGTTCAAGTAGTGTTGATATAGGAAGAGACACAACAGTTCACAACAGTACTGATGAATTTTAGGTACTCTACCAACGGAATTGATTCATTTGACTCAACCATACCTTTTAGGTTTCATTTTTTCTCATTCTCTCATTTCACGTGATGAATTCATTTTAAGTGCTTTTAATTTTAATCAACTGATTTCAGTAATTTGAAGTATTTTTTTCACTCTGGTTTAACGTTGCCTCATTTTTATTGAGCGAATGAACAAATCAATCGAAGAAGTGAGAATGGCTGAAGTATTATTATGAAATGTTATGGTCACCGAGGAAATATTATCAATACGAAATGCGCAAAGTGAATTAATGAGACGGATTTCGTGCTGTACCTCTTCAATATAGTTGATATCATCCGGTAAGGAGAATTTTGGTTGAGCGAATTCGATGAAATCACGAAAGAATGAGTTTTCGATGATGTTCGTAGGGAGTTGAGTGGCTGATAACATCAACGCTAATTTCGTTTCCATTTCCTTTTGTTTTCGCTCTTCTCGACTCCATTTATGAGCGTTGTTCGATAGAATTGTTGTTGGTGATGGCGTTATTACTGCGGTTGGATGTATTACTGATGCACTCTCTGCAAGCAATCCAACTGAAATGGAATGAATCTGCTTTGCAACCACCGTATTCTCGATATTTTCACTAATACGATTCAGAAAATGTGTTCTTGAAGAAAACATCACGGGAATGTTCCGAACATGAAACAAATAAGTGAGAAATGTTAGAGGAAAGCAGCATCACACTCATAAAAACAAACCATTGTTAAAGATCGAATTTTGAAGTGGAACACTTTGGTAAGTGGTTTGAATATGACTTGGAGGGTTGTTAGAGCTGATGATATTTGCAGATGAATTATCATTATTGTCGTTGTGATTATTATCACTAGTTGAATTGTTATTATTGACATTACTATTGCAGTCAGTTTTGGTTGGATTATTTTGACTGATCAATGCTGATATCGGATTATTCACCAAGTGCGCATTACCACTCGCTAATGCGGCCGCGTTTGCACGCGCATTTAGCACATTAAGAATATTGCTGCAATGTTTTCTTCAATAAGCGAACGATTAGCTGTCTTGAGCACAAATAAGTCACCGAAGAGATTCGAAGAAATACTTGCAATATCATGTTGTTTCGATGAAAAGATAGCTTAAGTTAGCAATAAATAATTGATTATCCTTGTTAATGATTATCCTTGTTAATATTATTCAGTTTCTACTGAATCGAAGATTCTCAGAGAAAAAAAACACGACGAAAATGCAGTCCAAACCCCATAACTCACCTCATATTAGTATTATTATTGGATACTCGATTAGAGAGTGAATCTAAAGGCATTTGTTTACTCAAATTGAGCACAGCGTTGTTGGTTTGTGATGAATCAGTATGGAGTTTATTCGTTTTGAGCGCGAATGATGACCTTGGTCGAACTGAATTCGAGTAAGTACCTGATCCGGAACCAGACGCAGAAGATGCTGGAGATGAGGCCATATGATTACCGTTACGATCACGAGTATACTCAAGCTGAAGTTCACATATAAACAAACTTTGCGAGAGAATGTTCAGTGTTGATGATCATCTATGTAAAAGGGACATGTCCAGTGATAATAAAACCATTTGAGAGTGATAAAAGAAGCGAAATGAAGGTTCACCTTTAATTTTTGAAATTCAGCATATTCAGCTGGATGTTTTTTCAGGTGACACGCTAGTGTGCTTGTGTGTGGACCTTTTAACATGTAAGTGCAATCGCCTACGATACATCTGCAACGGAGTAATTCAAACGAGACATTTCAAGAGAATAAATAAGATATAAATAAAATCCATCAATACTGAAAAATATAACTGTAAGAATAACGGGAATCGCAACAAAAATATTAATACCAGCATTAACAAAGATAATAATAACGATGATAACCTGCTCAAATTTTCGGCTTTATTATAAACGAAATATTTCCAGACAGGCGTCTGTTTATTGGTACCACCACTGCGAATAGCAGCAGCAGGGTTTCGATGCCACGACCAATCATCTTCACTGAACAACGCAGCTGTTGGTGATGCAGCTACAGCTAAGGCGCCTGGAATTGATGAAGTGGTACCTCCTGAAATTGACCGCTCACCAATCTCTCAATATTTTCATTTGCTCCTTTCATGGACCTCCCTTTCAGCCAGTTATTCAGCAATATTGTATTCTCGTTGAGGCATCCATCATTCAACTGATTTCATAATTTATATCCCATTTACGGAACTGCACTAAAATACATCTCTTCAGACTTGACACTCTATGCTCAATTGGAGGCTCGTAATTGATGCGGACTAGAGACTGAAGAAAGCGAGTCAGAGAGAGCATGTATTGAGAGTGCGCTATCTTACTGCATCTATAAGATATTCTACGGTAGATTCTTGGCTGTCTCTACTCAACCAGTGCAATGCATTCAATCATTCTCGAAGCGTCCAACAAAAAACTTGAACATTGATGGGGTTGGCGAGGGTCAGACACTTAAAAATTATGGAAGATAATGCAAAATGCGAGAAGATTAGTAAGCGAGCAAGTAGAAGAGAACATTACGTGAGTGAATAGAATTGAACAATTCAATTTGGAAAATTAAACACCAACACTTCAGTGCTCATAAGTATCGAAAACGTGCGATTAATCTACGCACTCATGGTCTAAACTGCACTCAAGAATAGATTGTTGCTTATTTTGAGGGGGGCGAGGAATTTGCTAGAAGGAAGCACTTAAAAAAACATGTGCCAGACGCAGATGTGAAGAAATCGAATGAAAGGTAGAACTACCAATTGACGATCTCGGTGTTCTCTGATGATGAAGTTTCTGATGATGATTGCGATGTTGCTGGCTTTGGTGCTGCTGTTGCTGAAAAAACGATTGTCCATTACCATTACTATTATTACCAGTGCCATTAATTTAATCATTATTGTTATTGCTATTATTACCGTTTTCTCGCTCATTACTACTATTTTGCATGAAGAGTTCTTGAATTGGAACAATTATTCAGTAATGTGTTTGTTCATTCAATATAAGCATCAAACACCAAAAAGTAACTAAGGTATAGAGTACTAAAATTGACAATAGCCAACGAAGTGGCGGTCATTTACGGAGACTGCGAATCGTGTAGATTGATCAAAAATCGACCATCTTCGGAAGCAGTGCCATTACAATCTGCACTTGACCGGATTTCGGATTCGTTGGTCATTTAAAAAATATCTCGACGTCCAAAACGCATATACAAAGACACTAATAGTAAGAGAAAAAATTTTCAAAGCTGAGACTTTGAGTGGGTTCTCGGAGGTTAATCAAGAAATATTGAATTAACTGGATGATAAACAATGGCATCGCAGCAAAATTATGGCTCCTAGTGTAGTTTGAGATGAAAGACGATATGAAAACGGAAATTTGCGATTTACGGTTATCGGAAATGGTATTTTCTGAATTGTGTTCCAAACGCAAGAACTTAATTTCGGCAAATCTGGTGGGAACATTATCGTTCAAAATTTGATTCGATTGCTGCAAATTAGGTATTCAGTTCGAAGCATCAGGTCGTAGAACAAACTAGGCGCGCGCTACCGCAAACAATGAATGCTTTAGGCGAATGTCGTCGAGATAAACTATTGCAATCATTCTGAGCGATTAGAACGATATATCAAATCCCAGCAAATAAGCGTCATAAGCAGATCAACGAATACAAATCAGGATGCTTTCATCTTAAGAGTTCAGATGTTATAAGGCTTTATGGACTGAATGCAGACGATTTATTCGAAGTTGCAGCTCACATTAATACTTCGATGGCTGTTCACGACATGAAGCTATCACATTCACTCTCTTTTCATTTCAACTCAAATCACTGAACGTACATTACTGACAAATGCCAATCTTCCGTTCAAAAATAAGAAGCAATAATATCCCGATTCTCTATTTTCGTTATGAAATCGCTTCAATCTCAAAGGTGTGTCGCAGAGAATGTATTTTCCTGGATTATGTTAATGTTCCTCCAGAATGATCATACGTTTACCGGGAATAAGATAAGATAAGCGTTTTTCAATATTATAAAATGAACATTGAATAGATATGAACACAAGCGAAAACGGCCATCGATTATGCTTTCTCGCGTTAAAATGGAACAGTTAGATTGGCATAGATAAATTCTGGAAATTCAGATGAGAAAAAAACTTCCGAAATGATTTAAATAAAAAAACACACCATAGCGATAAGAAATGGAAGAGATGGATGAAGTTGGTGAATGATAGGTGCTATTGGGAACATCACTGCGATTAGCAATGAACTTGTTATAGTGAGTTGTGGAGTTCGAATTGGAAGGTGACTTCACTTGAATGCAGACGTTGATATTTTAAGGGTATTGAATAAGTCTTGTTTGAGACGATATTAACACCTCGGTTTAAAAGACAAAAAAGTGAGATTATGTTAGATTAGTTAATGCACACCCATTCATGTGCATAAATTTCCATTATAATTCATCAAAAAATAAAGCTCATGCAACACAAACAACGCATTTACACTAAACAACTCTGCAATCAACACTCCACTAAATTAAACAACTCTTAAAACTGATTGGTGATTATCGCTGCAGAACAGATTGATCGTATACTCACACTAATTATCTGACAGCTACTCAGAAGGTTGTACTAAAAGTGAAATTTTGATGTAAATAACTCGTTACTTCTTAAGATAATGAGCAGGAGGTACAGTAATAAGAAGGTGATAATAATCAGATATATGGATGCAGCATTGGGTATATCAATGAAAGCAGTGCACATTTCGATTACTTATGCGGCCAAGATAAATGTCTGAGAGAAGCAAGCAACTCGATCTTGTCCATCGTTAATGATCATCAATTCTTTGATCAACGAAAGTCGTTTCCAAAATTTTTAGTCATCAACCGCTAATTCTTTCAGCTCATATATTGCCAGTCTTTTCACACTAAATTGAGCGAGTTCGGTCGGTGAAAAATGCACTGATTTGATCAATGGAAAATTGCTGATGCCCTGGCAATTGAACATTGGCCATGGAAACTTGCGCATCATCTATTTCAGGGTGGATTATTAAAGAATCACGATCACATGAAGGCTTTAGATCACGAAACGAATCCTAATCCAAATCCATAATTAATATCACCCCAAATCCACTCGAAATCTACCATAATCGTTATCAAATCTTTTGTATAGAATTTCCAGTCGGTTTTTGACTGATATTCTTCCGCATAGCAAAAAACTGAACATAGCAGTAATGATATTCCAGGAACACTTTAATCCTGAATATTTTTTGACAATGATGCTTTTATCTAAAAGTAACAAAATGACAAATTCAAACATTTGCTTTTGAAGAGAGCGTTTTTCAAGAAGATCATTCTCAAAACCATTTCATTGCTAAGGAAAACTTTTGGGTAAAAACAGTTGCAAAAGAAAGGATCTGATGAAGCGATAGATTAAATTCCATCAATCATTCTTCCAGATGAAATTTTAAAAATTCGTAAAAATTTGACCTTATTGTTGGGATTTGCTAGAGTTATCGTCAGAAAAATCAAAAACTACACTATTTATCACCAGTCAACGATTGTCGATAAAGGGTATATCGAAGTTCATGTCGTTTGAGGTATATGTATATCATAACCTTTGGATCAATATACTTGTTCTGAGTTATCATAACTTCATCAATCTTACGCGAGTGTTTTCAGTATTTATGTAACGTAAATGTTATAATCTAAGGTGACGTTTGAAAACTTGAAAAATAAGAAAAATTGAGGTGATGACTCCAGAGAAAAAAGACAGAAGAATAAGAAGGATAGATAATTTGAAGTTCGAAAAATGAATCGGAAACCTTAAGTAATAAATTCGCTTGAAACATCATAGCAGTTGATAGGACATCAACGAGCGATTGTCCGTTAGGCAAGAACGACTTATAATTGTCATTCGAGCAAACATCAGTATCTTCATTGTCATCCTTGATCAACGACGATTTGATCGATGATATCAATGGTGACGATGATGTGGTCACGTTCGTGTTCGGTGACTCTGCCCCACTGCTTGATTCAGATAAGGATTTTGGTTGACTGCACATGAATATTGGTCGTTCCACTACCACCTAAAACATATCGTTGAATTGACTCAAATATTCGAGTAAATTTACGTTGGATATCAAGAGACTTTTTAGATGCATTCGACTGCAGGACATCATTAGTCCACACAAGATGAATTACTTAGAGGAATACGTGATAATTTCTCGAATTCGGAAAAGTTTAACTGCGTTAACGAACCGTTTTATTGACTCGTTCACAGATGAGAGTTTGACTCTAATTTTTACATTGGGACAATCAGAAAAGAATTACATGGACAGATAAAGTGATCTGAATGATGCAGACAGAAATTGTACCCACAAAAGCACGAAATAATGTCATATAAACACGATTTTTGGAATGCAGCACAAAGATGTAGTAATTGTGTCGTATAAGTAATCGTCTCAAAAACGCCACCTGTGTTGGGACAGACAATCGGAATTTCTTCGCCTCGGGCGCTCCTCCAGAAGATGCCATGAGGCTCATCTTCCTTGCAAATCCTCCAGTTGAAAGATATCGTGACTTATGCTCTAATAATAGAATTTCGCAACGTCTTCTCAAGCAGAAACGAGCCGATGAATATGTTTGTAAATAAGAGTTTATATCTGAAAGCATATCACATCATTCATATCGATAACATGCAATATTCTAATAAACGAATGCATCGCATCGTACCTTATTAAAACAATACAGCGGGTAATTCATTCATCGATAATTATCATTCCATAAGTAATGAACGAGTGAAGTAGGAATTCGTTTGTTTCTTTCGAAACATTAATAGATATTATATTGGTGATATTTCAGTTGGATATTGTCACAAGAACGTGTCGTTATATAATAACGAATTCAATAAATGCTTCAGATATTCACATTCATTAATAACATGAAGACAGACTTAAGCGTGTGATTAGAATCAGATCAATATTCAAACTGTTCAGGTAAATGAGCAAAATAAGGAAAGTTTTATTAGATGCATCAATGAGATGTATGAAGTAAATGGGTGTCGTTTCTAAATGCTGTTTGCAATTCGGCACTTATGATTATCGAAAAAAAGTGAGAAAGAATGTTCATCAGTAGGATAAAGTTGCCATGAATTGAATGAAATAACATCAATAGCGGGCTGAGACCATGAGTTCAATAAACTGCTTTGAAGACACCTCATAATATCATTTGAGGACACCTTATAATAAATGCTTATAATGTCATCAGGAAATTTCACTGAACTCCCGAACATTATGATAATTCATTTCTGGACGGTTTGAAATCAGAGAGAGTTGAAAAATCGCTTCAATTCGAAATTTTGAATTATTTTATTAAAGAACGATGTGTAACCAAGGATGTAAATCACATGAGCGGAAGAAAATTTCATCAAGAAAGATTCGGATGGGATGCCTGAGGAATGTTAATCCTGACTTCTAAGCGATCGTCAAACGAAGTGCATGAATAACCATAAACAACCAACCATCTCACCGCAAACAAGTCAACATAAACGCCAATAACTGAGATTAATAAATCGATTTTCATTTCATTTATGAACTTAATCATTTCATCAATGTAATCTTTTTTTTTCACCATTTCACGTTAAAACGTTCAAGTTCAGATACAATTATTTTGAGATGCTTATTTTAATCATTTTAATTTATGTGCACAAAAATTATTTAAATCGAAAAAGAACTTATAGCTGAAGTCATGAAAGGTGTCCATGAAATAAATGTACGTGCATAGAATGTGCGCAATTTCTCACTCATCCCTCCTCCATAAATTTGAAATCGATAATAACTCTTATGAGGAAGATGTCTACTTTAGGTAATTACCATTAATACGCAAGTATGTAATTGCTTTTAGTAGCTGAGCATTCGTATTAATACATGTATTGCAAATAATCTCATGTCCAATAACTCATCATTCAGCATTATATTATAGACGCTATTCCTTATCAATCATTGGATATTGGCACAGTGGCTAGATGTTTAGCAAAAAAATTGATCAACTGTTTTGTAGGTTTGATTTTTGATGGCTTACTTGCTTCTATAAAGTGAAAATTTGAGTGTTAAGCGATGAAGTTCTGAGAAAACTGACGAGCAGACGATGTGATGATAGAATGATAAGATACGATGGAACGCATTATAAAATTTGATTATCACTAATGAGATGGTTTTATTTTTGGAATTAGTTCCGAGAGGTAATAATCCTCAGGACAGCATTATTCGTAGACGAATACAGCAATATTCTTATCAAGAAACTGAATCGATTGCGCTCAGACAAGAGGCGCCTTAACGAGAGCTTAAGCGTAGGTGATTAAGTATATGGTCAATGAGGGCTTCACGGATTTTTTGTTTAACTCACACTCGAAGTTTTGTGCAGCAGATGGATAGTGTTCGAAAGCTGCAACTTTCTAGTGACATTCAGCAGCATTCGACTCGTATTCCCTCCGCAAGTGGTGACGTTTTGACTTATTCTTTTAAGTTATGGTTTGTAACACTTTGCCCATTTCATCCGTGATGACGGTACAAAATACAAACAAAACATGCTGAAAATTACTTTCGTCTATATTAAAACACTACAAACTGAAGATGTGAAGCTATTTTTATGTCCAGCTCATGTTACGTGCATGATAGTGCCGAATAATCTGAAGTATGATTGTGTTTCACAGGAAATATGAGTGAAATAAGAAGTTGAAAGTGGAAAATTAGTGAAAAAAAAGAAAAATTTCGAAAAGGAAAATTATTTTGACACTCTACTTTTTCCACCACTTCTTATTAATCTCTTATTAACCAGCACTTCTTATTAATCTTATACTCTCTCGATGAGAAGATATTCTTGACGGAATGAGACGAACGATAAAGGATCAGGATGGAAACGAACGAGTTAAAGGATCAGGATGGAAACGAACGAGTTAAGAAACAATCATGCCGATCTTAGGCGAAAATGAGAAACGATTACTGATTAATATACTCTGATAGTGTTTCATCGTGAAGCAATCTAAATAAATCAAATTCGAACTGAACGAAAACACCAAAAGCATTCTCAACTCGATTTGAAGAAAAAATAAATGACAATTTCATCAAAGAAAAAATTTTCAGAGAACGACACCATGAGTTGACCAGAAAGATCACATCGGTAGTGACCGGTACTGTGCATGTTGAGAAGGAATGATGCTTTGAATATCATCATAACATCACTTTCATAACATTTTCCAACTTATTTTGAGTAGTTCGACTAAAAACTAACGCTACTTCAACGAAAAAGTAATAGTGTACAATAATGCAGTAACAGAACATTATCAGATACACTTCATCACATTATCATTACAACGACCAGAACGGAATCTGAGGCATTACTTAAAAGGGTTCGATCGTTTTCTTGTCAAAACTCTTTTCAGTATCCAAAAAACTTTGCAATGTTTCGCTTTCAGACGCTACGATTTCTTCAACGATTATCATCTTCTTGCACTGCCATTCACATTCTACCAACAACTGATCTTCACGTGCTTTTATCCTCTTTCCCGTTGCGGATAGGATCGTTATTTCAGATCTTTTCGCGGATAGGGTCGTTATTTTCCGCTTTCCAAGAGGTTCATCAATTTCAATGACATTACTTACCTGTCAGTGGATAATGCATACAGGGAGGCCGATCGTGGCAAAAAAAATAGAATGAAACTTTCAGAACTAAAACAGTTTTATTCGGGGTATTTATTGAATTATGGGAGGAGGTGTGGGAGAGGAGAGACAACTAACCAGAACAGGTTAAGAACCATTGGTCTAAAATAAGTACTATCGACAAGAATCAAGATTTGCAAAGATCAATAGTTCAAAGATCAAGCCAATCCCATTATTTTTTCAAATACTGTTGAATATGATGGAAATTGAAGCGAATGTTCGACTGGAATAACAACTCAGTACGACATTCAGAGGGATTAAACTCTAAACTTTCCAGATGAACTGACAGTTAGGAATCACAATAATGTTGATACTCGTTAATTTTTAGATTGTTATTCCACCGTGAGTAGGTGCTGATTGACAATGGAATTGATTTGGTGAGGAGATGGAATTGCAGCCATTCATATTGCGTAAACCATCTGATAAATGTGATATTTCAGTGAGTACTTCAGTGACTTCCTATTATCCAGCAACGAGTTCTTTGAATAACGACGCTTTTTTTGAGATCCGAATAAGAACGATTGAATTCCTCAAAGAATGAAGATTAACGCCAAATATTCCAAAGTTAACGCATTCATCATTGATAAAAAAGATCGAAGTATGAGGACGTAATCATAATTTAATAAAATATCCTTGAGATTAGTTATGCACAGTGAAATGAGATGGTATTTCTTGAACTAATATCCAATCGTATTAACACATTTTCACAACAGCTCATAGGTGATTCGCAGAACTTCTTCACAATACTCTGCACAATTTATGTAAATAGCTACTTGAGAATATGTTATCATAGAGTTTGTCACACAGAGACGTCTGCTGAAGTTGTAGATTTGGTAACGGAAACAAGGACGAGCAAGGATTGTGAATGAAGCATTAATTGTAAGTGCTCGATTCAAACTTTCGTCACTGATAAAAGTGATGATAAAGAGAACTGTTTGCTCTCAATCAAACGGTAAGGAAGCCACTGATCGACAAGAGATCATTGAATAGAGTGACGGTGCCCAAACAAAGTTTGTTAATGAAAATAGTTCGATAATATTTACAAAAGGAGTATTTCGTTCATCAATGATACCATATTAGAGGATGGTCCGGCACCAATTAATTAATTATCACATTTCGCGAATGTTAAATGATATCAAGTAACTAACTGACACAGAAGCAATAGTCATGCAAGGCATGTTAGAATCGTGGATAGAAAACTTCGGTATAATGCTATAGTATTGTATCATCAGCAAAGTCCTTGAGGTAGTTTTTATCAGTGAATACATGACTCAATTCAAATTAAAATGCATTTTCAAAAACGAAAGCTATGCTCGAATGATATAGGTGTGATAGTTTACTTCCTATGAGATGAAGAATTAGTAAACCATTAGTGTTGACAATGGGTAATGGGTGTGATGGGTAACACGAGTGAAGTGCGTAATATTTTGAGAGCATTCGAAAATCTGAACTGAGCAGATTCTGGAGCTAAACGCAATTTACGTGAAAGATGGAGCGAATGTTACAGAAACATAGCCGAACAACTTCGATGCCATTCACAGTCATTTTCTATCGTTGATTATCTAAAAGCTCAATTCCTATTCCAATAATTGCTCAAGCAAACGTAATAAATTTCAGCAATATCAGTGACTGGAACGCTCTTGTAAAGAATGCATCAGCTTTTTAGAGTTAAGTGCGATCAGGTTATTCATACTGATCATGGCGAGCAAAACAATTCAAAAAGTCCGATCTATAGAAGGTGACGCACATTATTTCCACAAAATAACCCTTATGGATGACACGGAGGACGAATTCCTCTGTGCAAAATTTCACTTAAATTCTCAAAAATACTTCACCAACCATCGAAACCATTGAATCAACTGATCACAAGAGGCAACGATGAGTGTTTTTAAACGATTCCGGTGATAATCTCGGGAAGATATTGATATGAATAAGCCAAAACGATGGTCAATTCAACAGAAATGAACGATATCATAACCTGATGGCAATGCGAAATTCATGCACGAATGAAATAGATGTGTGAAATGTGCGTCCATAAGAAGTCGTTATTGGAGCGAGATATGATGATACGAGTTTAAATGATGATAGCACTAGTAATTCGCGTGAATTTGTGTATATTAGTCACGAGAGGTTGATGGGTATGAGTGAGGGTTAATAAGCAGACATGTAATGCGTTTAGTTATGTTTACTTAAAAATATTATATATACATTATCACGGATAGTGTTTATCGTTGAAAGCATTCGATGATATTATTACGTATTCACATTTCATATAAACCACCAAATTCAATTACTATTGTTGTTAAGCCTTTCAGTATAACTCGTATATTAACTCAAACATCACGATCGTTTGTCTTTAAGAAATTAACATTTCATTTCACGTTCACTTTTCGCAAAAATAGATAGTCTGTAATAACCATCAGTTGAGAAAGACGATTGATTTCCGATTTATGAGGCATAAATTGCTTATGATAATGAATTTACGCAACCGAGATATTGAATCTCACCACCTAATGAAGGTTTGGAAATTGCGCATATTCCTTCAAGATAATTTCCAGTCAAAGCAATACTGGCAAACATAATTTTGCGAATAATCTTTTACGATGAATAGCTGGGAAAGTTGTATTGTGGAATATTCCTTGCATGGAAACAATGGAAATCAGGCTGACTTATATATGAACTAAGCATTTGTTGGTACATTTCTACATCATAACGCAATGACATGGACTTAATTGACTTCGGTAATGGAATAACTGCTGGCAATACTATTGTAAGGCAATACTAGTAAAAGTATTATTGTCATCGACTATTACAAGTATTATTGTGAACGCTTTTATCCATACCACTTCATAATGATAAAACGACTTCATTAAACTGTTATCGCGAATAATCATTCGTATATGATGTACTGATCAAACACTCGCGTCATACAGACAGTTACGTGTAAGCAAACTGCAACAAAGTCTATGGTGATCCTTTTGAGTAGACGCAATAATAAAAGTTGTTACTGAACATCGTCATTCAGTTGTCATATCCAGAAAGACTATGTTATTGAAATTACATAAGTCATGTTCACAAACAGAAATGTTCAAATGGAATGCTGATAATAGGATGAAAGTAGTTTGATTGCTGTCAAAGTTCAGAAACCATTTGTTTTTTTATTGCAGTTGAGCAGCGTTATTGTTATTGTCATTGAATGATCAAGCAACACCTAGCTGCGTAAATGCACTAACAACATGTACAAGGATTTTTCGCAAATTCACATGCGATGATAAAATGATTCTGATTGTTCACCAAAATGCTGATAAACCTGAAAAATAAAGTACGATGAAACCGCGTCAAATCTTGTGTACGATCACAGCAATTGAGCAGGTACGAGAGAAAAAGTTTCATAAAATAGTGTCGTTGCATGATGAGAAGTGATGCAATCACAAATTGCTTACTCATTCGCTCGAAAAAAAAAACCTTTCGTTATTCTCAAAACATTATGCATGATAATGAAGCATTCGAAAAAGAACAGTCTGATCCGCAATAAATTTCATCGGTGTTTTTAGTTTTGCGACTAAATTTGGAGCAGACAAAATAAAAATTCGAATTTACCTGCCATTAAAGTGAATCACAATATTCGCTAACGTATCATTGACAGCAGACACCTAAACAAAATTTCTGTCTATTTAAAGAATACTCTTCATCGATGAATTCATATGCTGATCAGCAAATCACTTGTTATGTCCTGTTCAAGACTGGTCACATAACTGCAAAACTTTTTTAATTCCATTTTACCGTCTTTGTTCGATTGTTCTCCTTATTGCAGAGATTCATAAGTATTTCACAGATTAATTCATTTAGATGTATATATATATATATATATATATATATATATATATATATATATATATATATATATATATATATATATATATATATATATATATATATATAAGTTATGAGTGAACAAATGGATTACGGTAAGGATGAAAAACGAGTAAAGACACGAGGGAGCAATTTGCTAGCAAATAACAAGAAATAGGTGGTGTGAAGAGCAGAGAGACGAAATGAAAACGAGGTTAATAAACACTGATGATCTGTCAATAGAAGGTGATCGCTGTAGATGATTAAATTTTACTATTAGATTAAAGATTGCAAAAAACGGAGGTTCATACAAATAGGTCACTCAAAATGTAGGTAAGATTTGACAAATGAATTGCTATAGTCCTTACACGCATGATAGAGAAGATATATGTTGTTTTACTGATTTGAATCAGTCGCTTTTCTTTCTCATATCGTTGAATCGCATCATTTTTTTTCTTCTCATTTCTCGCGAATTATAAAGGTTATAATGCAGATAAATATCTGTTACACGTGATATCGAATGTATATAATACATCCAATGAATCGTGTTAAAATATTACATGTGATACTACCCGCACCTATCAGATCAAGCTTTTAATCTGTCTTCATAATGGTGATCGCATACAAATCAACAACAACAAGTCAAACTGCTCCAAGCGTCATGGCTTCCCAATCTCTCGTGCGGCAATAGCGAGTGATTTCGATCAAACGGTATTTAGAGCGAAATGTAATGAAGTGGTTCAAAATGGGCTGATTCAATTTCAATCAATCAATGAAACGACTGAAAAGAAACGACCCGCCGTTCGAGAATCAATCAAGTTGAATATCGAATGCCAGTCAGCATCAGTCAATTCAACAATATATTAACAAAAGTGCCTATTCAAATTAATTCTCGAACTGTGTCGTATTTCCAATGTTATTATGACTGTAACAGTCACAATCCATGATATCGCACAAAAACCAAAATGTGATCAAAGATAAGGTTGAATTGAGTTGAACCAGTTTGTGAGATGGAGTTTTTCATCATTAAGAATACCGATTTTTTCGTAGAAACATCGAATCCTTACAAAACTCGGCAATAGTGAAATCTTAGAAAGTAATGGCAAGATAGTAATCCTATTAACTATGGAGTCAACAATTCTCGATCTGGTATCATTAACTGATCGTCAGAGATATCCGCCTGAAATGATAATTGGTGCAGTTTGATGTGATAAATGGCAACGAGTCAACACAACACTAATCAAATTGGAAGGTGAAATGGAATTAAAATGAAGCGAAGAATATGGGCAATGCTTACGACATGAAGCATAAAGAAGAACAATGGCTATGTCCATAGAGAATGAATCTTTGACAGCGTTATGATCATGGGTGTGACTTCTGGAAACACTGCTACTGCTGAACATGAACAGTAATAGACGAAACTTATTAGGGTATCATCCTAACCGAACCGCATTCACGATTACAAGTACAAATGTACTGAAGTTCGTACATGTGAATAACAACAATAAAACAACACGCATATATTGACGATAGATACCATACCATACCATATACTATGAACATTCAATCGACAAGACAAGCGTTTACCGTTCTTTCATGTTTGCATCTCTCGATAAGAAGAGCTCTTTCGTTAAATCACCATCTTTACACCTGCAATCACCGAGAGGCACCCTGTTATCTCATTCACTGCCCTTTCTCCCCAGCATCGTTTATTCTCATCATCATCATTTAAAAAATCATCGAATCAACCATCAACCTACCAATGATACCGTATCTTTTCTCTGAATGCAATTTCGTACCGTTCTACTTCATTCAGAACGCTGTCTGTACACTTTTACAGATATATATTAGCAACGCTTCATTTTTTTCATTAATGTGCATCATATAAAAAATGGAGGGATTTATTGGTCGGAGAGTTCCGCATTTCAGGAAGGATTTTTTGGTCGAAGAGGATCGCTTCCCGGAAACTTTCCGCTCTTCGCGGGGGACAACGGGAATAAAAACGGGACTTTAGAAGATAAAGCGATTGCTGAAATATTCTTTCAAATATCATATTCAATTGTTTTTAATGATAAAATGCAACAAATTGACATCTAATCCAGTGATGATTCCATTCCAGACAAATTTTTCTACTCGAATGAATATTCAAGAACAATGCTGAAAGAAAGATGCGAAGAACAGAATAACAGAACAACTGAAAGGTGGAATCGAATAGAATAGAAGAGCTTGTCAAAAGTTGCAATAGAAACAGCACTACTCCAGGCACATCCATCTCCATTGGCTGAGTGACAATAATCCCTTATGGAACTTGAGGAACACAATGCGCCTAAGAATGAGAACAACAGGACAGGGTAACGCTAATTGCACAAGCATTATTGAGGACAATTGAGAGGGCATAAACATTTTTCGATAGCCACCGAAAATGCGAGTGCTTAGCATCGGTGGGTTTCGGTCGAAATTCGAGGATCATCGTACTGCGGTGGCCATTGATACAATGATAAACAACACATCGCAATGCAAAACGTGCTTGTTCGTCGGTGACCACTGATCGATCACCGTTTTTGATTCAGACCGATGTGCATCGAACCAACTCCAGAAGTAAATGACTGAGCGCATCAACAAAACTATCATTCGCTGCATTTGCTTCACGAGATGGCTGTCTTTTTGTTCAAGACATCTAGAGCAGTGATGTTTCTTCAAGACATCTATGATCAGTGATGCTTCTCAGGGGAGTGACGTTTCTTGAAGAACATTCCTAAGATCCTGAAAGGCGAGGGAATATTCGTCTTTCAGGATTCTTAGGATTCCGTCAGAAATATTTCCTGTCGATAAGATCACTTTCCAGAGTCCGCCTGCCTTTCACCAGAGGTATCGAAAAAAGTCTCTCCGCTTCTAACCACAGTGCACATAACTCTTTTTAGAGAAATCTTCGAATTGTGAAAGCACTTCCTGCTGATAATTTAGAAATCGTTGGAGTTTTTCGACATACAATTATATAGAGTTAAGTTGGAAATTAATGCTGTCTAAATCAAAATCAACTTTCGATTCAGATAGGGTTAATATTTTTAGAGCAGTAAAATAAACTGGTGATAAACTTTCGACTTGGAGATCAAAAAATCAAACCTAAAACTAGTACGTCAACATATTTACCAATCGATTGAGACCAAATGATTAAATTATCAAAGTTAAGATTCATAAGTAATGCGCTCACATCATGAGTAACACGTGCTTAAAAACCGCACGATGATCAGTGGTCGGCATCTTATCATAAGATGGTCAGTAATGCTAATTGCAAAAAAAAAAAACAAACAATGCTATCAACGCTTTACGCCGATCAAATGATAACCCATAAAACTTACAATATTGCAGGTATCAACCATGAATGAATCACTAAAAAAGAATGTTTCAATCGAGCAGTTAATATAGGGATCTTCCTCTCAAAACACTGAATAGTGAGAAATTTTGCTCATAGAAATGAACCTTGCGTCCCTTGAGCAAGATTGTGAACGAGTAATGTCTAACAACCAGCTATCAAGAAATTGAGATTATTGCCAAGAAGTAAACCTGAGATTAGGAAACCTTTAAGAGCAATGAGATACTGATTTGATGGAGGCGCTGAAAGGCTTTAAACGCATTCATTGCATGCTATATGAAAACAAAACGAGTATAGGTTAAGTAAACTGAGTGCAGTACAGATTGTGTTCAACCTTTTTGGACATTAATATCAATTATCTATGCGTATATCATATGAAAAATCAAAGTCACGAAATGCTGAACGCTGAATGAATCACCTTAAAACTCTGTTGCCTGGACACAGCAACTGCAATAATCCGTTGACTGTTGAATAAACTTCATTAATTACTACACTATAAATGGAACATTTCTTAACTCGTTTTCTACATAACGAATCGCGCATCGTTTAATGCACTTCATTTCAGAGATATTGTGGAACACTCCTAAAATAGTAATACTTTTTTCCCGATTAACTTGATGTTTTTTTGCAATACGTCTGATGGGAACAAGATAAAAATGTCCCGAAAGACCGAATCAAATGAGAATAAAGAGCGCAAAAATTAACGTTCACTGATTGTGACTGAAAAGAGCAACATCTTCTTTCCGTTTAAGAAACCAATTGTGATTAAATGAACGTGAACGACGCAAAAATCTATTTGTTGGTTTAGTGTTCCATCACAGAGCTGGCTGGTTCTCGAAATTGAAATTTCAAATTTAAACTGGAGAGTAAAAACTGACAGAACAAAAATTCTTGAACTGAGCGAGTATGTGACCTGTCAAATTCGTCCTTATTGCTCAGTATTGTGAAAATTGAACAGTTTCAGCAATTCTCCACTTGTCAAGTTTCAACTATCGAATGAATCGTGAACAAATTCCGATTTTTCTCGATGTATAAAATCGATTCCATCGAATTGAACAGTAGAAAATAAGCGAAGCGTACTTCCTTATCACAACTCATTGCCCTCTCAGCGAAAAAAAGAAGCGAAAAGTGGCAATAGATCAGTTGTGTGCATTACCACAAATCATAATATCAACTTAGAAACTGGTGTTGAATCTTATAATTGAATGGTTCATAGAATGAATTAGGATTTATCGAGTTTTCATTCAGTTGTCTGGCTTATTTACCAAAGAGATTACCAGTGATGGATACACGAACATGATTGCAAGGATAATGGAGTAATATGAAGAAACCAGCGGCTTCCTCAGCTCAATAGACGCTTAATGTAGAGTGACGACGGATGAACGTTTTCATCAGGACTCTTTTTCATGAACCAGTATCTCGAGATAGCTATTAGCACACTTAAGCAGCAATGCGATTCGAATCCAATTGATCAGAGTCTAACTCAACTGCTACATTGATTGATTTGGTTGTGATCATTAGATGATGATCAAGACGAGAGTTGCTTCAGAAAAAAATAAAAGACAGAAAAATTCATAAAATTCGATGTCAAAAAGTTTTCGATGCATTTGAGAGCAAGTTAAAACCTATTCAAGAAACCGTTCTTTTGAAAGGAACGATGGCTTGTCTCTGATAATGAATTCATAAAAACGATTTGAACAATTATAAAATTGTCCAAAATTGATGAAAAGAAATCAAATGGGACAACAACTCGATTGGCAAATCACAGTGACTATTCTCTCGTTGGAATAAACGTTCTCTTACTGTTTAAAATCGTATCCACACAATGATTTACAACTGTACAAAATTCATTTTTACCTGGAATTCATTAATTTTTAATACTCACAATTAATCGCAAATTAGTTATTGATAACTAATCCTCAGTGTTTGCGTTTTTTAGGCGAATCTACAGTCATTCCCATTCATTTGTTCAACTAAAACAAATATTCTGCTCACGATCGTTGACAACGATAAATCGCCGATTACTTTCATAATGACATGATCCAAAAGAATAACTCGACAATGCTGACAATAAACAAGTAATTTTCCAATAGTCCGTAAATCAGTTAAACAAAAAATGTTGATTTCTGGTTATCAGGTTACAGAGTGCTGATCTTTTCCCCACAGCACAAATCCTAAATTTGTCATTTGCTTCAAAACTAGAACTTTCAAAATACGACCGTTATCAAAAAATGAAAAAAGCGCAAATAAGCAGTGATTGCTCAGTTCACTAGGTGTTTGATATTAACCGTGTAATAGCTTAAAAAATTGCGAGTATCAATCATAAAAACGCATTCTGTGTCGCTGTCATTGATTCAACGGAATCGATCTGTTATCAGTGATCTGGATATATGAAAAGCGACAAAATAATGTAGTAAGAGCATTTTGTTGAAATAATATGAACGTGAATGAATTTTAGTGATATGAAAACATGGATCAGAATAATAGAGCATTGCCAGACTTTTCAATGGTGACTGGGGCATTCAGTAACATCAGAATTGTGAAATGATAATAAAACGAATTAGACTGGTTGTGGGTATGAACAAAACTACACGTGATGATAATTTGTTCATTGTATGAAAAAAAGATACCAACCACCACAATCATACCTAACAAAATGTGAACGAACACACTGATTGTGAGTTAGTTTAGTGCTTATATAAATGCGTATTCAGCTGTAAAAATAGTGGTTCCGGTAAATGCCTATTCGCAAATATTATAGAATCATTTGTTCAAGTACGCAGGTGAAAAAAACGAAAAAAAATGCATGAACTTATGAATGTTTTTGCGACAGAAACAAAGGTTATGAGCAAATTTGAGACCATTAGAGGATATATTATGAAATTTTCAGTTCTCAGTGCACAGCAATCGTTAGATATTCATACTGAAAATAACAATACACTGCTTCTCTAAACAGCCTCATTTTGTGGAAATTCTCGTATTTCAGACCAGTCTTGATTGCAACTGATCATTCTAATGTTAAGTTATAATCAAGAGGTATTCTATTCACTTTATCATTTACAAAGTTTGTATTAAAGTGAAAGCTGTGCGCAACAGATGCCACATACCTCGGCTATCAGTTACAGTGAGTCGCGTGACGTTTCAGCGCCGTTTCTTCAAGAGAGACGCATGGAGAGAGTTGGATTGGACAAGAACAAACTTATGTGAAATACGCATCGAAGACAGGTCAGTAAATGAAGCCGTATGTAAGATATTTCATGAGAATGGATCAAGCATTTGATAAAGTGTTCTAATCAAAAAATCGCATCCCATGCGTTGAGTTGCGTCAAGTAGTTTTATTGGATCGACTGACGAGAAACGAACGGAATGCGAAGCATTATCTAATTTAAAAAATTGCGCAAAAATATGAACCGCATGACTCTTTTTTTCGAAAAAAAACTGTTCATGTTCAAAAATCCTTCAATCGAGAGTGAATTGACCTAACGAAAACAATGTACTTAGAGAGATGATTGCACATACTCATATCAAAACAGACATACGCTGCTGTCCAATTTGAAAACAATTTCGAAAATTACTCACTGAAACGGGACTGAAAAAGCTGAACTGTTCCAACATAGGACATGACATTCATATGCCAACCTCATAATAATTTCTCCGTACTGAAATCAAAAAATTTTCGATTGCAAGAAAATGTTTCGAATAGTAACGTTAGAAGTTCACTAATGCTTCACTAATAATGCTCCGAAGTGAAAATCCAAAACCGCTCCAAGTTAGAAGTTCATAATAAAATCAGCATAATCTGAATGCAAAAATTGTGCAGTGCTCTATGAGTGGTCAAAGCCAAAGTTTTTGAACTAATCATTGAATTTTTGAATGAAATAATTTTGAAAGATATTGAATGAAATAATTTCAAAGTTATTTTCAAGGAAATTTGATGATACTGTTAAGCGAACGGTATTATGGTTGGTTGAATAGACAAACAAACAACTAAACAAACAAACAAGAACTATACGAATTCGTAAGTTATATGTGAATGCAAAAGGGATCTATCTGGTTTAACAGTTAAAGCACGACATTTGGTATATTTGAGCGATAAAAAGTTCGATTTTATTGTAAACAAGAGGAGAAAAGGGTCAAAGTGAGCAGCACTGAGATATGAGAGATGTTACAGCTGGCTGGTTGTGCCTGTGACGGACGGATTGGGTTGATACAATTAATGAAAGTTGAGTTAATATTAAAATGATATGATAATGTTAGCAATAACGGGTGGTGAATGCTGTGAACGCTGAATGCAGTGATGAACTGAAAGCAGCGAGATTAATTGCTGCTCAATGAAGGCGACATTAAGCTAATATTACTAATAGCATTAAGTAAACGAATAAATAATCTCATTCAAATAGAAATAGGTGATAAAATGCGGTCAATCAATCAAGTAACTGATGAATGCTATTGATCTCATCGAACATGGCAGTTCTATCGAAGCAAGCAACCAAATAAATTCGTATCTGATATTGATACTGATTTCGAGTTGTTTGTGATAGAACACGTTTAATTTGCATAAGCCAATTGCCCTTCAGCATCACTCACCAGTTATAATTCTACCATAGCGTTATTGGTATTAATACAGTGCCATCATTACCCATCTTCCGCGTGTCGATTCTCGTTCATTACTCGATCGAATAATCGAACAATATTCCAACAACAATTCATCTTTTTTATCACAATCGCATTAGCGTTTTATTCATGATCAAACTGAATTAACTTCATTGAACATATCAAATTTTTCGGTGGGAGGGGCGGGGAGGTGAAAGAAAAACGAAAAATTTTTATGGAGTGGAAGTTTCTTGAGAATGGTTTAAGGATGATGCTCAGAAGTGCCAACAAGAGTATCTGTCACTGATCTTATTCGATGTTTCAAGCGACAAGAAGCGAAATTTGTATCCTTGTTTTCGTTCTCTTTGCGTATATTACTGTTAAATATAACAGCTGACTGAGAGTCATCAGCTTTCATCGGCTTGAATCTTCTTGGAAAAAGAAGGACATCAGAATTTCAATCGTGCACAAAAACGAGACATGTTCAGCTTAAATACAATCGTACAGAGGCTTTTGATGGTTTTACAGCAAACGATTGGTAATGAATTTGACCGTTACATTGAAAGCGATGGAAGTTTTTATAGGGTGTTTTCATTTTTTGTTCGTTTCATCCTATATTCTGCTAACTTTTAATTGAACAATCTGTGAAATATATGTGATTAAAGGAACGATCGTTGTGGACTGATGAAAGTCACATTCATATTTCTAAAAGTCAACAAACACCCTTATTGGATCTTATCGAGCATACGAGAGCGCTTTACGAGTAGATTTTCCCGAAAATTATGGATAAAGATACTTCTTATACAACCTTTGCTGCTCTCTTTGGCTGCTATCTCAAGAAAGTGAACACGACTGGAATATTTAAAGTCATTGTGTTATAAGTCCTGAATTACTAGATTCTACTAAAGCATCACATTCCGCGAGACGTTTGTCACAATAAGGAATTATAAAATATTTGTGTTGTATGAAAACATGCAGGAACATAAATATGAGGCGCACAGTAGCATTGCTTTGTTTTACGGTTTCAGCGATATCATTGCACTGCAGTGAGCGTAAACAAGGTAAACAACATTACTAATGATTGCATGAATGCATTTTCAACCACACCGAAAAAATAATTCGGTATCATTGATAGCTAATGAATATGTAAAGTCATCACAATTAGCAGTCCCAAAATGAGATTTCGTTGAGCCGCTCTTCTTCTCCGTCTCTCCAAATTAACGTAATATTGTGGGAAGGAAAGCAGTACACCTCTTGCGAAACATCAATTCGGTGATTCTCAAGCCGAGAGCTGCAGACGTAAAGAAGTGGAGCCGTCATACGTTGGATGAACCGTTCATCTGTTCGTACGTTGTCTGAGAATGTGACACATATTTTCACTCATCCACAAAAATGGTGGTTGTTCAGCGCTCAACTAAAAGGAAATATGTTGAATGTGACAAATATTATCCCTCTCTACATTTCAATCTATCAATAATAACTGACAGTTACTGAAACAAAATAAATGAAATGCATCAATGTTTTGCTACGACCACGGAGGAATTTGTGCAAATGCTTAAAATTAATTAAAAAACACACTAAAACACACAGTAAATTAATGAACACACGAAACACAATTCTTTCATGTGAAAATTCTGACCAGCAACCATTCCAGGAATTCTGGAAAAAAGTTGAGCTGAACGGCAAGAGAGAATCGATGACGAGGAAAATAAAAAACAAAACAATGAAAGTTTCTTGTAAGCATAGAAACGATCAGTCTGAAAACGAATCAGATTGAAATAGTGACCGTTTGAGTTGACTCAAATCAATCGAATATTTCTGAATGTGGGCAATTCGTTTATTCAGTTTAAATCAAGCCACTGAACGCGATGATTCAAAGTCACTTCTGGTGAATCAACGTAATCGTCTTGTTTCTTTCTGCTTTGCAACGTGCCGTAGTTGCTCATTGCCACACGATACGAGATTATTTATCTAATACGCTCATTTTCACAATTGTTCAACTTCACTCATACGTCAAATTTCAATAGGACGCATACGAATACCGTATTGATTATAAACGTTTCCCATTCGTTAGACTCAACAAAACGATAACATTCTTTCCTATCATTATTAGCCTGTTTATAATAATCATTATCAATAATACATTTGTTACTGACATCACATTGTTTCACAGATCTATTAGTGACAACGAATTATCTGCTCGTTCGAGTTCACTATTGCGTCCAACACAATTTCCTTTGGACAAATATTCTTTTGATCTATTTTTAGAGAGAACAAAATTCTGGAAGATGAACATAAAATTTCAAAATTTAAGATATTTCTGAAACGAACTTCAAACTCCATCAAAACATCGACGACCAGAACTCGCGCTATTGAAAACTGCAAAATGGATGGCGTCACAAAGATGGTTCAAACTGATGTCGCACTATTATCATAATGGTAACAACGATATTTCATTTGCTAGGCACGGGTTCAGAACTTATGCTGGTATCGTCGATATGTATGGAGGATGCAACTAAAATTGATCGTGGTCTTGATGCTGACTTGCAAAGCACGCACTCAGTCAATTCTTAAGCGTTGTCGAGTTAGTCGGATTGATTCCGACGGCTGTCGAACTTCTGCATTTGATCTGCTCGAATGCATTACTGATGAAAACTTAAACATCACAAACGAACACCAAAAATCCTCACTGATGTTTGACACATCAAATACGCTTTCATTCGTTCGTAAAAATTTGAGTATTATAATACAACTCAACAAAACATTTCTGGCGTTGTATGTGAAATGGAGTTTCCTGCAACGGCTCGCTCGCTCATATGAATTCATTGAGGGACTATAGAAAAACAAAAGAACTTATTTCATCTGTCGACGCAAAACATCGTCAGAAGAGAACAACTCAAACCATTATATTTTCTACAACCATTCCAACTTCGACAATTGTAAAATAAAAGATGACAGTCATAATTGTTATTTAATATCCGTGCATAAATTCATCGTAATCATGGGTGAACACATTAACAAATACATGTGATGGATGAAGTACGACGTGAAAGGATATGATAACCAAAGAATTATAATTGAATAGGGCTGGGCAGTGAAATGAAATGTGAAGTATTTTGAAGATATGCAAATTCGTTAAGTGTTTTTCAAGATATACAAATTCGTTGAGTATCATATAGATTCGATCACTTATGAATTTGGATTATTCGAAGATGATAATGAAAAGCGAAAAGTTGGAGAAGATCAAGCAATAATCGTCGATAAACGTCAAAAGAATAACACGTCAAAGATGATACGATCGCTAGAAGAGAATGACGGATGGATATTTGTGGTAGGATAGCAGGAGGAGGGAGATAGATGAGATTGTGTTGATCAGATGACGGATCAACGACCATACAGACAGATGGATAGGTAAACAACCGAGCAATTGGTCAATTGAAGCGAAACAAATTGATGTTCGAATCGGAAAAGTGAAATGCGAAATCAAAACATGAATCGTTTAGAACGACAAGTTCTCTAGAGCTGTTTTAATGTACCGTCACCGAACTTGTTTCTTCCCCTTCTCAAAAACACTTTATTATTCCGTGCACAAAACACCTCGTCACTAATCTCTAACTATGCACATCAAAACTATGCATTCACCTGTTGTGTTATATCTAAAAAAATGACCACATTCATTATGTCCATTTGTATTTAAGTATCTAGATAGGTATGTGCGCACGTAAAGTTGTTTTGAGTGACTTCTTAATGCGTACCGGACCGGATGCACATCGACGACATTTCTCGCCTGAAGACATTACGAATCAACTGACTGTACAACCCATCAACATTACGAATCTATTGAAATATCAACAAGCGGTTCAAAACACTTATGCAGCTCTGATACTGGTTCAAGACAGCTTTTACTCACCAATATCCATCTATTTATTTAGACAGCAATTAGTATTCATTACGAGTTTATGCCTCTCTCTTATCACCAATATCAAATTCGTTCTTCGTCGATATTCTTCTTCCCACACAGCTAACGATGGTAGCGTAGGGCATTATCCAAATGTTACCAATATCACCTATGTTCGTTAATTCGTTAATCAAATTCTACATTATTACATCGATATATTACCAATGCTCATTATTCTATTCTTTCACGAATACAACTTTCAAAATGATAAATAATCGCATTATCAGTGGGATGTGTATACCTATCCAAATATTCATAATCAAAATCGTGTAGCAACGGCTGATGATACCCAAAACCTTGCGAGCACATCAGTGAATGGCTAAAGAGACACATCAATGATCATGAACATATCAGTGGAAGAAGACAAATAGATTATGACGTTGGCGAAGTGTTGTACTGAATATTAAAGCTGAATATACGAGTGAAATAACCATACAACAGATTATGAGCAATCATATCATCGAAATGGAATTACACAGATTCAAACTGACGAACGTGCAAAGTAGTAGAGGAGTGGGATGGTGGAACGTGACAGTGCTATTCGTGAATGTTAGCGAATGTTATCGAACAGTACATCAGATCGCTTAATCAATGTGATTCCATTCAGTGAGAATAAGTCTCGAACGACAAATGATGTTTTCTAGAATTAGTGGTTACCCGATGACGATGAAACTCGAAGCTGTAAAGCTCAACCGAAACTATTCAATACCAATATTATCGTTAGGGGTAGTTGATATCAATGCATATTTTTGCATCATCTGCGCAAACGCGTATC
The DNA here is from genome assembly GCA_035041965.1 of Anisakis pegreffii. NCBI lineage: Eukaryota > Metazoa > Nematoda > Chromadorea > Rhabditida > Anisakidae > Anisakis > Anisakis pegreffii. The sequence goes on along the minus strand of JAPYMA010000378.1, from coordinate 19,825 downwards.
AATAAAAGTCGCTCCAAACCCCACGGGTAAGATTTTGTTGGTGCGCTCGTTTGTTGGCCTCTCTTCTCAAGTTAACAAACCGGTTTCATCACATTATAAGTGTATGTTCTCGTATTCCTCAAAACATCTCATTGCAAACGAAAACAACCCAAGTTTTCAAATCCATCAAATATAGTTTCCTCTTCATTAACACAGTAATCCATATTCGCAACAACTAATCATTCATCGTTTTGAGTATTATCAATGAATTATAAAAGCGATTCCGTAATACGAACACAAACCGAAATGAATGGGAATGTGTCTGCTAAAACGTCAGTCACGTTCCAAAAGTGGTTATTACATGAAAATCATTCATTACCAGATTCAAATGCCATCATCCACTCTGTTCTCACTCATTCAAATAATTTATGGAAACCAACCAATCAATGAAATGCTCCCTGGATAGTTATTTCATGTACTGATGTTCACTGTTCACATTATGCGCACAAATACCATATCGATGAGAACTTCGAGTGCCCTTCTCCCAGGTAAAAATCACTTCTTTTATGTAGCTGCTTTCAGTGAAAAAAGCCTAATCTTGATCGACCTATAAGATATTTCAAATCCACTAAGATTATTTATGTTATTTTCTAGCAATAACAAGTATTAATACGAGTTAAAACAAAAGGAAGTTCATAGCTGATGAAATTGAGATTCGTAGAACAACAGATCAGTGTTTCTTATTGAAGTAAAACAGCTCTGTTTATCTCGTCAAGCAGAATGCGAGAATCTCAATGTCTCAAAAAACTTCAAACTGATCATTCCAAACTGATCAAACTGATCAAACTGATCATGCATTTGGAACGAACTATTTTAAGTACTGTTTATTCGACCAAAATAATACGTATGAGTTACTTTTGGCAAGTAGTGCAAACTTAAGAGGATATTCATTTGTCGTAATCTCGATACAATGAAATGAACCTTTGGGTGAACCTAACTAAAATTGAGCATAGTTTCAGCAATTTGTTCAGCCAAACGATAGAATTTTTTTGAAATTCACTTCGGATTGGTAGTCATTCAAACAGTATGACAAAAAGAAATGAGTAAACAATTATATGAAGTTATTGAAAACGAAAACGTTTAAAATGACAACAAAATCAAGAACGTGTAAGCTGCGATGTTTCATTTTATGCATAATCGAACGCTCAAGAGACTAACTGAGGCTATAAACTTTTACTACACGCATCTATGGATATCATAGCATTAATCTTCATCAGTGTGTAAATTATTGATCCTACAATTTTTTGGAAGTTTACTGATTGCACGCAGAATTTCAATGTTTGACATGAAGAACGTTTATCGCTTGTTTAGGCATGCTATCCGACACCGTTTTTCGGCAAAAACACCCTCATGATTTGTGAGTTTCAAACTCACTACCATTTTACAAAAAAAGCTTTTGTTGGAAGCAAATAAGTGATGTGTGAGTGTTTGGTAAATGAGATATAATAAAAATCTGAAAGAGTCATCCTTATCGATGAATATTTCAGAGGAATGGTTATCATTTCGATTTGGTGCTATGAGTGCACTGTTTGAATGCTAACAGTTAAGAAGGATATTAAGGAGGTCATGGAATATGTGAAGTGATCCTAGGCATTCGAAGCTAAACATGAAGCAATCCTACTGATGATATACCGAGAGAATAAAAATGATCTGATATCGTACATGAATAAAATTACTTCTAATAACTCTATCACTCTTTAAGTGTACGCCTCACAAGTATTTCCAATGCATTTCATCGCAAACTATCAATTGCCTTTTTCCAAAAGTTGAACAATTTGTTGTTTTTTTTTTAACGGAAGAATATTTGAGAGTAAAAGAACTCGGAATCAGCCCAAAAAAGACCATTCATTCATTTCACAGTTTTCTTTCTTAAATCGTTCACATTATTTATTTTCTCACTTTCGATGGCATTTGGTGGTTTTGTTTGGTGAATAATATAAGTGTTTTTAAACGATGCCAAGCACCATGGTGAGAGAGAATCTGAGCTACAACCTGGGTTGTCGACTGTGAATTATAGATTATGTAGGGAATATCTGCACGCTGTTGCGATTTGAAACTGCTACTGAAACTAATCAAGTCGAATTTTGTTACCTCAAATCAAAAGTGCGCAATTCAAGCACTTAAGCCAGCGTGCTCGTTCAGAGTTGCCGTTTCTTGAAAACAGCAGACGTGTTGGAATGTGTTGGAAATACGCAAATACGAATGCTCAAGTGCAAGTGATCAGCACCATTTTAAAATAAACCCTTTTCTACAATGTTTTCAGCACAAGCGCATCTCAATTTTAAGTGCACGAATGCATTAAAAACAATCGAATCAATCACATTTAGTCACAACACTCAAAAACGGTTCGTATCGATAAGTGACAAAAACAATTCGAGTGCATTATTCATCGTTAACCGCTACCGTATCAGTTCTTTAGCATATACACATTTACGATCATTGGTACCGTACTCGCTATGTGAATAGCGATAATGGCTCGTCACCAGAGCGATACCAGACGTTTTATTTAATACTTATTGCACACCTTCACAACGAATCCTTACAGAACGAACATTCGACAACCTGATTTAATAGGCAATTCTCATCTCTCTCAATTATGCCAAGTGCTTAATTGGGCCACGAATATTGAAACGAATGGAACTCCACGAGAGTCAACGAGAGGTTCGGGAAGAAAAATGTTGGGTTCAGGAATAACGCAAATAACGCAATACTCTCAGAGTTCAAGGGGATGGTGGAAGTCTCCGTGTTATTTCCTTTGTTTTGCTGCTGACAATTCACCCAGTGAGCATTCAAGGCAGAACATATCATAGCACAGATTGGTTTTTGTTCCGTTCAACTCGTTTCACACTTCGTTCACAATGGTTAACGTCAGTGTGAATCCATTCGACGATAATTTTCACTCAAAATATTCACTCTTACAAATGATATTCTCTTTGAAAGCAACCCTCTCACACACCTCAGCATCCCATTGTTTATGAGGTGAACCAATTACCGATCTCATTCTCATGAATATACTCGACCTAGAGTGGTAATTACAATTCTCTTTCGTGTCAATGATGCTGATCACAGCATTCTAAATTATCATCAGCTTCACGTTGCAAATCATTTCTAAGATTACTTTTAAAAGTGTTGTTTCCGTGCGAATATTGCTGACAGAACTGCCATCAATACAAGCAACAAGATGCACACCTGCAAGGAATGAACAAATGAAAATCCAAAGATTTTTGATGTTTGGAAGAGAGAATGCAATGGAAAGACGACGACTCGGGTTGGTGTATTTAAAAATCGCATAATTGAGCAGCATCATTCTGAGAGTGTTGTAGAACATGAACCATGCAAACAGCAATTTTATTCTTCCGATGCAAAACAATCCGTTCACATTCTCATATTATTCACGCACGATAACACAAACAACGTCTCATCACTACCCATCCATTTCATTACCACCACACTCTTCGTATTACATTCAAACAACAATTTAATGCTCACTTATTGATACTTTACCCACTGTCGATAAATTACTGTAATGCTTTCCCGACCAACAACAGCTTTACATCCAAATCAATTCTGATGACCGCAACATTATCATATCCGAAGTTGTTCACTATTAACTCAATGCTTATATTTGCATAAAATTTTAAGGTATCCAAATGATAGGTGATCAAATTTAAGTGAGTGATCAATTTACTTATATAGTATATCCAGTGTGGACATCATCGAATGCTTCATAAAGATTCATCAAGATGAAGTTTCGAGTTCTCGTTTGCGATGGAGATTCGTCGTTTAATCTGACCTATGTGCGAAATATAAATTTCGCGACCGAAACAAGTTCAATATCATTACCGAACATGAGAATATTAGATGATTCATGATGACTGTTTGTTTGAATTGATGACAAGAGCAAATGATTGATGTGCTGTATTATAAAAACAAAAATTTGCAAACACTTTACTAATTAGATAGCCGAATGAGTGGAAGTACGTCAGACCGAGTTTAGTCTTACGGAGAAAGTTTGAACGTGAGGGAGGCAATTTTTGAAAATGGAATTCGAATGAGGGCGAAAGGAGAAAAAGTAAATTCGGACTTCAATTTCAACGAGGTAGATGCATTTACATTCATCAAATCCAGCTACTCCCACTATTGGTGAATGCTACATCAAAGTAGAAGAAGCCACACGGCTTTGGCATAATAAAAGAGGTCTCAGCCAAATTTATGAGTTAATAGTGAACAGCAATCAAGGAGCTGCAAAAGAGCGGAGGAAACGTGAAGAATGAAGTTAGAAGTTTCATTCGAATGTCAAAAATTAACATTTATGATGAGCTCTTGGAAAACTGAATTGATATTGTAGTTAGTGATTAATAACAAAATGAAGAGCGTGCCGATAAGCACTCTTTCTTAGAATTAAGTATGAGTTCAGATATGTGTGAAATTGATATATTTGAGTATTAGCACGAATGGTATAGAATCAGTCCCTTAAAAAAGAGAGAATGTGATCGTAATAGCAGAATATGATCATCCGTTAAAAAATGAAAAGTATGATAGAGCATTATGTATGAGATATTTTTACATGCGTAATTTATACTATACGTACTCAGGTATAAAATCCTGTTTTTTATTTCAAATAAGAATGCTTGAACAATTAAAAAGGAACATATAGAGAAGGAAGGGGTTTATAAGAATGCGTGTTTTTCATGAAACTGAACAATGACCAGCAACAATAGTAATAAAAAGTAATACAACAAAGCAAAAACTAAAACACACTGATGATGAAGGATGGTGATCTCGATTCCATTTGCGTTTCATGGTTAGTTTAATTTTGAGTAGCACATATATCTCTTGGGAGTAAACATAATAAGTAAAATGGCAAAATCTCAACGTTCAAGCAAGAATGGATCTCCTCCACCCGTTCCGTCATTTTACACTATTCAATGCACATAAATCATTCATCAAATGAAATCGCAATCGAATCTAAGACATTACTTAATCTAACAGTGATTGAGTTCGTTAAAGGAACATCATTTATAAAGAACCCCAATAATGATAATGATTATGATTCAGTAGTGAGACGGGCGAGATCAGTATGAAAAAGAAAAATATCAAAATACGTATCAAAGGAGGTTTTAGAAGTTCTAATATCTTATATCAGTTAATAACATTCAATATTAGTGAAGGTGACAATACTTAATAAAATATTGACTTCAAAATCATTACAGCTTGTCTCCTCGAACATTTCTAATGATGGATCATCTAAAAATTTCCGCATCTAATAAAGTTTCTCGTTTTCATTGGGGCATGAGGTGCACATAAGTGATACTGCTAAATAATTTCTAGAAAATCAGTTCCACTGAACGATATTTTTTAATGGATGATATCAATAATTGTCACATTCACTGAATGGCTCGTAGAGGAGATTATCAGGTAGTCAATAAAGGCGGATGCAAGTGAACGAATGTGTTGCTGGTATCGAGTTGTGATTCACGACGAGATAAAATTTTGTTACTCTTTCATGAGGATTACAACAATCTGAGCTGAACACATGAGAATCAAACGAACAAGCACTGCACTGAGTGATATTGATAGTATTTTATCGAAGAATGAATAAACAAACAAACAAATGCATCCTTATGAGTGTGCATGATGGATATTATATTGTTGACAACATCAAACTCGAATGAAGAAGGTGGACAACAATTGGGATGGTTCACTCACTATTATTCACTTTTTGATCTTCATCTCAGTAACGGTCGCTTAGCAGCAATTCCTTATGGAAACTTATCTATCGAAAATGGTATCGTTTAAAGATCTCATTTAAAAAATTCTCGTAATATTCCATTTGATATCTTTCAATCGCATCCTTTAATAATATTCATTATAAGTGGCCATTTATCAAACTATAAAATGGCATTTTGAATTCGTTTATACACTTCAAGAATTATTCATATCAGAATTTGGAGTTGGTGCGAAAAGAACAAAAGAAAACAGCAAGAGTCATGATTCGAAATTAATTTTGCACGAAATGAACCCGCGCGCAGTTCTCAGATCAAATGTTGTGTATGAGCAATATGAATGACCTTTTCAAAATACCAGTTAAAAAACTAATTCAAAACCTCGGGTAAGTGATGAAACGACCGCAATGAATGTCAGAGGACCGTTTTAAAACAATTTCTTACCAAATGGAGTGCTACAGCATTTCACTTGTTTGTTCAATTGAATAAGCAGTGTCATGCATTTCCATCTCAAAGATTCAAGTGTTTCCGCATTTCTGCACAGAGCAGCGAAATGCAAAGATAACTTTTGGAAATACTTATTCGAAGCACTGAAATTGGTTTAAAGTTAAAATATGAGCAAAAGAAAGCATTGAAAAACATTCGTATGAATGAGATCCCAGCAAAGATAAAACCGAAAAATTGCGGTGGATGAACAGTTGTATTTATTATTGTGTCGCAGAATGTAGAGTGTATGAAAAACGGTAATCTACGATTGGATTAGTTTGAATGTGCAGTTATGTAACGGCTTGCGTTTCGCTCTTTCTGAACATTTATACAGCAGCAGTAAGTATTCACTGACGTCGAGTACGTCACCAAATGAACTTATAAACACATCGTTCTGAATTCATGTTGTTTTTAGGCATTAGAATAATCCTAACAGCACTTTTTGTACCACATTCTTACCTATTTTGACCACATTTTTACTACATTCATCGACTTTATCACATTTATTTTATGCACAGCACTGATTGATTTGTTGCAAAGATGCAAACAAAAACCAGGCCGTTTCAAAGAGTTTATCAATTGCACGTGTTCATATACCTCATATTCAAGACAATTCAATTTCGTGAAATCACCATAATATTTTCGGAAAGAAACATTGTTTCAATCACATTTTCCTATTGAATCTTCGAGATTCTAGTGATATACTCGAGAAACATTCAGAAGAAGTTTTGAATATGAGCACAGATGACTGAAGTCTGGCATTTCGTTGCTTATGGATGATTGCAATATTTGATAGATGAGTGGTTTTTTATGAAAATTTGTTCGATGCAAATGACTCGTTTAAAATGAGACAAATTAATCAAAGCGACAAAAAAGTCGACCAACTCGTGATAGTCAATAGTTTTACTTACGCGATTAATTACTCAGCTAAGAGGAAAATGAACACAATACTTCTTATGAACTGTTCATTCGCTTGAATTTCTTTCATTTCAAGTAGTTGATAATTGATCGATTAAGTAAATTTATCACTTCTTTAGATGACAGAAAGTAGTGCTAATAAAGACTTTGGAACGCGATAAAAATGAGATTAAAAGAGCAATAAAACAATTGATCTTACGAATAATTAATTTATAACTAAGAAATATATAGGCACTCTACGGTGCTGGTTAGCTCTCAGCACCATTTAGTTCAGATCCAGTCGTGAACTTTCGAACAGATGGTCTTCTTGTGGTTAGCTTTCGTTGAACCAACAAAACTATTCCATCGGAACAGTAGTGCAAATACTATTGGAAGTATACAAAACCATGCAGGTACATCAAAAATCACAATGAACAAAATGTTTTTCAAATATTACAAGCAATAAGTTGAAGGGGTAAATAAATAAGGTAAATGCGTGCCGGATGGTTGAATGGTAAAGAGCTTATATGCCAGTAAAAGACTCATCACTATGTATTACATGATTGATTGACAATTTCTTTGAAATATGATTTCAATGAATCAGACACCATTTTACCGTCTTATTAAAGACAGGTAACGCAAACTGATACAGAAAATAATTTGCTGATGTGTTTCATTTTAGATCTCGTACAGCGACTGTTGCACATACCGTAATTGTGCGCATACTGCCTATTAATAGTATGGTATGTGAGAAGACGTTTGGAAATTTATGTCTTCAGTCAACGACGAAACAGACGTCCGGGAAACATGAAAGAAGTAAACTGAATGGATGCGTCTATGAGCCGTGAATAAAATTTGCATAAACTGTTCCTGCATGGGTTTTGGATGGCATGCAAATTGACAGTATGGATGCGAAAGATTTGAAACGCCCATCAACAAATATCAACTCGTCAGACGAATAACACTCGCGTAATAACCGTAATTAGCATTACTTACAGTCCATTTCAAGCTGCTCCAAACCCAACTGCAGTTTATTAACTGCATTTTGTACGAGTTTATAATAAAGTTGTAGCTGATTAGCTATCATGAATACGCCAAACATCTGAATTGCATAAACTCATCGTCGCATTCTCCATCAAATACTCAATTAACTTCAATTATTTGTTGTTTTCGCATATCATTTCAACCAATCTTACACTCAATTCAAATGAATCGCACATAGTAAATCATGCTAAGAATACCGTTTGTTTTGAATATTGCTTGATAAACACATTGAAAGGATTATCGTTGACACAGTTATCAATCAGCATGAAATCTTTTGCAGTTTTCAAACGCGAGACGATACGATACCATCGTAGTTCGATTTGCATACTTTCGAAAATCACCACACATCTAACGATCAGTTTCGTTATCCCTTGAGGTTATGTGCTAATATAACTCTTCAAAGACGTCATTCTAGAAAAAGAATTCAAACACACGAAATGTCAAGGTTTTGACTTGAACACGAATTATGGCAGGCAATAAACGGACGACGCACAAATACCTGATCAGTCTTCATCAAAATCAACCTAATTTTTGTCGGTATTTCCCTCAGGACTTTATAGAACGACTTTGAGTTGTTTGAGTAGCACTGAAATGTGCATACGAGAATCAAATTCTTATTCTGGATTTCTAACATTTTCGTCATATCATTCACTCGTACTCATCGTTATCCGTGGTAAATTCCGAAAACATGTTTAAATGAAACGAAATCGCTTCAAACATACTCAGTGTTTCATAATCATTCATTCGCAAAACACCTTACTCACAATAACTTTAAAGAGAGGTGGTGATCAAAGCTCATGACTGACACCCAAATAGATTTAATCTCTCAACACAAAGTATCATTACAGTGATTATTTTTCGATTCCCTTTCTGATATTAGGTGTACTGTTGATCAACAATACGATAATTTATCTGAAATGATAAGGAAACGTACGTGAAAAAGGGAATTCCGATACTTGAACACTCCAAGACGAATGAACTATCAGCTCAATAAATATCACGAAATATGCCGTGATGGTGACTCGACTCGATTCGTGCACTGATAACTACAGTCTATGTTCACCACACATGCTATCAATCATTCCAGCACCACACCTCTCTAAATGAATAACCTCATTACCATACCTAAGCATACATGTGTCATAAATTGAACAAACTGATTACTCCAGATAAACATACACACCCCAGCAAGCAGCCTAATCACCGCATTACTGTACCCATATCCAAGTGATAGTCTCATTATTGCAAGCTGAAACCTAAGACCCTTCTGCTTCTAACTGACCGCTTTATGTTCAGGCTAGCCTTTGGATTAGGTGTGCGATACCTTTTTTCTGCATTCATGTGCCTCAAAATAGTAAACTTGCCAAAAGTTAATATTCTTAGCATAAAAATACTGCATACTTATTTGCTGCAATCAAAATAGTTTTATTTAGAAGTGCATTCAGGCATCTCTTAATTCGGCTCAGTTAATTGATTGTAAGTGAGAAAAGATGAAGGATTTCATCGTAGCACTTAATCATATCAGCAAACTGTTTATATGAATTTGGTTGAATAAAAAAACGAATCTGTTCACATCTCCAAAAAATATTGTCGATTGGATTGATTACGACTGAAATCAGCTCGCCACAAAAAATCCATCAATTTCCTAAGCTTATCGTATTGCGAAAGCGCTCAGATCCGAACGATATGGCAAAGTTCACTCAGAAGATGCATTACTGTTTGAAGCATTCAGCATGTTGATTAACTATTTAAAAGTGTCAAACTATGCAGCAAATGGGTTTTGAAGTAATCGTTTTTCGGTATACTGTACTTTATTAGCAATTCAGATCAGAACTGAATTAATAGAGGACGGCGTTGTGAAATGGAACGATTTAAATTAGAGCAATAGAAAGATGGATGCTTTTTGCTAAAAGAGTATCGAAAAATGGAAAACATTATGGAGATTTCTCTTTCTAAAATACACCCACGATGAACTAATGAATGCATAGTGTGGTATAATAATATTTACAAACAGATAATCATTTCGAGTAATGATGTGTCAATGCAAATGATATTTAATGAATAAGGCAATAGGATTACATCTATCATAAACGCGTTTCGAACCGAATATGGATATCAGTCTTTATTCGAACTCGTTACTCGATAAAAGCATTTTTTGATATTTTGATCAGTTCCTTCATTTCACTGATTGTTCACTAAGCGTGTACCACTAAAAATAAGTATCGTCTGAAGGCACTCCATGGAGGTTTGCTGCAGTTTCACCACTCCCGTACAAGTGCACTCAGTAATGCACGAATAATCCGAAAACACAACTTTTTTTCAATAGAAATAAAAGTTCACGACTCATCACATACAATCAAAACCTCATTCCTGATCCTCGCTCCAATATCCATGAAACCCTACTGCAAGTCAAAGAATTGTGGAAATATACAAAATGCTATGGAATTATCTCCATCATCAACACCTATCTGACTTTCAGCGCATTTCAAAGCTTTCTCATCCTCGTTCAACTGAAATGCTCTTCACAACTGAGCACTGCTATTTCACCTTAAGTTTATCGCAGTTTTTCAGCCCATTGACGTTCAGCCATATTGGAAGTTAGATACTTCATTAGGACTTTGTTCATTACAATGAGCAAAACGATTCTATTGCGGATCGTTTAAAAGTAAGGTGGAGAAATTTGTTTACTTGAACGGTAGTGAAGAAGAAGTTTGGTCAAGAGTGATATGCTGAAATGATAAAAAAGAATTAAACGATATTTGTATGTTGGGTGAATGAGTGTGTACAGGATAGGATTTGTATTGATATTACCGAAAGAGCGATTGAAATGATTCTGCTTAACGATTAGTCATGTAAACGTTGCTTATATTTATAAATATATAAAAATATTTATTTATGAAAAGACGCGCTCGCTTTGTTTGCGTGTACTGTCGTTGTCGTCGTCTATTTAATACCACAACAATTCGCTTGTTCGCTGCATGAAAATTTGTTTCGTTTTGTACATTTCGCGCTGATTCAACATCGCTCATATTGAAGTGTGTTCAGTAATGCTCCATCAAATTTCCTTTCCAACTATAATACTTCTTCTAAGCAATTTGATAACAACTAAAAAGAATGAAAATCAGCAGCCAATTTTGCAATAAGCATTCTCCTCTCACCAAACAAAAAACACATCTTTAAAAGCTTAATTTCAAACAAAAACTTCATGTGAAAACAATTCAGTCTGTAAATGTTCAGTGCGATGATATGATTAAAATTTCACAAAAACAGTCAAATACTGTTCGTAGCTCATATGAATGGAACATCCATCTCAAATTTTCAATACCTAAAAGAGTTGCTCAATTCGAAATCAACCATGCGACGAGACCTCAACCATTTGGAATATGGCCATCGAAAGAAGCATTGCACCCGATCAGCTTCAGATGATAGGCAATTGTGAAATGTATGATGCATGTGTCAATCGGTGGATTACTACTGATAAATAATGAAAACTGCGGAAAGTTTGCGTGGTTTTTTGAAAGCTGTGAAAATATAAGATGATGAATTGTTTTATTCCGATAGAGCGGTAGTAAGTGTTTTGAATCATTCGTTCAGTTAACAATCTGTTAGCAAATATTAATAGCATTCAAAATCAACACTTTCTTCTATCGGTTTGCTATTATTGCATAAACCAGACACACTCACTGTTACGAACAACAATACACCAACAGTCCAGATTCAGTCCGAGTAGTCACAGCTTCACAGATACAACAGTATTTATAACTGCTGCATTCAAATATTCTGCATCCAAGTATTGAAACTTCACGCAACTCAACTTTATGGTTACGAGTCGAAAATGCTGATTGTGAAATCGAAAGCCGCATTTATGGATGGATATTCTTTAACGATTTTTTCCAGACGAGAAGTCTACTCGATTCATTCAAGAAACATTATATTGTCCCGTGTTGTGTTGTTGTTAGAAGCATGTGCGAATACAAGAATGTTGAGAAGGGAGAACAAAACCAATGCAAAAATCTGCAATAAAATTGAAAACAAAAAATCCTAACTAAGGAAGCGAATTAGCAATATACAGGTAATTGATGATCGCTGTGTAAGAGAACATAAATAGAGCGTGCGAGAGTGAATGTATTTCGACTACAAACAAGCTCGTGCACAGCTAAACGTGCAATATGCATGATAGACGACCTCGCAAAAAACAAAATTGCTTTTTGTTGAATGTTTAAAAAATAATTTTTGAATGCGCTTAAAGGTAATTAATATTTGCTTCTCAAAAGTTTATCATTTCTTGCACCCAGATACATCTTATTGTTAATATTTTATCACTTCTTTTGCATTCAATTTAGAAAACTCAAATGAAATATTCGATTAGCAAGTGTGAAGATCTGCTTTGTTTACGATCAAATTCTCATGTGTCTGCAAATTCGTGCTTCGTCAGACCAAAGTGCATTTGAAAAAGTTTCAATGCGTAAAATCTACTCCGATCACAAATGAATTTCCATCGAAACATTTCCTTCTCAGCATCTATCATGTCTGCACTGATTGCTTCCAGCGAGAGTGTGAAATATTCCATTGGTTATAACCGCTCGTATTTAAGACTGAATCCATCAACTTGTATTCCTTTACACAATCAACTGACAATGAGACGAATTCATATCATCTCAAACGTTTGTGCAGTTTCTATGCGAAAACAACTTGAACAGATAAATTCTATGCCATTTATGTGAAGCAGAACGATTCAAGCGGTCAGTTGCTGTGTGGTAATGATTTCAAGCTCTTCTTGCTCTCATATCATCATATCTTCGAATAAGATAAAAAATACGTTGAACATTATCAAATTATCCAATAAAAGAGAATTATCGAAGAGTCCAAAGTAAAGAGCAATTTCGCGACTGGGAATGTGCACGATTGCTCAGTGAACTTTGAAAGGTAATCGTTTCATATCACATTACGATTACTAAAAGGTAATCGTAATGTTTGTGTTTCACATCGTGATATGGCAAAATATTAAACACAAAACATTTCGAAGGTTCCGTTCTGGCTATTCATTCATTTTTTTTGCTCAAAAACAAAAACCACAATACAATTTGATGCACTTCCTAAAAAGAAGTTACGTTTGAATCTCATCGTATTGTTATAAGTGATGGTAGTGTGTTAGTAACACGATTCATGAATTTATTGTCGTATCACTTCGGAACAATACGACGAACACTCATTGCTTTTCAAATATTTACTGATAAGTGATATTAAGAAAACTGTCCATGATTCGATACATATTCTATTTTACTGGATCCATCTCAGATTGATGTGTTATCGTATCGTGGAATTTTTTCCAGCTACTCTTCATGCTTGAATTTTTGCAACAATTTGCAGATCAATTTTCAGAAATCATCGGTATCCTGTTTAGACACCGTTTTCATTCACAAATATTCGGAACGAATAATTTCAAAAGCCGTCAAATGTGACCTTAATGAAGAATGAAATTGATGGAATGCAGAATATTACCTGATAGCAGTTATTCATATATTCTTATTTAAATGATCCTTGAAGTAGTAATTGAATTGAACGTTGAGCAATGAGTTGATGAATGGCAACAATAATATGAAGGGTTGCGATGGGGATGGTGGTGATGATGGTGCTTACGAGATAATATTAAATTGATTGAAAGTGTTCGGTCGTTTGTATATGAAGTTTTTGGATGAAAAACTTACGAAAATAGGTAAAGGTTATTTGAGGGAAGATAACTAGCGATAAAAGTTGACTATAAAGTTTTGAGGTGAATTCAAGATGATCGTAGATAAAATAAGTCATTAACATGAGCGTTGTGTTGGGGTTGCACGAAGAGAGATAGATAGATAGCGACATCGATATGACTGGCGATTACACCGACCATTTGAGGTTTTCTTCTTTAACACTCTTTCGTTCATTCGATGGAACTGCTTCAAATGGATAATTCATGGGCAAAACTCTTTTCGGCAAGTCATGATCAGAAGTCTCAGCGGTAATCTGCTTGACCCTTTCAGAATTTCTTTTGCATTTACCAATTCGTTTTCTTTCCAGGATGAATGAAATTCATTCACAAGCGTTTATTGTTAAACGTCTGAAAGCATCAGTGCGCTAACATCATCATCTTCTATCTCGCAAGCAAGGAACGTTCAGATGATATCTATTTGTGGCGTGAAATGTGTGAATGGATGTTGTTAGACCTACCTTCCCGCTCACACCATGCGTTTTATGTGTTCTGTACTTACAAATATATTCATAAAAACAAATCTATTGACTGTCAAATCTATTGAATATACTACAATACGAAACTTTCATCTCAACTCAATCATCAAAAATCGAATCGAATCAGCAAAAATTCGTTCTTCTGCATTTCATCAATCAGTAACATCGTTGTTTCTTGATGGACAGGAGAAGTGAATGAAATGAGTTGTTGATTCCACTGAATAGATAATAAAAGGCTGTGATCGAGGGAGGAGGGGGCAGGGAGAGAGTGTTCGCAGTGGGCAGATTCCGCCTTAACGACGACAACGTTGCGTATTATTAGACTGGAATGAAATGAGAAGGTGAAAGCAACCTGATTCTTTCAAAGAAAGTGCCCTTATTCAGTTCCTTCAAAAAGATCGGCCTCAACGAGAGTACGAAGTTATCTTTGCCTAAAAAGAGACGCTAACCTAAATGTGCTTTAGAACGTGCATTTCAAGAAACATAAAGTTAGTTAGAATTTTCAACATTTCAAAAAACATGAAAACAGCAATTTTAAAAATCCGTTCCACTTTGATTTATTATTACTCTTTCATATTCGCAACTTTGTCCAAACAAATAATTCAATCATAAAATTAGTAAGTAAGCCATTTTTTATTCTTTCAAGTTAGATTCAATGTAAACATTCAAGATGATCAGAACAATCGTCCTTAATCAAATTCCAAAATGCTGCCACCAACTTTTCTTAACGTTACTTATCAAACATCGATCAAGTCGAGTAACAAAAACAATAAGAAAAGTAATCTGGCACGCGATTATATGAGATTACATGTGAACATATCAATAATGTGAATAGATCATATGCAAAAAGCACAATTGAGTGTCGTTTCATGCAAAAACTGATAGTTATCATGTATGTAATGATTGGTGTGTAATTCATTAAAAAACCAAACCAACGAAGCACATCTAAATAACACAATTCTTGCCTCATCAAGGACGACCAATATTCTCATTATTCATCCATTCCTCTTCGAAGTTTCTTTTGAATAGAACCATCACTTACCCATGTTTCATTGCACCCACTCACTCATACTTACAATCGCTATATTACACCTCATAATTAAACACTTCGCGATATAAATCATTGAACTGATCGAATTATTTCATCGATCGAAATGAAAGTTGTCGCAGAAATGCTTGTAAGGGCAGATGATGATTTTCAGCGTGGATTCGCGCAAACGTTTACATCTTTTCATGAGAAAGCTAAACCAGAAAGACAAACTCTCGTTGAGAATGAGCGAGCTTTGAATAAGCTAACATTGCAAATATGCGATCTGGTACCAATCCAAGGACATTTATGAACTGAAGCAATCAGAACCAGTGAGGTGCAGGTAACTGACGAGACGGAATGCATATGGGCAAGGAAGGATAGAAGAGCGAATGTGGTCTTGTTTTACGAAGTGAATTGCTTGGATTTATTATGTGGCGGTGGATAAATGATGAATGAATACATTATCCTTTCAATCTCCAGTTAAAGTCAAAGACAAGACAAATTGAATCATAACATCGAGCCGAGTGGAATCGTTCAAATAACGATGATATATGTACTTGTTAGCCTTTTGCCAAGGAATGTTTGTGTCTTATTGCTCGCATTAATTTCAACGAATCATAGCAACAACATCAACAACGAACAACGTTTAACATCACTAAAATGAGTAGATATACGCAGAGAACAGTCTAAAAACTGCGTAAAATTAAAACTGAAGTTCAACTTAAACTAAAACTTAAATAAACCAACAAGCAGATGTCTACTCGTCACAACTGATGCAACACACGTATTATACGCACATAAAATTAATTTAATCAACATGTGTGCGCTATACCGTAACTTATGTCTGTATTCACGCAAAAAAGTATTCAATAAATTAGCATTGTGCTTACTAACTGAGCAAGTTTATGGCCTGTAGCTTCATGCATCTTCTCGCTTTGACTCACACAAAATATTCGTGCACTCGATTTGATGAGCTTCATTTTTGCGTGATTCGATTACTGCATTTGAACAGATCAGATTTCGTTGCAGAGAATGAAGGATGCACGAATAAGATTTATCTGAACGATCGATAGCTGGAGTGCATCGTTGTTTGACTGCACCAAATATTATAGCAGCTATGAAAGCTTAATATCATAGTTCAAAAGTAAATATTATAAACGCAACTATTATTCATATATTAAAGATGATCAAATTACTTTTATACATTACCTCAATTCTATGACTACCATCGTGATCAAGTGAACGAATACAAAAATTGATTTCTTTCTACTAAAATCAAAATCAAAACAACAAAATCAAACGAAAGTCAACACAAATATATCTTTCTATTGAATACATGCGTGTGAGATACATTCAGAGAATAAAAATTTTCGAAAGCTGAATTCAAAAGACTACCGAATAACAGTTGATGATTAATCTATACCCAAAGTCACGCATAACTTGAATGTTTGTCAAGGTCTGCACACAGTTCTCAAATTATAGCCGGGCTTGAGTATTCATGCAAAGTCGTTCGACCGCGATAGCCGTTCAGTCTGAACGATGAAGGGTTATAAGCATTGAAGATTATCATCACGTTGAAGTTAAGTTTTGGAAATGAAGATTGATCTCATAAATATGCTATGAATAGTGTTACAATCTTGTTCAGAGTGATCAGGAATTCGAAGGTAATGTCCCATTGATATGAACAACTCAATTTATTCTATAGAAGGTGAATCAACTGTACGATTGCAATACAAAATCAGCAACAATTCTGCTAATCTCAGCTGATGAAATATGAACGTTCATCAGACAGATTTCCGAATAAGCAGTATCATATCTTCAGCTATTATCGCTCTCTAACATTTTCAATAAGTGATGCGTATTTGAAAGGTATGCGTCGTCGTCATCAGTACCGAAACGTTTACATAACCTATTGAGAGTGAGAATGTATCCGTCCGTCCTTTTGTATTATGAATTATGAACTCAGCATTATCAGCATGAACTGCTTCTGTGCACTACACTCTTCTTGAAACACCGTCATAATCTCAGAATGAATTTCAAATGGAATGAATGAATCATTCTGAAAGAAAAAAAAATCGAGGTATCAGAAAATTTATTGAACAAAACGAAATGAAATCGGAATGTTTATTCATTCATCTTTCAAACCATCAATAACAGCGCATTATGACTTAATCAGTGAAAGCATTTTCATGGCACCTTCCTTTAACACAGCCAGTGATTCAGAACTAAAGAGGTCCCAACTTCCGCTCCTCCTCCCAAACCGTCCAACGACTTTTAGGGCTCGAAATAAGCCCAAAAAATACACACCAACTGATAGAGGTGATGAACCATCGGAGTAATTGTTGAAAGCAACCAATAGCCATAAAAGAACAGACCTTTTGGATCAGCAACAGCTGACGGCGGAATGGAGAAGTTTGCAAGCCATTGTTAACTCACTTTTTTCACATTCCTTTCACGATTGCCTAATAATTTTTTCAAAATGATTGTCTGATCATAAGAATCCGATAAATTCTTGGCAATAAATTTCTAGATCAACGGATCAAGTTTTTGGCCTTCTTCTGAATCGTCACTAAGAAGTAAAAGGTTATTAGAGGAAGCAGGGAATGGGAGGAGAGAGAATAATGGTCAAATGTTATTAGAAGGAAAGAACGGCGGTCGATTTAGCCGTGTAAAAGTCACTGTAATAGATCCATAGCAATCAGTAAATGAACTGTTCCACAACCGAGTAACAATGAAGAGAGAATAAAAATCGTGAACCGATTGAATGAACACAAATATTTGTCATGAATTAATGAATAATAAAAATGCATCAAACAAAACTCGCAACACTGAACCGTCAAAATCAAATCGTCACATGCAATCCAACTCGCCGAACACCTCATCCAACGCACCAGTCCAACGAAACTGCCCAAGAGAATTTGGTGACTGAAAAATTTTGTGTAGAATATATCTTACTTCGAGACCATACGCACCAATACGCATCTACAAAACGTTTAACTGTTTCATGCACTCCATCGCGAATCTCGTTTGGTATACTCAATAATACCTTTGCAAGGAATTGAAATGTTTACACGGAACATTTATGAGACTATTCAATGCACCATTTGATGACTGGAGGAATTTTGCAACGTTACACAATCACTTACGCAGCTAAAAATTCTTTATCCGCATGCCTTACACCGTTAGCTTTCACGACAGTAGTTCGATGAAATTCTCACGGTGAGCCTTATTGGATGCGATTGACAACCTTTTAAAGTGTGAAACAAGAGCGGTACGATTGTCGCATTGAGCAAACGATTTCATTACCTCATCAATAAAAACACGAATACAAATCATGTAGCAGCAATAGACACAATCGAAAGCATTACTGATGAGTTGTTAATGGAGAATAAATAAAAACTGAATATATAATCAGATATGGTACCATTAAAATTATGTAGTAACAAAAGCATTATAACAATTAACTGAGAACACAAAATGAGCAATTGATTATTAAATGGATGGTAGTTAGTCAGATGAATATTTCTTTATCGAGTGAATCAATGAACCCTTTTTACATTTCTTTTCTTTCAGTTAACAACAACTAAAAAGAATACTGATGAAACTGGAAAAGATGTTAATTGTACAGCTCACTGAACCTACAGAAGGCTTCTTTCGTGGTCAGTGAGAAGCTCAATGAAAGGATTCATTAATTCTGAAAGATCTTTTCAAATTGATATCATAGAGTACTGTTCACCTTTCAGTTTTCCGCTGATCAGCAAACGCACTATCGAAGTAACTGTAAATTTGCAATGTTCTCAAATCCACTCATCGCTTTAAAATAAACGAAAACAACAGATCGCAATACACAATGCAAAAATGAAGCATGAGAGCAGTTTAATGAAGGATCAATTTATTACTAAATTAAACAAATCAACTTCTCTTACAGCTAATTTAAACGTATCAAACTCTCATTGATCTGATTTAAACCTATTTCATTAAACTAACTACTTCCAACGAATTCTCATCAAAGTGGCGAATCGAACGAATTTTTTATAAAGATCATTGATATTCTATTCTCCGACCGTTCCAGCTTTCACTGATGATCAAAAAAATCAACGCTGGAACGATGAATCGCCAAAATTTTCAGCGCACTCAACTTCAACCGTCAACAAAAGTTCAGCATATCTTTGTCAACAATAAAAATCTCATTCGCACCAAACAAACCTTAAATCTCAATTCATGTCGGCACATCTCTCATGAATTTGTGAACGATAAAGTAAATAATCATCAGCAAAGAGGCAAAGATTTTGCGTTGAATCCCGCTCTCCCACCTCTAACCATGCATTTCCTAATTCAAATCCCGATTTCGATCCCATTCTAGTGAGACAATAAACGA